>JAYESA010000019.1:94012773-94495273 GCA_036927795.1 Iris macrosiphon
ATATATTATATCATTTTACTAAAACTTCAAAAGCTATAGACACCTTCATGCGAAGCTATTACCTTTCCACGAAATTGCCTAAGGTATGTGCACGAGCTCCTGGAACTTCAAAACACGCTTCAAGAACACGAACAAGGCGTGCCGGTATATGGACTGGATTAAAAAGTTGCTCTAACTCCATGCAGGATCACCTTGGCGCGGAAAACCTGTTGCAACGAGGGTCAGTACAACGAAATACACTGGTGAATGAGAGCTGACCCAACTATACCAATCAATACGTTATTGATGTGAAGCATGCAAGTTATTATTTGGTATTTCTATCTTGCCTTAGTTTAATTTACAAGCATGCAGTAGTTATAAAAATTTACAAAAAATAAATATTCCACCATTTGGTGACTTTTATCTGTCCATCTGAACCACCTGCACAACACTTACCATGACCTTCCCTGCCATGAAGATATAGTTAGCTTGCACAGTTTAAATATACATGGGAGTCACTGGCATGATGCCATAGTGGACTCGTTATAGTACAAGGATGGAATGGCATACAACATGTAAAACCCCCTTCCTAAAAATCGTATATACCTTTTTATTTATTAATTATTAATTAAATTGTAGTAATTAGGGCTAAATAGGAGAAATAGATTTTTAATAATTTTTATTTTAGGTGTTCGGGTACTTAGAGGATTTATGGGACCATTAGGAATTTTTCGGAATTTATTCCATGTAGGAGACCCCTTGAGCAGTTGCTAGCCTAACGGTGTGCATTATTCTAATCTATAAATTTTCTTATGTGTGTATATATATATATATATATATATATATATATATAAATATACAAATATATATGTGTATATATATATATTTAAAAAGAAAGGAAAAAAAAAGAAAAAAAAAGAAATAATTAATAATATAATAATAACTAATACTAATAATAACAACTATTACTTAATAACAATCCAATTCTAAAGAAGCAACGTTATCAAAAATCCCTTCAACTTAGCAGCCAGAGAACCCCACTTTAACTCCAAACAGACCCGACCCTTATTCAAATATCATCACAGACCCCCCCCCTCCCCGGCGGACTTAACCCACTCCCATTCTCTCTCTCTTCCTATCATATATATATATATATATATATATATATATATATATATATATATATATATATAATTTCATAAAATCCTAACCTAAAATATCCAGACCCCCGCTTCTCATCTAGAGCCGCCACCGCAGCCAGAGAACCCCGTCAGGCCGTCCAAACCAATCCCGACGACCCCGACCTCGCGCACTGCAGATTCCCACACGAGGTACCTTCGCTACGGAGTTATTTTCCGTCGACTCGCTCAACCAAACACCGTTCCATCTTTACCGGTATGCTCATCCCTTAACCCTCTCCCATATTTATATAATAGCAGACCTCGAACAACGTGTATCCATAGGCAAAAATAGCGCCCAAGTTGGCGCAAACAGACCCAATTCTGAGATCGCAGAAAACTGCGATGACCACCCATGTTGCCGAGTTCGTATCTTCCACCACAGAGATACGAATTTGGTGATTCTTTTTGATATGTGTATTACTTGAACTAGTTTATTTTCTATTAAATAACCCTAGATTATTAGCTGCTGTGGACAGAATTAAATTCGTCACAAAACCCCGCAAACCCACTTTTTCCAGAATTCTAAAAGTTGTGAAACGGAGCACGCCCCGCCAAACGGGACCGCCTCGCCGTGTACCAAGTGTACCAAACGGTGCAAACAGCGTAACCGGACACGTAAAAATTCGTGAAAACTGATTCAGACCAGTGTGCGCGCCGGAATCAGGCCGTATCCGTGGACACACCCCGTGTCGCAACTTTTGTGGAACTTGTGCGTATTTTGTGCACGCTTGTCAGATTACGACGAAACTTGCGCCACTGGACTCGTGATAACGCGCTAGTCCTGTGACCCAATTTTTACGTAATTCTGAGACGGTTGACCAAATTGCCAATTGGCGGGCCTCACAGTTGACTTTTTGGACAAAATTGTGTTCGGCCCATCGAAATCCACATTTGGACATACCGTTGGGTTCGTATTGACATTTAGAGTTGTTTGACCTATAGTTTGTCCCATTTAGAGACTGTTACCCTCGGCACGCTTTTCGGTGCAAAGTGGACCACACGTGGACCCCACTTTTACCCGAAATTACTGTTTTATCCCTGTATCCAAATTGGATGAAAGGGATGTGCTTTTTAGCTATTTTGCTCATTCCGAAAATGTTGGTGATGTTTATTTCAGCATCCGGAGACGTTTGTTCGGAGGCCTTAGTTCCAGGTTCCGTATCCTTGATATTTGGGTGCGTACGCTTTACAGATTTCTTGCCAGGCAAGTATACCTTTCCATTGTACTGTATTTATATTCCATATGATGCATGCATGCTTATTTCTGCTTATTTTAGTTCATTTATTTTAACTGCTATATAAACTGCGCGTCCAAGGAAACTTGGGTGCAACGACGGTGTCGTCGTACTATATTTTTATTTATGTATATGCATTGGACCTACTTTATGAGACTACCCCATCTTCATGAGGCATTATGTTTCATTGGCCATGGCACTATTCTTACACGAGTGTGAGTCACATGTAGGATACGGACTTGCGTACTCGGCTGGCCACCGGTACGTATAGGTCGTACGACGGATAGTGATAACTGCCAATAGAAACTTTGTATGCTAGTAGACCTGGCGGTTATTAGAGGTTTATCGTGTCATGGACATGACATGCTTAGAGCATTGGGTGGGGAGAACAACAAGTAAGGCATTTGGGCTCCTTTACACTTTTTTTCTGTAACCCGGAAGCTCCGCTGAAGATACGGGCGGTGATGACCCCTATACTACTTGGCGGGCCTCCGCCGTTCAAAAGACGACATGCCTTTGAGGCCCCTGGTTCTCCGAGAGAGTCATGCCAATCCCAGTTTTCAGCCAGATAGCCTACTTGGTGGAAAGTTATTCTCAAACTGCATTTACATAGATGGTTAGGCGACCCCATTGGATGTTTATATTTCAGTACTTTATTGGCATGTATTTTTTTGTATCTTGTTACGTCCCTCTGAGGACCTGGTCCCTTTCCAGATATAGATGAGCAGGAGTACCTGCAGGAGTATGGACCTGGCCTGACGCTGCCTATCAGTCTGAGGAGATCTTAACTTCTGATTATATGTGATTCATTGCAGCTGTTTAGAGATTCTAGTTGTTATTATTTTTCTAGACATTTATTCTTATATTAGAGTTTATTCTCTTCTCTCTTTAGTAGTTTATTATAGTCGATTTGCAGTGAATTTTTTTCCATCCGACTATCATACTTTGAGACTACTTATTTGATATTCAGTTATTGATTTCCATTTATCTATTATTTGTGCTATGGATGAGATATAGAATTGCGTGTGACTTGTTGTGACAGTATATTACCACTATGGATTGGATATTTATGTATAACGTACGTGTGTATATGGTTTCCATATATTAGAGTTCGTATACATACGGCTGGCGTGTTACGTATTCCTAGTCCTACGTATTTTGGGACTGGGGCGTGACATATTTTTAGTGGTGGCCCATGCAGGTCGAGAATATATTGTCTCGGTTACGTAACTGTACCGAACAAGCCTGCGTATTGGAATAGAGTATAAGGATCTCATCCACGCTTGACTGAAACTCATCCTTCCTATTTAATACTTGCATCCTGTTTGATTCCTGTACTTTTTCTAGTCATTTTCGTACATCACCTGCAGAGAGATGGATTTACAAAATGGATGTACTGCCGCTAATGTCGACACAACTTCTAGAGTCAATGGTCAGACTCAAGGAGGGACCCCAACGATTCCTAGGCTTTCGGGGCCAGATGGACAAACTCACACTCTAGTTCCATCTGATCTTCCTGCTTCACCTATTGGGAACCTTCCATCTTTCCCCGTACCGCAAGATGGCCAAGCGCAGATGTTCCAATTCTTTCAGATGATGATACAGGAACAGCGGCAGCAGGCAGCCGAGTAGAGGCAAGAATTCTTGGCAGCACTGGAGAGAATGGCTGCACAGGCTACTGTACCAGCCCAAGCACTAGCTCCAGTACCTCGAGCTAGGGTTGGATTAGTAAAGGACTTTATTCAGATGGGTCCAAGGCAGTACAAGGGCACTGAGAGCCCGGAGGAGACTACCAACTGGATCACTCACACGCAGAAGCTACTGGAGGCATCGCAGTTACCTACGGACCTATGGATGACGGGTGTACGGACGCTTCTAGAGGGTAATGCTTATCACTGGTGGGAATCCATGGAGCGCCAGTTGGGTACATGCCAGACTTGGGAGCAGTTCTTGGAGTGCTTCGAGGGAAAGTACTTTCCGGACACCGTCAGGGATACCTTGTATGATCAGTTTCTTCACTTGGAGCAGGGGAACCGAATAGTGGACGAGTATGATGCCGAGTTTAGTCAAATCAGCAAGTATGGTGCTGCTTTGATACCAGATGACTTGGCTAAGGCTAAGAGGTTTCATCGAGGACTGACCCAGGAGCTACAACATTATACAAGCTCGCAGTCCCGAGTCTCTTATGCTGAACTACTGACAGAGGCCAGATTTCAGGAAACCATTAGCAGAGAAAAGGGAGGTCAGCTGGGGACAGGACAAGGATCAGCAAGGATACAACAGGGACCAACCAGGACACAACAGGAAGGACCTATCAGACGTCCCTTGGCACAACAGCATCAGCAATACAGAGCCAAACCGTACCAGATTCTGGAGAAACCCCAATGTAATTATTGTGGGAAAATCGGACACATTTTAAGGGATTGTCGAGGCCGCTTGGGATAGTGTTTACGATGTGGTTCCGGACAATATTTGGCAAGAGACTATCCAAAACAGCAGACATTGACACTACCACCGCCAGCACAGAGACTAGCGCTTCCAGCACCAAAGCCAGCACAACAGATGACCAGACCGGGAGCACCTCGACCCCCAGCAGTAGGAGGATTTTAGAGAGGACCACCGCTACCTACTCAGGAGGAACAGTATAGGAGGACTGGACATGGACAACCGCAGAGGAACGGGCGAGCTTTTGCATTGGAGGTAGATGACATAGATCATGAGGTGGATGTCATAGCAGGTATTACCTTTGCTTTTACTTTTCCTGCGGTGACATTATTTGATACGGGAGCCACCCACTCATTCATATCATCTAATTTTATTGCCAAACACAATATTGCTTCTACACCTTTATCTAGTTGTGTTAGAATTCTTACCGGAGGAGGAGTTGTACCAGTTAGCCGAGTTTGTAGATCGGGCCCTATAGTGATACGTGGCAGAGAGATAAATGCCCAACTCTTAGTCCTTCCTATGCCATCTTTTGATATTGTGCTTGGAATGGACTAGCTGAGCAAGTACCACGCTTTCTTCGATTGCTTTGGAGGAAGCATTCTTTTTAAGGTACCAGGCCAGCCTGAACTTGAGTTTGCCCGAGGATCCACAGAAATCCTTGATGGTATGCAACTTGCAATGGACGATGTTGTCTATCATCCCATTATTTCAGAATTTCTAGACGTCTTTCCAGAGGATTTGCCAGGACTACCCCCAGACAAAGACGTAGAGTTTTCAATTGAACTAGCACCCGGAGCAGCACCTATAGCATCGCATGTTTACAGACTGGCGAAGAAGGAGATGGACGAGTTGAAGGCACAGTTGAAAGAGCTAGAGGAGAAAGGTTTCATCCGACCGAGTGCATCACCCTGGGGAGCACCAGTATTGTTTGTACCCAAGAAGGATGGGTCAGTGCGTATGTGCATTGACTACAGAGCCTTGAATGCAGTGACAGTGGAGAACAAATATCCATTGCCACGTATTGATGACTTGTTTGATCAACTCAGTGGAGCTAAGGTATTCTCGAAGATAGATTTAAGATCGGAATATCACCAAGTGAAGGTACGAAAGTAGGACATTCCGAAGACCGCATTCAGAACAAGATATGGATACTACGAGTTTTTGGTCATGCCATTTGGATTGACCAATGCTCCAGCGATCTTCATGGACTTGATGAATCGAGTCTTCCACCAGTACTTGGACCAGTTTGTGGTCGTCTTCATAGATGATATACTTGTCTATTCGAAGAGCCACGAGGAGCACGAGGAGCATCTGCGGATTGTTCTAGAGACTTTGAGAAGAGAGCAGTTATATGCTAAGCTCAGCAAATATGAGTTCTTCTTGGACAGAGTCTCATTTCTTGGGCATGTTGTCACTGGAGATGGTATTTCTGTTGATCCAGAGAAGATCTCAGCAGTTGAGACATGGCCTGTTCCTAAATCAGCAGCAGAGGTGAGGAGTTTTCTTGGACTTGTGGGATATTACCGACGGTTCATGGAAAACTTCTCAAGGATAGCGGCACCTATGACTCATTTGACTTGTAAGGACCAAGAATTTATATGGACAGCCGAGTGTCAAGCCGCCTTTGAAGAGTTGAAGAAACGACTGACTATAGCACCAGTATTGACTATTCCGTTAGGATTAGGAGGTTATGTGATCTACAGTGACGCATCAGGGAAAGGCTTGGGATGCGTATTGATGCAGCATGGCAAGGTGATTGCATATGCATCTAGGTAGTTACGAGTACATGAGAAGAATTATCCGACTCATGACTTGGAACTTGCAGCCGTTGTATTTGCTCTAAAGCTATGGAGACATTACTTATATGGGGAACGAATGAAGATCTATACAGACCACAAGAGCCTCAAGTACGTCTTCACGCAGAAGGAGTTAAATATGAGGCAACGTCGATGGCTCGAGTTGATGAAAGATTTCGAGATAGAGCTACATTATCATCCAGGCAAGGCTAACGTGGTAGCAGACGCGTTAAGCCGGAAGCCAGCAGCTTACTTCTTGACAGCACAGAGGGAACTATTGGAGGACTTACAAGATCTTGGCATTGAAGTGATATTACCCGGAGAAGATGGGATACTAGCCAACTTACAAGTTTAATCATCATTGGTAGAGAGGATTAAGGCAGCTTTGCCTACAGACGCCAGATTCCGGAGACTGAAGGAAAGGACAGAGGTCGAAGAACAGACAAGATTGCGCATTCATGAGGATGGGACATTACGATGTGGTGATCGTCTTTATGTTCCAAATAGAGAGATTCGACATGAGCTGATGACAGAGGCTCATAGTTCGATTTATTCTATTTATCCTGGAGGCACCAAGATGTATCGTGACTTACGATAACACTTTTGGTGGCACAGAATGAAGAGAGAGATAGCTCGCTTTGTAGCTAAATATCTGGTATGTCAATAAGTGAAGGCGGAGCACCAGAGGATAGCAGGTTTATTACAACCACTTCCGATTCCAGAGTGGAAGTGGGAGCACATCACTATGGACTTCGTCACGAGTTTTTCCAAGAGTCCAAGTGGGAGAGATGCAGTATGGGTAATAGTGGACCGACTAACCAAGTCAGCCAATTTTATACCTTTTAGAGTGGGTCAGTCTACTGAAGCTTTAGCTGACTTATATATGAGGCAGATCGTTAGATTGTATGGTATACCAGTCAGTATTGTATCAGACAGAGATTCGCGCTTTACATCGCACTTCTGGAAGAGCATACAAGAGAGTCTTGGTACTCGTCTGAAGTTCAGTACATCTTACCACCCGCAGACAGATGGGCAGTCGGAGCGTACTATTCAGACCTTGGAGGATATGTTGAGGACTTGCATGTTAGACTTCGGGGGATCATGGGAGGACCACCTACATCTTGTAGAGTTTTCTTACAATAATAGCTATCAAACGAGTATTCAGATGGCTCCGTTTGAAGCATTGTATGGAAAAAAATGTAGGTCTCCTGTGTGTTGGAGTGACGTGGAAGAACGTCAGATTCTGGGATCCGAATTGGTGGTCAACACTGTAGAGACAGTCAAGAAGATTCAGGGACACTTGCGAGCAGCGCAAGACAGTCAGAAGTAGTGGGCAGACCTTCATCGTCGTCCCTTGGAGTTCAAAGAGGGCGATCACGTTTTCTTGAGGATATCACCGACCAGAGGCACCATCCGATTCGGAGGGCGCGGCAAGTTGAGTCCAAGGTATATTGGACCATTTGACGTGCTCGAGAGAGTTGGAGATGTGGCATATCGACTTGCGCTACCACCTTCACTGGAGGGAGTACATGACGTATTCCATGTGTCGCAGCTCAGGCGATATGTGACAGACAGCAGTCATGTTCTCGACCATTCAGAGATCACCATTGGGCCGAGCTTGTCATACCAAGCACAACCCGTGGAAATCCTTGATCGTCGAGAGAAAGTATTGAGGAACCAGTCTATTCCCTTGGTTCGCGTAGCATGGAGGCATGGCGCACCAGAAGAATCAACTTGGGAGCGCGATGACGACATGCGCAAGCGTTTTCCGAACCTATTCGCAGACTAAGGCATGAATTTACATTGTTAATTTATATCTTATACCATCATTGCATTCTATCGTGGCTTAATTTTAATTTCGAGGACGAAATTTTTACAAGTTGGGTAGAATGTAAAACCCCTTCCTAAAAATCGTATATACCTTTTTATTTATTAATTATTAATTAAATTATAGTAATTAGGGCTAAATAGGATAAATAGATTTTTAATAATTTTTATTTTAGGTGTTCAGGCACTTAGAGGATTTATGGGACCATTAGGAATTTTTTGGAATTTATTCCATGTAGGAGACCCCTTGAGCAGTTGCTAGCCTAACGGTGTGTATTATTCTAATCTATAAATTTTCTTATGTATATATATATATATATATATATATATATATATATATATATATATATATATATATATACAAATATATATATGTATATATATATATATTTAAAAAGAAAGGAAAAGAAAAAAAAGAAATAATTAATAATATAATAATAACTAATACTAATAATAACAACTATTACTTAATAACAATCCAATTCTAAAGAAGCAACGTTAGCAAAAATCCCTTCAACTTAGCAGCCAGAGAACCCCACTTTAACTCCAAACAGACCCGACCCTTATTCAAATATCATCACAGACCCCCCCCCCCCCCCGACGGACTTAACCCACTCCCATTCTCTCTTTCTTCCTATCCTATATATATATATATATATATATATATATATATATATATATATATATATATATATATATATATATATATATATATATAATTTAATAAAACCCTAACCTAAAATCTCCAGATCCCCTCTTCTCATCTAGAGCTGCCACCGCAGCCAGAGAACCACGTCAGGCCGTCCAAACCAATCCTGACGACCCCGACCTCGCGCACTGCAGATTCCTACACGAGGTACCTTCGCTCCGAAGTTGTTTTCCGTCGACTCGCTCAACCAAACACCGTTCCGTCTTCACCGGTATGCTCACCCCTTAACGCTCTCCCATATTTGTATGATAGCAGACCTCGAACAACGTGTACCCATAGACGAAAACAGCGCCCAAGTTGGCACAAACAGACCCAATTCTGAGATCGCAGAAAACTACGGTGACCACCCATGTTGCTGAGTTCGTATCTCCCACCACAGAGATCCGAATTTGGTGATTCTTTTTGATATGTGTAGAACACTTGACCTAGTTTATTTTTTGTTATATAACCCTAGATTATTAGCTGCCGTGGACAGAATTAAATTCGTCACAAAATCCCACGAACCCACTTTTTCCAGAATTCTAAAAGTTGTGAAACGGAGTGCGCCCCGCCAAACGGGACCGCCTCGCCGTGTACCAAGTGTACCAAACGGTGCACGCAGCGTAACCAGATACGTAAAAATTCGTGGGAACTAATTCGGACGCGTGCGCGCGCCAGAATCAGGCCGTATCCGCGGACACATCCCGTGTCGCAACTTTTGTGGAACTCGCGCGTATTTTGTGCACGCTTGTCAGATTAAGACGAAACATACGCCACTGGACTCGTGGTAACGTGCTAGTCCTGTGACCCAATTTTCACCCAATTATGAGACGGTTGACCAAATCGCCAATTGGCGGGCCCTACAGTTGACTTTTTGGACAAAATTGTGTTCGGCCCATCGAAATCCATATTTGGACATACCGTTGGGTTCGTATTGACATTTAGAGTTGTTTGACCTATAGTTTGTTCCATTTAGAGACTGTTACCCTCGGCACACTTTTCGGTGCAAAGTGGGCCACACATGGACCCCACTTTTATCCGAAATTACCGTTTTGCCCCTGTGTCCAAATTGGAGGAAAGGAATGTGCTTTTTAGCTATTTTGCTCATTCCGGAAACGTTGATGATGTTTATTTCAGCATTCGGAGACGTTTGTTCGGAGGCCTTAGTTCCAGGTTCCGTGTCCTTGATATTTGGGCGCGTACACTTTACAGATTTCTTGCCAGGCAAGTATACCTTGCCATTGTACTGTATTTACATTCCATATGATGCATGCATGCTTATTTCTGCTTATTTTAGTTTATTTATTTTAACTGCTATATAAACTGCGCGTCCAAGGAAGCTTGGGTGCAACGACGGTGTCGTCGTACTATATTTTTATTTATGTATATGCATTGGACCTACTTTATGAGAATACCCCATCTTCATGAGGCATTATGTTTCATTGGCCATGACACTATTCTTACACGAGTGTGAGTCACATGTAGGACACGGACCTGCGTACTCGGCTGGACACCGGTACGTATAGGTCGTACGACGGATAGGGATAACTGCCAATGGAAACTTTGCATGCTTGTAGACCTGGCGGTTATTAGAGGTTTATCGTGTCATGGACATGACATGCTTAGAACATTGATGGAGAGAACAACAAGTAAGGCATTTGGGCTCCTTTACACTTTTCCTTCTGTAACCCGGAAGCTCCGCTGGAGATACCGGCGGTGATGACCCCTATACTACTTGGCGGGCCTCCGTCGTTCAAAAGATGACGTGCCTTTGAGGCCCCTGGTTCTCCGAGAGAGTCATGCCAATCCCAGTTTTCAGCCAGATAGCCCACTTGGTGAAAAGTTGTTCTCAAACTGCATTCACATAGATGGTTAGGCGACCCCATTGGATGTTTATATTTCAGTACTTTATTGGCATGTATTTTTTTGTTTCTTGTTACATCCCTCTGAGGACATGGTCCCTTTCCAGATATACATGAGCTGGAGTACCCGCAGGAGTATGGACCTGACGCTACCTATCAGTCTGAGGAGATCTTACCTTCTGATTATATGTGATTCATTGCAGCTGTTTAGAGATTCTAGTTGCTATTCTTTTTCTAGACATTTATTCTTATATTAGAGTTTATTCTCTTCTCTCTTTAGTAGTTTATTATAGTCAATTTGCAGTGGATTTATTTCCATCCGACTATCATACTTTGAGACTACTTATTTGATATTCAGTTATTGATTTCCATTTATCTATTATTTGTGCTGTGGATGAGATATAGAATTGCGTGTGACTTGTTGTGACAGTATATTACCACTGTGGATTGGATATTCATGTACATCGTACGTGTGTATATGGTTTTCATATATTGGAGTTCGTATACATACGGCTGGCGTGTTACGTATTCCTAGTCCTACGTATTTTGGGACTGGGGCGTGACACAACACAAGGAACATGGGCGTTACAGGTTATCCCGTCCGAAATAGGCGACTATCATGGAGTTTCGTCCAGATCAGATCGGTGCAAGTGCCCCAGCAACCATCCGTAGGAACTAAGACCTTGTGCACAAGTTGTCAGTGAACAAGTAAAGTCTATACTAGGTTATCAATCGAGGCAGTTCAAGGCAACATAAGAACGAGATAAGTAACATGACATGATCTAACTGGCATAGTCTTCCTGATCATTTATCTCATACTAAAGTGTTTTGCACATAGCACAATAATAGAAGAATATTATTCTAACTATAATTGAGACACGATGAAAGAACATTCTAAATGAACTACTATGCAACAAGGTAACCATTCACGAGTTGATTGACAAGCATAAAGTAATGCAAGTCTATTCCTTTTTATCTTGATATATTTTAGTTATTGTGGTATCGTCTGATCGGAACAATCAAGAAGACAAGATTTTAGATGTGAAGACTTGGAAGAAGGGTCAACTAACAAAGTATAGCCACTCACAATTTGGTGGAGAGAGAAAAGGAAAGAGGTGCTTCAAGACTCCGCTCATACGACGCCTACTGCACGATCACCTGTATTACCATAAACAGACAATCAATACCACTTCACCTTATTCCAACCTCAAAACGAAAGTGCATTTAAACGAACGAAAGCAATAAAATCCATTAATACCGTTCAAGAAAATAAAAATCTAAAAACTAACTCGAAAGCACGAAAGAAATAATACGACAGCAAAAAAAACTTTCAGCGGAGAGGGCCCACTTGACTCTGCCACTTAGTCCATCCTTGGGACACGTTCTACTGAATATAAAAATTGATTCCGAAGAAGCCAATCTGTCACGCCCCAGTCCCAAAATGTCGAGGGATTGAGCACGTGAGCAATGGCCAGCAGCACGCACCGATGGACAACCCAATTTAATGGATCCATCAGGGCATGCTTAAGCTGTAGTCTAGCAGTAAAATGTTACAAGTCTCAGGTATTTCTAATCTCATCCACAGAATAACACAGAGTAATGCCAGAATTAATGCAATGGAAATAAATGAGCAATATCAAATAAGCTTATATCGGAAAATAATCCGAGAATTATTCTGTTATATTTAATGAGAATAGACAGAAAATAAAATACTGAAAATGGAAATACTGTGTAGATGAAGCCGGTGCTCAGGAGAAATCTTCTGCCACTATCTCGTCCTCTGTTCCTGGTTCTGCTCCAAGGAGTGCTCCTGTATCGTACACCTCGGGGTAGTTCTCTTCAGCTATACCTGGGGACATAGTCCATTCCAGGTCCTCAGGGGACATAACAAGGTACAAAAAATACAAGCCAAAATAAATAAGCAGTGCAGCAATAAATGAACAGCAGGGTAAACTATGTAACCAGCTAAGTGATATGCAATATGAGAGCAGCACTAGAACTCAGGCTGAAGCCACTACAAGCTCTGTGTCGGGGAGCCGGTAGCGGCAATAACTATGAACTACACTATGATATATACTATGTTTTATATATAATATCAGCCTGTAGTCTGTGTGTCTCTCCCCACCCAATGTAATCCCACGTCTCATGTCCACGATGTCTCATGTCCATGTCACGCACGATTATAACTAATGCAGCAAGTCTGATAGCTATGAATCAAATGTCTAAGAATGTAAAGTCTATGTCATAAAACATGCCTCCTATACAGAGTTACCTTAAATGTCTCAGGAAGACTCTGTCTCATGAAATAGTGTCAAGTGTCCTGGGTTCAGTAGTACTTGATAAGACAAGTACGAGAATTATCGGGTCTCGATAACCATGTCTATGTGACGTTACACAACCCCGCGTACGGAGTCGGCACCCGACTATGATCGGACACTAAGCACGTCACCCGTTTCATAGGTTAAGCAGTTGAAACAAGTTTACATTTAATTCCACAAGAAATCAAGTAAAATACTATGTCAAGAATTACTAAGATTTGACAAGCTTTACTTGCCCACTAATGCATAATTAAGTCCAGAAAAATAATTAGCAAGCTGCAGGGTTTGGCAAGGTACACTTGCCTGTGGTTCCGGCTCTGATTTTGGCTCTGACTTCAGTTGGATTTGCAGGCGGTACTCTGGTTGCTGAAACAAACATCACCATCAGATCCAGAAAATATCAATCAGCTAGAAACGCCATTCCTTGGGTCCAATTTGGAGACAAGGGCAAAAACTATAATTTTGGGCCAAAACGGGGTCCACCGGTGGGCCCGTTTTACACCGAAAAATGTGTCAGGGACAAAAGTCTCCAAATTTACCAAACTTAGTGTCAACAGGTCAGGAACGATGATATGAACCCAACGGAACTTTCAGAATTGGATTCCGATGAGCCGATCACAAAATCGCCCGTCGAGCGGGGCCTGTGGGGCCGACGACACGCGATTTCGTCAACGTTCTCAGAATTGAACCAAACTTGACCCACAGGACCAGCGTATTGTGTCACGCCCCAGTCCCAAAATGCCGAGAGACTGGAGATGCGTGGCGATGGCCAGCAGCACGCACCGATGGATAACCCAATTTAATGGAGCCGTCAGGGCGTACTTAAGCTGTAAATAAGGTCTACTACACAAGTCACACTAATCTCATCCCTAAAGATAAAGAAATAAACTGCATAATCAAATGGAAATAATGTAGCAACATCATCACAGCAAGTCAGTCGGAGCAACAATCCGACTTAAGTCTAAAATAAACTGGCTCTATAGGCCAGGAACAAAAGATGTAAACATGAAATAAATACTGAGTGCTGGAACAAGCACTCAGGAGAAGTCCTCGGCAGTCACCTCGTCTTCAGTGTTCGGTTCAGCTCCAGCAATAGCTTCAGCTCCTGTCCCGTATATCTCGGGATACTGCTCCTCAGCTAAACTTGGGGACATAATCCATTCCAGGTCCTCAGTGGACATAGCAAGGCACAGATAATACAAGCCAAAATGAATAAGCAGTACAATAAATAATGAATCAGCAGGGTAAACTAAGTAACTAACCATCTATGTGATATGCAAATGAGAGCAACACTAGTACTCAGGCTGAGACCGCTACAAGCTCTGTGTCGGGGAGCCGGTAGCAGTAATAATACGTAAAGGGTCTAGCTCTGCTGGAGAGTCTACAACCTCACAATAATAGTAGATATATATATAGAACAGCCTGTAGCCTGTGTGTCTCTCCCCACCCAATGTAATCACGCAAGCCATGACTATAACGTCTCATGTCCATGTCAGCGGGATTATAACTAATGCAACAAGTCATACTGTCTATAAATAAATAACTCTGTCAAGTCCTGTATCCTATTCAGAATCCCCACGAATAACTCAGGAAGATTCTGTCCATGATAGTGTCAAGTGTCCTGGGTTGTAGGGTACTTGAGAGGTCAAGTACAAAATAAGGGGGTCGTAAATCCATCTCTAAATGACGAACCCAACACCGCGTACGGTGTCAGTACCCGACTATGATCGGGCACTAGGTACGTCGTATGTTTCCTAGGTTTAAGCAGTTTAAATCCGTTTATATGAAATTGCACAAGAAATCCAGCAGAGTATTTTTACAGAAAATATGAAAATAATGACTGCAAGTTTGGCAAGGTGCACTTGCCTGGTGTTTGGATTCCACTAAGGTCCTGGTTTCGGAAATTCCCAGAGATGTCTCCAAAAGCTGAAATAAACAGTACCATCACACTCAGAAGGTGTCAAACAGCTAGGATTGCCTGTCCTTGGGTCCAATTTGGAGACAAGGGCAAAAACGATAATTTTGGGCCAAAACGGGGTCCACCGGTGAGCCCGCTTTGCACCGAAAAACGTGTCAGGGTCAATGGTCTCCAAATTCATCAAACTTAGTGTCAACAGGTCAGGAACGCTGATACGAACCCAATGGAACTTCCAGATTTGAATTTCGATGAGCCGATCACGAAATCGCCCGTCGAGCGGGGCCTGTGGGGCCCACGACACGCGATTTCGTCAACGTTCTCAGAATCGAACCAAACTTGACCCACAGGACCAGCGTATCGCTATGAGTCCGATGGCGCAAGTTTCGTCTCGATCCGACGTGTGTGCACGAAGTTAGGGCGAATTGCAAAAAAGGCAGATACGGGACAATGTCCGCGGATATGCGTTGATTCCGGGGTGCACGCACACCCGAATCAGCTTCCGCGAACTCTCACACGTCCGTATCGACGAGGCCCACGTATCTGTGAAGACCGCACGCGACCAAGTCGTCCCGTTTGGCGGGGCGTACTCAGTTTTGGGGTGAAACCGGGCCTGGGTTTTTCCTGTTTTTGGATCGTGGTGTACGATCACCACAGGACGCGATGCCCCGAACAGTTTGTCCGAACACTGAGAGGGTCATACAGGCTTCGCGTAGAAATTTACAGAATCGAAATCGGGGTTACGAGCAGGAAGTTATGAGTACCTGAAGGGACCCGAAAAATCGGGGTTTTGAACTGTGTCCGACACGCGAGTTCGTGTCCGAATCCTGTGTCGGAGCCGTGTCCGCGTGTCCGCGTGTCCTGCTGGCTGGGGGATCACCGGAGAAGGCCGGACTCGGCGGGGCGAGCTGCGGCCGGGCGGGGGATCGTCGACCGGGCGGTGGCTGCGACTCCGGCGGAGGGGAGAACAGCAGCCGCGGGGAGAGAGGAGGAGAGGTTCTGGCCGGCGTCGGGGAGGGTGCTCGCTGGGGCGGCTCACGGGGGACGACGGGTTTCAGAGGAGGCCGGAGGGTCGCAGGGGGTCGGGGTCACCGGACGGGGATCGCCGGACGGGGTAGAGTTAGGGTTAGGGCTCGGGTTTTTGGGGGAAAAGGAGGGCGGAGGAGAGGCTTTAAATAGGGGACTGGGGAGGGCGAGGCTGGGGCGTCGTGGCCGAGGGATCCGGGGGGGGGGGGTGGCGGTCGTGGCCGACGGATTCGCGGCGGGCTGCGGGTTTCTCGGGTCGTGGGGTCGATCGTGGGAGCGGGTGGGGGTGACGCGGGTCCTGGGTCGGGCGCGGATCCGGACGGAGAGGACCCGCCCGACCCGCTAGGTGAGGCTTGGGCTGGGCTGGGTTTAACGGGCTCGGCCCACTGGGCCGGGCCGGGCCCAAAGCTAAAATAATAATAATAATAATAGAAATAATAATAATAATAATATTAATATTAATTAATTAATTTAGAAAAATAGTTTTTAGGCTTTTAAAAATAGGTCTGATGCCCAATAAAATCCCAGAAAATTATCCTAAGTCCGGTTTTCTATTTTACACCATAAAATCATATTTTTATTATATTTTAATATTGTTTATTGGCAATTAAAAATTATAAACTTACTACATGTCCTTTGTAAATTGTATATTAAATCCATAAATTGATTTTAAAAATTTGAAAAAATTTAGGGCGTTTACAATCTACCCCCCTTAAGAGGATTGCGTCCTCGCAATCGAAGGGTAAACTATAAAGGCAAGATTTACAGAATTAAAATGCTTAGGTTACCTGATTCTGCAAATAAGTGCGGATAACGCTGCCGCATAACATCTTCTCGCTCCCAGGTCGATTCGCCTGGAGAGTGCTGCTTCCAAGTTACTCGAACCAGCCTGATTGTCTGCCCATGCAGTGTCTTCTCGCTGGTGTCGAGTATACCCACTGGCTGCTCTTCGTATCTCAGGCTAGGTCCCACCGAGATCTCAGAATGATCAACTATATGACCTGGGTCCGTCACATATCTCCTCAATTGTGAGACGTGGAATACGTCATGCACTCCCTCTAAGGATGGAGGTAATGTAAGACGGTAAGCCACCTCACCAATGCGCTCCAAGATATCAAATGGCCCAATGTACCTTGGGCTTAATTTGCCTCTGCTGCCGAATCTGATAGTACCTCTAGTGGGCGAGATCCTCAAAAATACATGCTCTCCTTCCTTGAACTCCAGGGGTCGTCTGTGTGCATCGGCCCAGTGCTTCTGTCTATCCTGGGCTGCACGAAGATGGTTCTGAATCTGTTTTACTTTCTCTACTGTCTCTGTTACCAACTCTGGACCCAGTATTTGACGTTCGCCAACGTCACTCCAGCATATCGGCGATCTGCACTTCCTTCCGTATAACGTCTCGAAAGGTGCCATCTGAATGCTTGCCTGATAGCTGTTGTTGTAGGAGAACTCCACTAAGTGCAGATAATCTTCCTAAGATCCTCCAAAGTCCAGTATACAGGATCGTAACATATCTTCCAGGATCTGAATTGTGCGCTCTGACTGGCCATCTGTCTGAGGATGATAGGCAGTACTGAATTTGAGCCTGGTGCCGAGACTCTCTTGCATGCTTCGCCAGAAGTGAGATATAAATCTTGAGTCTCGATCTGATACGATACTAACCGGCACTCCATGTAATTTTATGATTTGACGCATATACATGTCGGCTAGTACTTCCGTGGATTGTCCGACTCTGAACGGCAAGAAGTGAGCCGACTTAGAGAGCCGATCCACTATGACCCATACTGCATCCTTTCCACTAGGGCTTCTTGGAAATCCAGTGACAAAGTCCATGGTAATATGCTCCCACTTCCATTCAGGGATGGGAAGTGGCTGCAACATACCTGCAGTCCTCTGGTGCTCGGCCTTCACCTGCTGGCAGACTAAGCATTTCGCCACAAAGCGGGCAATCTCCCTTTTCATTCCATGCCACCAGTAATATTGTCTCAAGTCCCGGTACATCTTGGTTCCTCCCGGATGAACCGAGTATATGGAGCTATGGGCTTCTGTCATCAATTCCTGCCTTAATTCTCCATTTGGAACACATAGGCGATTTCCGTACCTTAATGTTCCGTCCTCGTGGATGCGAAGTCCCGTCTGCAAGCCTGCTTCTGTTCTTTCTCTCAGCCTTCGGAATCTGGCATCATTAGGCAAAGCTTCTTTGATTCTCTCCACTAGCGATGACTTCACTTCGAGGTTAGCCAGCAACCCATTTTGTCCAGGTAGAACAACCTCAATCTGAAGATCTTGCAAGTCTTGTAATAACTGAGGCTGCTCTGTTAAGAAATAAGCCGAGGGTCTTCTGCTGAGGGCGTCGGCTACAACATTTGCTTTCCTCGGGTGGTACTGCAGATCGATGTCAAAGTCCACCATCAACTCAAGCCAACGCCTTTGCCTCATGTTGAGCTCCTTCTGTGTATAAACATACTTCAAGCTCTTATGATCAGTGAATATCTCGACCTTTTCTCCATACAGATAATGTCTCCAGATCTTTAATGCAAAAATCACTGCAGCTAGCTCCAGGTCGTGCGTTGGGTAGTTCTTCTCGTGGACCTTCAGCTGCCTCGATGCATAAGCGATAACCTTACCATGTTGCATCAAGACACAACCTAGTCCACTACCGGACGCATCACTATATACAACAAAATCTCCTGATCCTGAGGGAAGAGTCAAGACTGGTGCTGTTGTTAGATGCCTCTTCAATTCTTCAAAGGCATTCTGGCATTTTTCCGTCCATATGAACTCCTGATCCTTCCGTGTCAGCTTAGTCATCGGCTCTGCGATTCTTGAAAAATTTTCTACGAACCGCCGGTAATACCCAGCAAGTCCAAGAAAACTTCTCACTTCCGCAATAGAGGTAGGGGTAGGCCAGGTTTCTATAGCAGTGACTTTCTCTGGGTCCACAGACAGTCCTTCACCCGAGATAATATGCCCTAAGAATGGCACCTTGTCCATACAGAACTCACATTTGCTGAGTTTGGCATACAGCTTCTCCCTTCTCAAGGTTTCTAGCACAATTCTAAGGTGTTCCTCGTGCTCTTCGTGGTTCTTGGAGTAGATTAGGATATCATCAATGAATACCACCACGAACTTATCCAAGTACTGATGGAAGACCCCGTTCATCAAACTCATAAATACAGCAGGTGCGTTGGTTAAACCAAACGGCATAACTAGGAAATCATAATGCCCATACTTAGTTCTGAAGGCTGTCTTTGGGATATCTTCCTTCTTCACCCTAATCTGATGATAACCGGATCTAAGGTCAATCTTTGAGAATACCTTAGCACCACTCAATTGGTCAAACAAATCATCAATGCGTGGTAATGGGTACCGGTTCTTAATAGTTACAGCATTAAGGGCTCTGTAATCAATGCACAGCCGTACAGATCCGTCTTTCTTGGGTACAAAAAGTATAGGTGCTCCCCATGGTGAAACACTAGGCCGGATAAATCCCTTCTCCAGAAGGTCGTCAACTTATGTTTTCAGCTCCACTAACTCCTTAGGTGCTAGCCGATATACCGATGAGGTGATAGGTTCGGCTCCTGGAGTTAGGTCTATTGTGAATTCTATCTCCCGATCAGGTGGTAAACCTGGAAGGTCGTCGGGAAATACATCCATAAATTCCGTTATGACTCTTGGGTAACTTGAATCTTCTTCTACAGTCAATACCCTAAGAGTTGGCTGGACCCCTTGTTCTACAGCTCCTCGTAGAAATTCAAACTCAGGAAGGCTAGGGGGTCTAAATATCACTTTTCTAAGCCGGCAATCCAGTGTCGCATGGTACTGACTTAACCAGTCCATACCAAGTACAACATCGTAATCAGGCATAGAAAAGATCAGATATTGGGCTCGCATCTCTCGGCCACAGACTACTACCGAACATGATCTACAAGTATCACTAACCGAGATAATTCCACCTCCCGTTAGGATTCTCTTCATCTTCGAGAGAGGTGCGGTAGCTATTCTATGTGTGGCTACGAAGCTAGCAGCAATAAATGAATGCGAAGCTCCAGAATCAAATAATGCTACAGCAGGAATTGAAGCTACTAATATGGTACCTGCTATCACTTCGCCTGCAGTAGCTTCCTCAGTGACTGCTAGTGCATATGCCTGACCTCGTCCCTGAGCGGGACCCCTTTGCTGACGAGCTTGTTGGAACAGTGCTGCCTGAGGTGGTAGAGGTGGCCTGGCTCCTCCAGGCCCTGTCTGTGTTGCTCCCCCAGCTGGAAGAGCTGCAGGTGGAGCTGGTCGATTCGGAACTCCCTCTCGACGTTCCGAGCAGTCCTTGGAGAAGTGTTGTCCAGATCCGCAAACCAGGCAGAGTCCCAGCTTGTGTCGATATTCCTTTTCAATATGTCCTACCTTGCTGCAGTAGTGGCAAGTAGGCAGGTTCTTAGTTGCTGCTCTTGGAGGCGGACTCTTCTGGGGACGTTTAGCAGATTCCCCTGGTGATGACTTGGACGGTGCTGAGGAGAAGGGACATTTCAGGCTTGATTCCCTCCGAGTAACGCGCTCCAGCCGACGTGCTGCAGCTAGGACGTCGGTGTAAGAGGTGGGCGCGACCGATCCGATTAACTTCTGAAGCTCGAACCTGAGCCCATCAAAGAACTTCTCCGCCTTCTCCTCTTCGGTAGGAATTAGCGAAGGGGCGAAGCGGCTCAGGCGAATGAATTCGGCGTTATATTCCTCCACCGTCATGTTGCCCTGGATCAGGCGGTTGAATCTGTCTCGGAGTTCTGACCGAGCCACAGCAGGGATGTACATTTCCTGGAAGAGTCTGGAGAACTCCTCCCAGGTAACCTGATCATGTCCGAGCCTTCTTTCTTCGGACAGCCACCAATGATGCGCGTTGTCCGTCAGTTGCATCAGGACGGCAGTCATCCATTTGTCCCTTGGTAGTTCAGCGGCCTCTAACTGATGCTGTGTGTTTGTAAGCCATTCATGCACTTCAGTTGGTCCTTCCTTGCCCGAGAAGGTACGAGGCTTGAGTTGACGGAAATCCGTAATAGATCCCGTCGTTGGCCGCCTATTTGGTGGATTTGTATGCTCCAATGCTGCGACCAGGCTGTTCCTTAGGTTCTCGGCCTCTCGGCGTTGGGTCTCCTGTTGAATCTGTTGTTGTACCTGCATCATGGCGTAGAACATCTGGAATATTTGCTGGCCGTCCATTGCCTGTCCTGGGGGAAAGACAGGCATCGTTGGAGGGAACTGGGGAGGAGGCGGAATGTCATCACGCCTGAACCTGAAACTTGGCTGGCCAGTTTGATTGCTCTGAGAGGATTGTCCTCTAGTATCTGGCGTCGTTCCAGCCTCGCAGGTAAGCCCTGCTTCAGTCGGGGTACCCAAGGGGGTCTCGTCACCACTTCTGGGATCCATTACTCTGCATCAAAAGAAAACAATGAGAACGCACAGAGGAATCAAACAGGATGCAATTCAAGCAATTAAATTGAGTTCGACATAGAGTTCAAAAACGATTAAATATATGGATGAGATCCTATAACCTATCTTATTGCAGGCCTGTTCGGTGCCTAAGTTGAAACCGAACAATTTAGTTTGGACCTGCATGGGCCACCACAAAAACCATGTCACGCCCCAGTCCCAAAATGCCGAGGGACTGGAGATGCGTGGCAATGGCCAGCAGCACGCACCGATGGATAACCCAATTTAATGGAGCCGTCAGGGCGTACTTAAGCTGTAAATAAGGTCTACTACACAAGTCACACTAATCTCATCCCTAAAGATAAAGAAATAAACTGCATAATCAAATGGAAATAATGTAGCAACATCATCACAGCAAGTCAGTCGGAGCAACAATCCGACTTAAGTCTAAAATAAACTGGCTCTATAGGCCAGGAACAAAAGATGTAAACATGAAATAAATACTGAGTGCTGGAACAAGCACTCAGGAGAAGTTCTCGGCAGTCACCTCGTCTTCAGTGTTCGGTTCAGCTCCAGCAATAGCTTCAGCTCCTGTCCCGTATATCTCGGGATACTGCTCCTCAGCTAAACTTGGGGACATAATCCATTCCAGGTCCTCAGTGGACATAGCAAGGCACAGATAATACAAGCCAAAATGAATAAGCAGTACAATAAATAATGAATCAGCAGGGTAAACTAAGTAACTAACCATCTATGTGATATGCAAATGAGAGCAACACTAGTACTCAGGCTGAGACCGCTACAAGCTCTGTGTCGGGGAGCCGGTAGCAGTAATAACACGTAAAGGGTCTAGCTCTGCTGGAGAGTCTACAACCTCACAATAATAGTAGATATATATATAGAACAGCCTGTAGCCTGTGTGTCTCTCTCCACCCAATGTAATCACGCAAGCCATGACCATAACGTCTCATGTCCATGTCAGCGGGATTATAACTAATGCAACAAGTCATACTGTCTATAAATAAATAACTCTGTCAAGTCCTGTATCCTATTCAGAATCCCCACGAATAACTCAGGAAGATTCTGTCCATGATAGTGTCAAGTGTCCTGGGTTGTAGGGTACTTGAGAGGTCAAGTACAAAATAAGGGGGTCGTAAATCCATCTCTAAATGACGAACCCAACACCGCGTACGGTGTCAGTACCCGACTATGATCGGGCACTAGGTACGTCGTATGTTTCCTAGGTTTAAGCAGTTTAAATCTGTTTATATGAAATTGCACAAGAAATCCAGCAGAGTATTTTTACAGAAAATATAAAAATAATGACTGCAAGTTTGGCAAGGTGCACTTGCCTGGTGTTTGGATTCCACTTAGGTCCTGGTTTCGGAAATTCCCAGAGATGTCTTCGAAAGCTGAAATAAACAGTACCATCATGCTCAGATGGTGTCAAACAGCTAGGATCGCCTGTCCTTGGGTCCAATTTAGAGACAAGGGCAAAAACGGTAATTTTGGGCCAAAACTGGGTCCACCGGTGGGCCCGCTTTGCACCGAAAAACGTGTCAGGGTCAATGGTCTCCAAATTCACCAAACTTAGTGTCAACAGGTCAGGAACGCTGATACGAACCCAACGGAACTTCCAGATTTGAATTCCGATGAGTCGATCACGAAATCGCCCGTCGAACGGGGCCTGTGGGGCCCACGACACGCAATTTCGTCAACGTTCTCAGAATCGAACCAAACTTGACCCACAGGACCAGCGTATTGCTACGAGTCCGATGGCGCAAGTTTCGTCTCGATCCGACATGTGTGCACGAAGTTAGGGCAAATTGCAGAAAAGACGGATAAGGGGCGATGTCCACGGATACGCGTTGATTCCGGGGTGCACGCACACCCGAATCAGCTTCCGTGAACTCTCACACGTCCGTATCGACGAAGCGCACGTATCTGTGAAGACCGCACGCGACCAAGTCGTTCCGTTTGGCGGGGCGTACTCAGTTCCGGGGTGAAACCGGGCCTGGGTTTTTCCTGTTTTTGGATCGCGGTGTGCGATCACCACAGGACGCGATACCCCGAACAGTTTGTCCGGACACCGAGAGGGTCATACAGGCTTCGCGTAGAAATTTACGGAATTGAAATCGGGGTTACGAGCAGGAAGTTATGAGTACCTGAAGGGACCCGAAAAACCGGGGTTTTGAACTGTGTCCGACACGCGAGTTCGTGTCCGAATCCTGTGTCGGAGCCGTGTCCGCGTGTCTGCGTGTCCTGCTGGCTGGGGGATCACCGGAGAAGGCCGGACTCGGCGGGGCGAGCTGCGGCCGGGCGGGGGATCGTCGACCGGGCGGTGGCTGCGACTCCGGCGGAGGGGAGAACAGCAGCCGCGGGGAGAGAGGAGGAGAGGTTCTGGCCGGCGTCGGGGAGGGTGCTCGCTGGGGCGGCTCACGGGGGACGGCGGGTTTCAGAGGAGGCCGGAGGGTCGCAGTGGGTCGGAGTCGCCGGACGGGGATCGCCGGACGGGGTAGAGTTAGGGTTAGGGCTCGGGTTTTTGGGGGGAAAAGGAGGCGGAGGAGAGGCTTTAAATAGTTGACTGGGGAGGGCGAGGCCGGGGTGTCGTGGCCGAGGGATCCGGGGGGGGTGGCGGTCGTGGCCGACGGATTCGCGGCGGGCGGCGGGTTTCTCGGGTCGTGGGGTCGATCGTGGGAGCGGGTGGGGGTGACGCGGGTCCCGGGTCGGGCGCGGATCCGGACGGAGAGGCCCCGCCCGACCCGCTAGGTGAGGCTTGGGCTGGGCTGGGTTTAACGGGCTCGGCCCACTGGGCCGGGCCGGGAACAAAGCTAAAATAATAATAATAATAATAGAAATAATAATAATAATAATAATATTAATATTAATTAATTAATTTAGGAAAATAGTTTTTAGGCTTTTAAAAATAGGTCTGATGCCCAATAAAATCCCAGAAAATTATCCTAAGTCTGGTTTTCTATTTTACACCATAAAATCATATTTTCATTACATTTTAATATTATTTATTGGCAATTAAAAATTATAAACTCACTACATGTCCTATATAAATTGCATATTAAATCCATAAATTGATTTTAAAAATCTGAAAAAATTTAGGGCGTTTACATATTGCTACGAGTCCGATGGCGCAAGTTTCATCTCGATCCGACATGTGTACACAAAGTTAGGACGCGTTCTAAAAAGTACGGATATGGGGCGATGTTCGCGGATACGCGTTAATCCCGGTGTGCACGCACACCCGAATCAACTTCTGTGAAATCCTACACGTCCGTATCGACGACGCGCACGTATCTGTGAAGATCGCACGCGACCAAGTCGTCCCGTTTGGCGGGGCGTACTCAGTTCCGGGGTGAAACAGGGTCTGGTTTTTCCTGTTTTTGGATCGCGGTGTGCGATCACCACAGGACGCGATGCCCCGAACGGTTTTTCCGGGCACCGAGAGGGTCATACAGGCTTCACAACGCAATTTGCGGAATCGAAATCCGAGCTACGAACAAAAAGTTACAAGTACCTGAAGGGGACCCAAAAAACCGGGGTCTGGATCGGGTCCGACACGTGTCCGACTCGTGTCGGACACAGGAAAAGAATCTAGGGTTAGGGTTAGGGCTTTCTCGCCGGAGACGGCGGCGCTGAGGCGGGGAGCGGCCGGCCGGGGGCAGCGCGGTGAGGCGGCGGCCGGATCTTGCGGCGGCGCTGGAGGCCGGAGGCGGCCGGAGCAGCGGGCGGAGGGGCTGCGGGCTGCTGCTGCTGCTGGAGATGGAGGGAGGAGGAAGTCGGCGGAGAGGGAGGCGGCTGGGCACGACGGCGAGGCGGCGAGGCGGTGGTTGGGGTGGAGCGGCGTCGCTGAGCGGGTGGTGACGGTGGCGGTTCGTAGAGCTGGAGACGGCGGGGGGGGGGGGGGATTTTAAAGGCTGACGGCGGGTGGTCGTGGGGCCGAGGGAAGCGGCCTGGGCGGAGTCGTGGCCGCGGGGGAGGCGGAGCTCGCGGTGACGTGGCCAGCGTGCGGAGCGGCGGGCGGCGCGGCCGGCGGATCCGACGAAAAACGCGGGCAGCCGAGGGGTCGTGGGTGAGCGGGTAGGGGGCTGGGTCTCCGAGTGCGGGCTAGCGGGCGGGTCTGGCCGACCCGACCCGCTAACAGCTCGGGCTGGGCCGGTCCAAGGGGCTTGGGCTGCTGGGTAATGGGCCGGGCTAAATTTTAAAAATAATAATAATAATAATAATAATAATAATAATAATAATAAATCCATAAATAAATAATAATTAAATAAATAATTAAATAAATAGTTTTAGGTGTTTTAAAAATAGGTCCGGGGCCCAATAAATTCCAGAAAAATTACCCTAAGTCCAGTTTTTCATTTTACACCAAAAATATTATTTCCATAATATTTTAATATTGTTTATTATCATTAAAAATCATTTAATAATTAAAACTCTGTTTTTAAATTACAGAAAACTCCAGAAAATTCCAGAAAATTGAGAAAAATCCAAATTTAGAAATTTTGAAAAATCAGGGAGTTTACAATCTACCCCCCTTAAGAGGATTGCGTCCTCGCAATCAAAGAATAACCGGTCAACAGAGATGACGCGGTCGCAAGCATCGTTTGAAAACATATCACAAGATACTTAGGAAAATACCGTTTCCCTAAAATAAAAGTTATGCACTTCCAGAAAAATCTAGTTATAGCAAAAGAACTACAACTTTTATGAAAACCAGGTTATTATTAACAAGTTGCAATTTACTAGGTTGGGGCTGAGGTCACGAACCAAGAGGCACGAGCTACAACAAGACTAGAAACGGATAACTACGAATCACTTACTCGCATCAGCGTCCTGCACAGTCATCGCGTAAGCTTGTCCTCGTCCTTGAGGTAGATTCCTCTGCTGCTGCTGGGCTTGCTGGAAGAGTATCGCCTGAGGTGCCAGAGGTGGCCTCGGTGCTGGTGAAGCTGGTTGGTTTGCCCTTGGTGCTCCATCTCGATGCTGGGGACAGTCCTTGGCTATGTGTTGATTGGTGCCGCAAATCAGGCATAATCCCAACTTGCGTATGCAGTCCTTCTCGACATGGCCTATCTTACCGCAGTAGTGACAGGTAGGAAGGGTCTGCGAAGCTGTCCTGGGTGGCTGGTTCGTGTGAGATCTCTTTGCAGATTCTCCTGGTAAAGCTCTGTCTGGTGCTGAGGTGATTGGCCGCTTGTGGCGAGACTCTCTCCTGGTGACGCGTTCCATGCGTCGGGCTGTAGCGAGAACGTCTGAGTAGGAGGTAGGTGCGACGGATTCGATGAGTCTCTGTAACTCGAAGTTCAGTCCGTCGAAGAACTTCTCGGCCTTCTCTTCCTCTGTCGGGATCAGGGTTGGGGCGAAGCGGCTCAGACGAATAAATTCTGCGTTGTATTCTTCTACCGTCATAGAGTCCTGGGTGAGGCGATTGAATTTGTCCCGCAGTTCTGATCGAGCGATAGCCGGAATGTACATCTCTTGGAAGAGTCTGGAGAACTCCTCCCAAGTGACTCGGTCTGGTCCGAGTCGCGTCTTCTCAGACAACCACCAGTGGTGCGCGTTGCCTGTCAATTACATTCGGACAGCAGTCATCCAGCGTTTCCGTGGAAGCTCAGCTGCTTCAAGTTGATGCCGAATGTTGGTGAGCCATTCATGAACTTCTGTGGGCTCTTCCTTGCCGGAGAAAGTGCGGGGCTTCAGTTGGCGGAAGTCAGTGATTCAGCCCGTCGATGGCCGTCGAGCTGGTAGGTTGGCCTGCTCCAGTACAGTTACGATGCTGTCCCTCCAGAAGTTAGCTTCACGACGCTGAGCCTCGTGTTGGACTTGTTGCTGCACTTGCATCATCGCGTAGATCATTTGGAATATCTGCTGCCCGTCAATTGGCTATCCTTGTGGGAGTACGGGCGTTGGTGGAACGAACTGCGGCGGAGGTAGAATGTCATTGCGTCGGAATCGGGAGGTAGGTTGACCTGCCTGCTGGCTTTGTTGAGTTGAGGGAACTCCTCCGACTGGTGTCACTTCGTCGTCATAGGTGACACCTGTAGCTTGTGGTGTTCCGGCGGGAGTCTCGGTGCACTCTTGTGGGTCCATTTTCCTGTATCAAAAATAACCAATAAGAGGCGCACAGGAATCAAGGCAAGATGCAAGTCAAAATTAGTTCGAATACGATACAGATATCAAAAACGATTCAAGCAAGTGGATAAGATCCTAAAAACCTATCCTATTCTTTATTGCAGGCCTGTTCGGTCCCTAAGTTGAAACCGAATAATTTAGTCGTAGACCTGCATGGGCCACCACAAAAACCATGTCACGCCCCAGTCCCAAAATGTCGAGGGACTGAGCACATGAGAAATGGCCAGCAGCACGCACCGATGGACAACCCAATTTAATGGATCCATCAGGGCATGCTTAAGCTGTAGTCTAGCAGTAAAATGTTACAAGTCTTAGGTATTTCTAATCTCATCCACAGAATAACACAGAGTAATGCCAGAATTAATGCAATGGAAATAAATAAGCAATATCAAATAAGCTTATCTCGAAAAATAATCCAAGAATTATTCTATTACATTTAATGAGAATAGACAGAAAATAAAATACTGAAAATAGAAATACTGTGTAGATGAAGCCGGTGCTCAGGAGAAATCTTCTGCCACTATCTCGTCCTCTGTTCCTAGTTCTGCTCCAAGGAGTGCTCCTGTACCGTATACCTCAGGGTAGTTCTCTTCAGCTATACCTGGGGACATAGTCCATTCCAGGTCCTCAGGGGACATAACAAGGTACAGAAAATACAAGCCAAAATAAATAAGCAGTGCAGCAATAAATGAACAGCAGGGTAAACTATATAACCAGCTAAGTGATATGCAATATGAGAGCAGCACTAGAACTCAAGCTGAAGCCACTACAAGCTCTGTGTCGGGGAGCCGGTAGCGGCAATAACTATGAACTACACGATGATATATACTATGTTTTATATATAATATCAGCCTGTAGTCTGTGTGTCTCTCCCCACCCAATGTAATCCCACGTCTCATGTCCACGATATCTCATGTCCATATCACGCACGATTATAACTAATGCAGCAAGTCTGATAGCTATGAATCAAATGTCTAAGAATGTAAAGTCTATGTCATAAAATATGCCTCCTATACAGAGTTACCTTGAATGTCTCAGGAAGACTCTGTCTCATGAAATAGTGTCAAGTGTCCTGGGT
This sequence comes from Iris macrosiphon, assembly GCA_036927795.1. NCBI lineage: Eukaryota > Viridiplantae > Streptophyta > Magnoliopsida > Asparagales > Iridaceae > Iris > Iris macrosiphon. The sequence continues at coordinate 94,041,695 of JAYESA010000019.1, forward strand.
TCAGTAGTACTTGATAAGACAAGTACGAGAATTATCGGGTCTCGATAACCATGTCTATGTGACGTTACACAACCCCGCGTACGGAGTCGGCACCCGACTATGATCGGACACTAAGCACGTCACCCGTTTCCTAGGTTAAGCAGTTGAAACAAGTTTACATTTAATTCCATAAGAAATCAAGTAAAATACTATGTCAAGAATTACTGAGATTTGGCAAGCTTTACTTGCCCACTAATGCATAATTAAGTCCAGAAAAATAATTAGCAAGCTGCAGGGTTTGGCAAGGTACACTTGCTTGTGGTTCCGGCTCTGATTTTGGCTCTGACTTCAGTTGGATTTGCAGGCGGTACTCCGGTTGCTGAAACAAACATCACCATCAGATCCAGAAAATATCAATCACCTAAAAATGCCATTCCTGGGGTCCAATTTGGAGACAAGGGCAAAAACGGTAATTTCGGGCCAAAACGGGGTCCACCGGTGGGCCCTCTTTGCACCGAAAAATGTGTCAGGGACAAAGGTCTCCAAATTCACCAAACTTAGTGTCAACAGGTCAGGAACGATGATACGAACCGAACGGAACTTCCAGAATTGGATTCCGATGAGCCGATCACAAAATCGTCCGTCGAGCGGGACTAGTGAGGCCCACGACACGCGATTTCGTCAACGTTCTCAGAATCAAACCAAACTTGACCCACAGGACCAGCGTATTGCTACGAGTCCGATGGCACAAGTTTTGTCTCAATCCGACGTGTGTACACAAAGTTAGGGCACATTCCAAAAAGTACGGATACGGGACGATATCCGCGGATACGCGTTGATCCCGGTGTGCACACACACCCGAATCGACTTCTGCGAAATCCCACACGTCCGTATCGACGACGCGCACGTATCTGTGAAGACCGTACGCGACCAAGTCGTCCCGTTTGGCGGGGCGTACTCAGTTCCGGGGTGAAACAGGGTCTGGTTTTTCCTGTTTTTGGATCGCGGTGTGTGATCACCACAGGATGCGATGCCCCGAACGGTTTATCCGGGCACCGAGAGGGTCATACAGGCTTCGCAACGCAATTTGCGGAATCGAAATCTGAGCTACGAACAAAAAGTTACAAGTACCTGAAGGGGACCCAAAAAATCGGGGTCTGGATCGGGTCCGACACGTATCCGACTCGTGTCGGACACAGGAGAAGAATCTAGGGTTAGGGTTAGGGCTTTCTCGCCGGAGACAGCGGCACTGAGGCGGGGAGCGGCCGGCCGGGGGCAGCGCGGCGAGGCGGCGGCCGGGGCTTGCGGCGGCGCTGGAGGCCGGAGGCTGCCGGAGCAGCGGGCGGAGGGGCTGCGGGCTGCTGCTGCTGCTGAAGGTGGAGGGAGGAGGAAGTCAGCAGAGAGGGAGGCGGCTGGGCACGGCGGCGAGGCGGTGAGGCGGTGGTCTGGGTGGAGCAGCTTCGGCTGAGCGAGTGGTGGCTGTGGCGGTTCGTGGAGCTGGAGACGGCGGGGGGGGGGGATTTTAAAGGCAGACGGCGGGTGGTCGTAGGGCCGAGGGAGGCGGCCTGGGCGGAGTCGTGGCCGCGGGGGAGGCGGAGCTCGCGGGGACGTGGCCAGCGTGAGGAGCGGCGGGCGGCGCGGCCGGCGGGTCCGGCGAAAAACGCGGGCAGCCGAGGGGTCGTGGGTGAGCGGGGAGGGGGCTGGGTCTCCGGGTGCGGGCTAGCGGGCGGGTCTGGCCGACCCGACCCGACCCGCTAACAGCGCGGGCTGGGCCGGCCCAAGGGGCTTGGGCTGCTGGGTAATGGGCCGGGCTGAATTTTAAAAATAATAATAATAATAATAATAATAATAATAATAATAATAATAATAATAAATCCATAAATAAATAATAATTAAATAAATAGTTTTAGGTGTTTTAAAAATAGGTTCGGGGCCCAATAAATTCCAGAAAAATTATCCTAAATCCAGTTTTTATTTTACACAAAAAAATATTATTTTTATAATATTTTAATATTGTTTATTATCATTAAAAATCATTTAATAATTAAAACCCTGTTTTTAAATTACAGAAAACTCCAGAAAATTCCAGAAAATTGAGAAAAATCCAAATTTAGAAATTTTGAAAAATCAGGGGGTTTACACAATCAACAACAAGGAAAAGATCTTGAATCAATCTATCCTGATCGAACAATACAGAAAGTATTTCTTAGTCCCGCTCCCCGAAAAGGGGGAACATGACACGACATCCAAACCAACTAATCGGAAGTTTTGTCCTCAAAACTTAGGAATAGAATCCACCACTATGAAACAATGAAGAAAACTTATCCTTTATCTCAGACTCAAGCTCTCAAGTCGACCCTTCGACTGAATAATTTCTCCAAAGCACGCTAACGAGAGAAACCAAACGACTAAGAAGCAGCTTCTCTTTATGGTCCAAGATCTATACATCTTGCTCAACATATGTCTAGTCCGCCTTCAAGTCTAGTTGATCAAGATCCACTACATGAATCAGATTGTATACGTACTTTCTAAGTTACAAAACATGGAAGATATAGTACGCCTCTGATAATGAAGGTGGCATGGCAATCTGATATGCGACTGGGGTGACTCGCTTGAGTATTTTGAACGGGCCGACGAATCTTGAACTTAGCTTCCATTTTGCTCCAACTTTGAGAAATACATTATCGCCTTCTAAGAACTCAAGAGGTCGACGGTGCGCATTTGAGTAACTCTTCTGGCGGCTTTGTGCTACCTTCAGCAGCTCGCAAATCAAACGAATCTTTTGGACGGTTTGCTCTACGAGTTACGGGCCAAGAATTTATCGTTCACCAACTTTATCCCAACAAATAGGGGACCTACACTTTCGCTCATACAATGCCTCATATGGTACCATTTGAATGCTGGATTGATAGTTATTATTGTATGCAAATTCGGCTAACAGTAGATGTATGTCCCAACTTGACTTCAAGTCCAAGGTGCAGAGCCGTAGAATATCTTCGAGGGTCTGGTTTACCCTCTCTGCCTGGCTGTCTGTCAGAGGATGGTAGATGGAGATGAACTTTAACTTTGTCCCCATTATTGACTGAAGAATCTCCCAGAAGCATGATAAGAATCATTCATCTCGGTCGGAGACAATGGATACAGGCACACGATGGAGTCGAACAATCTCATCAAGGTAGATTTGCGCCAGACGGTCGACACTCCATGCAACTTTGAAAGAAAAAAAGTGAGATGACTTGGTGAGTCGATAGATGATGACCCAGACGACATCATTTTTATATTGCATCTTTGGCAAACCAAGAATAAAATTTATGGTTATGTGTTTCCATTTCCACTCTAGTATAGCCAGGTTCTGCATCTCCCAACTTGGCTTCTGGTGCTCGACTTTTACTCATGACAAGCCATGCATTACGACACAAAAGTGCATGTCCCTCTTCATGCTGTGCCACCAAAACTTCATACGGAGGTCTCGATACATCTTCATGCTTCCTGGATGTGAAGTGTAACTTCCATAGTGGGCTTCAGTAAGTATCTCTTTTATGAGGTTTGTATCGTTAGGAATACACAATCTCCCCTTCACTTGAATCATTCTATCCTAGCCCATCGCAAAGTCGGTCGCTTTTTCTGCTGAGATAAGTATGCGTATCTTTTCTAGGAATATGTCGTCCTTCTGAGAGGACTTGTGTAAGCCCCTGATTTTTTTAAAATATTAAAATTAGAATTTTTCATAATTTTCTAGAATTTTCTGGGAATTTTCTGAAATTAAAATCAGGGTTTTCAAATATTAAATAATTTTTAAATTATTAATAAACAATATTAAAATATCATGGAAATAATATTATTGGGTGTAAAATGAAAAACTAGACTTAGGGTAAATTTTCTGGAATTTATTGGACCCCGGACCTATTTTTAAATCACCTAAAACTATTTATTTATTTGTTAATTAATTATTATTATTATTATTATTACTATTATTTTTTTTATTTTTTGGCCCATCCGGCCCAGCCCGGCCTGCGGCCCAACCCGCGGCCCAAACCCTAACGGGTCGGGTCGGGTCCGCCTGAACCCGACCCGCACGACCCGTCCGACCCGTGACCCAGCCCCCCCCGCGTGACCCGCTCCGGCCCCCGCGTCCACCGGCTCCCCGCTCCGCTTCCGGCGCCGCCGCCCGCGGCCGCCGCGCCACGCGCCCTCGCCCCCGCGCTGGCCGCCGCCTCCCTCGGCCCACGCCACCGCCCGCTCCCCCTTTAAAAACCCCTCCGCCTCCAGGTCCAGCCAGACCCTCCCCTCGCTGGCCGCCCGACTCCGGCCACCGCCCTCCTCGCCGCGCCGCCGTGCCGCTGCAGCCCCGCCGCAGCTCTCTCCTCCGCCTCCGCCCTCCGGTGCCCCGACAGCACCGCAGCTCCGGCGCCAGCAGCAGCAGCAGCAGCGGCAGCCGTCTCCGGCCAGTACCGCCTCCGGCCAGCCGCCTCCGCCTCACCCGCCGTGCAGCGGCGCCGCCCTGGCCGGCCCCTCCCCGCCGCGAGCCGTCCTGGCCAACCCGAGCTCCGGCCGTGTCCAGCAAACCCTAACCCTAATTCTCGATTCTTCGTGTCGGCGTGTCGGACACGACACGGACACAAAATTTCTGGTTTTTCGAGCCCGGTTCAGGTACTCGTATCTTGCACCCTTTATCTCAGTTTTCGATTCCGTAAATTATGTTGCGAAGCCTGTACGACCCTCTCGGTGCCCGGATAAACCGCTCGGGGCATCGCGTCCTGTGGTGGTCGTACACCGCGATCCAAAAATAGGAAAAACCAGACCCTGTTTCACCCCGGAACTGAGTACGCCCCGCCAAACGGGACGACTTGGTCGCGTGCGGTCTTCACAGATACGTGCGCACCGTCGATACGGATGTGTGAGTTTTCGCGGAAGCTGATTCGGGTGTGCGTGCACACCGGAATCAACGCTTATCCGCGGACATCGTCCCGTATCCGACTCTTCTGCAATTTGCCCTAACTTCTTGTACACTCGTCGGATCAAGACGAAACTTGTGCCATCGGACTCGTAGCGATACGCCGGTCCTGTGGGTCAAGTTTGGTTCATTTCTGAGAACGTTGACGAAATCGCGTGACGTGGGCCCCACAAGCCCCGCTCGACGGGCGATTTTGTGATCGGCTCATCGGAATCCAATTCTGGAAGTTTCGTTGGGTTCGTATCAGCGTTCCTGATCTATTGACACTAAGTTTGGTGAATTTGGAGACCGTTGACCCGGACACGTTTTTTGGTGCAAAGCGGGCCCACCGACGGACCCCGTTTTGACCCGAAACTGTCGTTTTTGCCCTTGTCTCCAAATTGGACCCAAGGATAGGCGTTTCTAGCTATTTGACATCTTTTGAGCGTGATGGTAATGTCTATTTCAGCTTTTGGACTCATCTCTAGAAATTTCCCGAGTGCAATTAATCGGATCCAAACAACAGGCAAGTACCTGCACTTCAAGTTAAATCTTTATATTGTGATGATTAATTCCCTGCATTACTAGTACCCTTGATGATTACACCTAGTGTTAGGAATACTGGATTTCATGTCTTGAATATTGGAGTTCATGTCTTATTTTTATGTCGGGTGGGAGAATTCTAGAAGGCATATAGTTTATCCTTTCCCCTGCCATGTTTAATAGCTGTTGGTACGCGACTGTACCCTCAGCCGGATCTCGATTTTCCCTGTTTAATAGCCGTTTATGACGGCCAAATTAGCCTTATAAACTCCTACATGCCAACTATGTATTCTAAAATAAACACAAGTTCACACAGATAGCTTCTGGTCTTGTTATAGTTCTTGCTGACTGTTGTAGTTTCATTTCCTGTCTCATTTATTTCTGTTTTCTCATATTCCTGTTTATAGTTTTAACTCTGAGATATTGATGTTCTTCTATGCAATTTCTCATTATTGATACTCAATTTAATTGTCATAAATATTTAGTTTAATCTTGTTGTGCACTGTGTACTTTGCTCCTTTCCTGACTGGATCCGTTGATTTAGGCGATGATGAGGACCTTGCCCCTACATATTATGGTCCCTATGAGGGTACAGATGATACTTATGAGGAGCCAAATCCCACCCAGGAGACCCCTGCTGCAGAGTAGATAGCAGTGACTATTTTATTTATTGCTCTTTATTCTTAGTAATCGGGTTTGTCCCCGATTTTATTCTGATTTTCTGTACTAAATATTTGAATCTGTTGTCGCATTTACTTTATTTGAAATCTTAAGTATCTGTTTCCTTTATTATCTTGCCTATGCTATTTGTGAATGAGCTAGATTAGTTAACTGTGGATTTGACCTAGACAGCGTACTACCGCCGACTCTGCGGAGTAGGCTGGACGTACCCACGCACTCGTGCCCGAATTTTCGGGTGTGGGTCATGACATGTTTTTATGGTGGCCCATGCAGGTCAAACGACTAAATTTTTCGGTTCCAACTTAGGGACCGAACAGGCCTACAACAAGATTGAGGATTTTAGGATAAAAGCTCATTCACAGAATAGGATCTTTTACTTCCAATCTTGATATCGGTCCTAGTCAATTTTTTCTATCGTCCTTGATTTCCAGGTAATCTATTCTAATCTTCTTATCCCTTAATCTTTCAGAATGGTCCAGACAAGGAACACAGTAGGGGGCACATCAGAACCAGCTGAGCAGAATGTGCCCGAAACTCTTGCCCTCCCTCCACCTCCATATATTCCGGCAGTTACTCTGGATGGGGCACAGCTACTTGGAGTGTTCCAGGGACTAGTGGAATCCCAGAAGGAACAAACTGCCCTGCTACGGACCAGCCTTTTAGAAGCTCTTCGGACCCAGGAGTCACCACAAAAAAGGCCAGGAAGTGCCAAAGACTTCAAGAACCTTAGACCCCTGGAATTCTACGGAACTGAGGGCATTCTCTATGCTGATGAGTGGATAGAGAATGTCGAGAGACTCCTGAAGACTGCTCGGGTCCCTGATGATCTCAAAGTGGAGTCCGCAAGCCTGCAACTGTTCGACATAGCTCGGACCTGGTTCAGAGATGAACCCCAACTATCTGCTCCTGACCTCACCTGGGAGGACTTCAAGAGGCTATTCAAGGAGAAATTCTACCCCGAAGCGGCTCGGGAAGCTCTCGAAAGCCAATTCGAGAGGCTGGAACAAGGTAACCTATCTGTTGATGAGTACACTGCTGAATTTAACAGGTTGAGCTACTTTGCGGAGTACATGGTTTGTACCCCGGAGGACAGAGCCCGTAGATTCAAGAAGGGGCTGTCTCCGAATATTCGCCTTGCTGTCACCACTAGCCGAGCTCGCACCTACGAGGAAATCTTGAGCGTGGCACAAGGCGTTGAGAGAGACATGGGGCATAAACTAAAGCGAGAGAGAGATATCGGAAATATGGGACCCAACAAACGCCCATTTCAACAACAACAACAGCAGAGGGCCCCGCAGCAAACTTAGCGTCCTCTCCCTCGAGCTCCAGCACCCCAACACCAGGCTCAAGGACAGAACCAACAAGCTGCTGCTTATAACTTTTGCCAAAAATAAGGTCACACCTGGCAAGTTTGTAGGAAGAGACTGGGTGCCTGTCTATATTGTGGATCAACAGAACATCAAGTGAGGGACTGCCCCACTGCTCCAGGATGCGGACAAGCTTACGTGATGACCGTGGAGAACGCACAAACTCTGGAAGCAGCTAATGCGCGTAAGTGATTCGTAGATACCTTTTCTAGTATTGTTTTCGTGCCTATTGGTTCGTGACCTCAGCCCCAACCTAGTAATTTTGAACTTTAAACCTGGTATGCTTTTAAATTTGATAACTATAGAAGTTGTAGATTCTTTTGCTGTTGTACTTATTATGTGTGTTTTGTGAACTTCAATAATTTTGTACCTCCTTTTTCATCATCATCTAGCGCACTTAATTTTGCTGAACTTGACTTATGCTGCTATTTTATAGCCTAGTTTTGCGAGCTTACCCTTTTTCGGGCTTGTTCATGACACATGTATTATTGAGGCCTGATTAACCCCACTAATACAAGTGTCTATTCAGAATCAGTGTACTACGGTCTGATCAACCTTAGTGCATTTTGATTCGCACTTCGCACGACTACTTTACGTGGATTGAGATATATAGTTGACTAGTATACTTGCCCTAAATACGTCCGAGCATATCGTATCAGTTACATAACTGTACTAATACGAGCATGCGAATAAATGATTACCAGAATAGAATCTCAATCCATAACCGCTTGACAATTCCCATTAGAATTCCTTAAACGCCTTGAACCCTATACCTCTGTTCTACCACCTCGCCCTTAAACTCTTTATTATTGATCCTCGTCTTCCCTTATTTCGGAAAGACAAAATCCTGTGTTTGGTATAAGTTTGATTTATAATAATAGATGTACCCCTCAGACAGGTCGAATTGATGATAACCTCTATGACTAAGGGAATACCATAGGTGGTGTGTTTGTGTTAAAGATTTAAAGATTCAATACCATGATTTATTAAGTTGAGACCTAGCCTTACTAGTTGTACAGCCTTAGAGGATAGATGGGTAAAATTCTAAGTTGGGTAGCGACCGCAATGTCCACCTGAGAGAAACCCGTTAGACTATAATCAAGTGAGTTTGGACAGAGAGAACCTTGCCATAATTTAAATTTTGAGGACGGAATTTTATAAGTTGGGTAGATTGTAAGCCCCTGATTTTTTCAAAATATTAAAATTAGGATTTTTCACAATTTTCTGGAATTTTCTGAAAATTTTCTGAAATTAAAATCAGGGTTTTCAAATATTAAATAATTTTTTAATTATTAATAAACAATATTAAAATATCATGGAAATAATATTTTTGGGTGTAAAATGAAAAACTGGACTTAGGATAATTTTTCTGGAATTTATTGGACCCCGAACCTATTTTTAAATCACCTAAAACTATTTATTTATTTATTTATTTGTTAATTAATTAATTAATTATTATTATTATTATTATTATTATTATTATTATTACTATTATTTTCTTTTATTTTTTGGCCCATCCGGCCCAGCCCGGCCTGCGGCCCAACCCGCGGCCCAAACCCTAACGGGTCGGGTCGGGTCCGCCTGAACCCGACTCGCCCGACCCGTGACCCAGCCCCCCCCCCCCCCGCGTGACCCGCTCCGGCCCCCCGTCCACCGGCTCCCCGCTCTGCTTCCGGCGCCGCCGCCCGCGGCCGCCGCGCCACGCGCCCTCGCCCCCGCGCTGGCCGCCGCCTCCCTCGGCCCACGCCACCGCCCGCTCCCCCTTTAAAAATCCCTCCGCCTCCAGGTCCAGCCAGACCCTCCCCTCGCCGGCCGTCCGACTCCGGCCACCGCCCTCCTCGCTGCACCGCCGTGCCGCTGCAGCCCCGCCGCAGCTCCCTCCTCCGCCTCCGCCCTCCGGCGCCCCGACAACACCGCAGCTCCGGCGCAAGTAGCAGCAGCAGCGGCAGCCGTCTCCGGCCAGCACCGCCTCCGGCCAGCCGCCTCCGCCTCACCCGCCGTGCAGCGGCGCCGCCCTGGCCGGCCCCTCCCCGCCGCGAGCCGCCCTGGACAACCCGAGCTCCGTATCGGCGTGTCGGACACGACACGGACACGAAATTTCTGGTTTTTCGAGCCCGGTTCAGGTACTCGTATCTTGCACCCTGTATCTCCGTTTTTGATTTCGTAAATTACGTTGCGAAGCCTGTATGACCCTCTCGGTGCCCGGACAAACCGCTCGGGGCATCGCGTCCTGTGGTGGTCGCACACCGCAATCCAAAAACAGAAAAAACCAGACCCTGTTTCACCCCGGAACTGAGTACGCCCCGCCAAACGGGACGACTTGGTCGTGTGCGGTCTTCACAGATACATGCGCACCGTCAATACGGACGTGTGAGTTTTCGCAGAAGCTAATTCGGGTGTGCGTGCACACCGAAATCAACGCGTATCCGCGGACATCGCCCCGTATCCGACTCTTCTGTAATTTGCCCTAACTTCTTGTACACTCGTCGGATCGAGACGAAACTTGTGCCATCGGACTCGTAGCGATACGCCGGTCCTGTGGGTCAAGTTTGGTTCGATTCTGAGAACGTTGACGAAATCGCGTGTCGTGGGTCCCATAGGCCCCGTTCGACGGGCGATTTTGTGATCGGCTCATCGGAATCCAATTCTGGAAGTTCCGTTGGGTTCGTATCAGCGTTCCTGACCTGTTGACACTAAGTTTGGTGAATTTGGAGACCGTTGACCCGGACACGTTTTTCGGTGCAAAGCGGACCGGCGGGCCCCGTTTTGACCCAAAACTGCCGTTTTTGCTCTTGTCTCCAAATTGGACCCAAGGACAGACGTTTCTAGCTATTTGACATCTTCTGAGCGTGATGGTAATGTCTATTTCAGCTTTTGGACTCATCTCTGGAAATTTCCCGAGTGCAATTAATCGGATCCAAACAACAGGCAAGTACCTGCACTTCAAGTTAAATCTTTATATTGTGATGATTAATTCCCTGCATTACTAGTACCCTTGATGATTACACCTAGTGTTAGGAATACTGGATTTCATGTCTTGAATATTGGAGTTCATGTCTTGTTTTCATGTCGGGTGGGAGAATACTAGAAGGCATGTAGTTTACCCTTTCCCCTGCCATATTTAATAGCTGTTGGTACGCGACTGTACCCTCAGCCGGATCTCGATTTTCCCTGTTTAATAGCCGTTTATGACGGCCGGATTAGCCTTATAAACCCCTACATGCCAACTATGTATTCTAAAACAAACACAAGTTCACACAGATAGCTTCTGGTCTTGTTATAGTTCTTGCTGACTGTTGTAGTTTCATTTCCTGTCTCATTTATTTCTGTTTTCTCATATTCCTATTTATAGTTTTAACTCTGAGATATTGATGTTCTTTTATGCAATTTCTCATTATTGATACTCAATTTAATTGTCATAAATATTTAGTTTAATCTTGTTGTGCACTGTGTACTTTGCTCCTTTCCTGACTGGATCCGTTGATTTAGGCGATGATGAGGACCTTGCCCCTACATATTATGGTCCCTATGAGGGTACAGATGATACTTATGAGGAGCCAGATCCCACCCAGGAGACCCTGCTGCAGAGTAGATAGCAGTGGCTATTTTATTTATTGCTCTTTATTCTTAGTAATCGGGTTTGTCCCCGATTTTATTCTGATTTTCTGTACTAAACATTTGAATCTGTTGTCGCATTTACTTTATTTGAAATTTTAAGTATCTTTTTCCTTTATTATCTTGCCTATGCTATTTGTGAATGAGCTAGATTAGTTAACTGTGGATTTGACCTAGACAGCGTACTACCGCCGACTCTGGGGCGTAGGCTGGACGTACCCACGCACTCATGCCCGAATTTCCGGGTGCGGGCCGTGACAACTTGACTTTCTCTAATAGGTCTAGTTTGAGGCACAACTTAGCCGATTGAGCCCCTTTGTATCTGATTCAGAGTGTAATGCCCAAACTTTCCAGATCCCTTTGCATCTTGTCGTCGATAGCTAAGCTTCCTATAAATACTCGACTCAGTACATCATCTACAGCGTTGCCCTTGTCTGGTGTATATCTGACCATCAAGTCAAAGTCGCTAAGAAGTTCGAGCCAATATCGTTGTCGTAAAATTCAGATTCTTTTTAGTATAGAGGTACTTGAAGATTTTATGATCCGTAAAATTTTATACGGTACGCCATAGACGTAATGCTTCCATAACTTTAATTCAAAACTATCCCTGCCAGTTCCAGATCGTGCATTAGATAGTTCTTTTCGTTAGGCTTTAACTGCCTCGACGCAAAGGCTATCACCTTGTCCCTCAGCATAAGGACACATCCCAAACCCTTACCTGAAGCATCGCTATAAATGTGGAAGTCATCGGGCCCATCCGGGAGAGTAAGAATCGGTTTAAGATGAGATGTCACTTTAATTTTACAAATAAAGCTTCACAGTCATTTGACCACACAAAATTTACTCCATTCCGAGTGAGATGAGTCAGAGGTGAAGCGATCTTTGAAGAATCCTTGACGAATCTTCTGTAGTAGCCCGCTAGACCAAGAAAGCTTCGAATATCGCAGGCCGCCTCAGGTCTCTTCCACTCCACGATGGCTTCATCTTTTTTTGGGTTGACTGAGATGCCCTCAGCAGAAATGATGTGCCCGAGGAAAGATATATTATCCAACCAGATTTTCCACTTACTTAGCTTGATGAACAACTTATTGTCTTGAAGAGTTTGAAGCACCATCCATAGGTCTCCTGCGTGTTCTTTATTATTCTTCGAGTACACTAAGATATTTTCTATGAATACCGTAATGAACTTATCAAGGAATGGTCGGAACACACGATTTATCAAATCCATGAATGCGGCATGAGCATTCATCTGTCCAAACGGCATGACTGAAAACTCATAGTGGCCATAACGGGTGTGAAATGCTGACTTCGACATGTCCTGAAATGCTGACTTCGACATGTCCTCTGGCTTGATCTTCAATTGGTGGTAGCCAGAGCGAAGGTCTATCTTCAAAAATACCGATGCCCTTTGTAGCTGATCAAAGAGATTATCGATCCTGGGCAAGGGATACTTATTTCAGATGGTGACCTTATTTAGTTCTCGGTAGTCTATGCACAGCCGCAACGTTCCATCTTTCTTCTTCATAAACAACGCAGACGCGTCCCAGGGAGACACACTCGGATGGATGTACCCACGGTCAGATATTTGGGAAGGTATCAATGGTGAACTCGATTTTTTGGTCGGGTGGCATGCCAGGTAGTTCGTCCGAAAACACATCAAGAAATTTTGCCACAATCGAGAAAGACTCGATGTTTGCACAATTTCGCCGAGTGTCCCGAACCGATACTAAGCGTCCCTCACATCCAAAGTGTAATATCCGCTGAGATGACATCGCTAAAATTACCATGCAGGTCTTCGACGCTTCTGTCGCTTAACCACTTGTGTAGCATATTTAGGCCTCTCTTGGTAGACGAATGATGACCCATTTCTTCGTATATTTGCTAGTAGCCGTGAAATCGCCGAGCCAATCTATCCCCAAGATGATTTAGTAATCCCGAATATCTAGGACTAACACTTCGAGCGACAGTTTCCTTCCTCCAATACAGACATGACTGTCCTGACATACTAAATGAACTTGTATTTTTGTTCCCGATAGGGTGCTAACACTAAGGTTTAGATATAACGGTGTCATCACTATTTTATTTTCCATGACAAAATCTGCAGATATAAAACTATGCGTAGCACTAGAATCAAATAGCATATGAGCCGTTATGTTATTAAAAAGCAATATACCTGACATAACGGTGTCCGAAGGAGGGCTTATTTTCGTGTCAAAGTGAACACCCGGAATTGAGCTTAACGATGATCTTGTTGCAGCATGACTTGGTTGGCATAAGGCACTTAAGAAGGATTTGGATGTTGAGGGTGGAGCTTAGAGGAGTGCAGATACTTACTATCTGATGGTTTGAATCGCCACAAATGAGGCATAAACCATTCTTTCGGTGGCAGTTGTCGACCGCGTTCCCTGGCTTCTTACAAAAATTGCAGAATAGCCTTGGGTTCCCTTTTTGATGACCGTCTTATTTGGACGCTTTAGAGCGGTATTTCCTTCCGCGTTGCTAGGGCGCTTGTGATTGTAAGTATGCACAGCGCCGACAACAACTGAAGGATACTGTAGTTCAAAGGAAAGGACATGATTGAGAATTTTTTGCATTGTCAGATATTGGGGAATGACCACATGCGCATGGATGACAGGTCACAGGCCGCCTTCAAATCGTCTTGCATGACTTGCCGCATCAGGTAGGTAGGAGCTTGCAAATTTGGCGAGTCGATTAAATTCGGCGGAGTACTACTTTACTGTTATATTGTCTTATCAAATCTGCACGAACTCGTTCTCCTTTTGTCAACGAATGAAAGGGGGGTATGAACTCCTCTTCAAATGCGCTACGGAAGGTAGCCTACGTGATCGTCTTATTTTTATCATACACAAAGAGAGATCTTCGATGCATGTCCCATTAATTGTGGACGTTCAAACGAAGCTGTAGTTGGGCACATGCAACTCGCTTCTTCTCAGGTACCTCAAGCAGTTTGAAGTGATCTTCAAGCTTTGCCAGCCAATCCAAAGCCATGACCGGATCTTGAGTCCCCCGGAAAGACGTGTTGCAGACCTACTTGAAGTTGACAAAGTCGAAGGTAGTCACATCCTTTTTCTTTAGAGTTTGAGGCATTTTGACTTCAGGCGTGGGTCACTCCACCGGTGCCCCTACTGTCGTTGCGGAATGGTTGGAGGCTAAGGTCTGAACGATCTGATGCATAGCTTCTATCTGCTTCTGTAGGACTATAAATCGGCTTCAAGATTACTTTTAAACTTGCTCTGACGATCTTTCGTTTACTTCTCGGCTCGCTCATGACGAGCCTCATCCCTTTGTTGGCTTGCTTTAAGCATCCATATCATCTGCTCAATTGGATCAACATGAGGCATAACTCGCTGGCTTTCAAAACTTTCCGAGGAGTCGGAACTACTTTTTTGTGCTTGTACCTCACCTGTGCTAGCTATGATGCTTGCGCTTGAGTCATTCCTTCAAAAGAAAGTAACTTGCATCAGTCTTATAACGTATTATGGACTCACTTTATGGAACACATCTTATTTTGGCCGAACGAGTTCAAGAGTTCTCATAGGGAATAGGTCTTTAAAGGAACTTTTCTGACACGAGGGTCAAAAAAATTTAAAGTCGTGCTCTGATACCAATATGTCATACCCCGATTCCGTGGAATCGATAGTCATCCCCCGAACGTGATATCGTGTGTGCCTAGGTTGTGCAACGCACAAGGCTAATGTATTTGATATGACGAGCACATATTCAAAGTACACAGATAGTTGAACACAATATTGAAACAAGGAAAAGTTTTCTTTATTGATAATGAACATCATTTACGAACTCTTGAACAAGTACAAAATGGTGCCTTGAAGGCTTACAAAAACAGACGCAAAATGAGATAGCCGTCTTATACATTATATCATTTTACTAAAACTTTAAAAGCTATAGACACCTTCGGTCAAAATTATTGCCTTTCCACGAAGCCGCATAAGGTATGTGCACAAGTCCTGGAACTTCAAAATATGCTTCAAGGACACGAATATGGCATGCCGGTATGTGGACTGGATTGGGAAGTCGCTCTAACTCCTTGCAGGATCGCCTTGGAGTGAAAAACTTGTTGCAATGAGGGTCATCACATCAAAATGCATTGGTGAAGGCAAGCTAACCCAACTATATCAATCAACACATTATTGATGTAAATCATGCAAGTTATTATGTGGTCTTTCTATCTTGCCTTAGTTCAATTTACAAGTATGCAGTAGTTATGGAAATTTACTGAAAATAAATATGCCACCGTTTGGTGACTTTTACCTATCTGTCCGAACCACCTACATAATATTTGCCATGGCCTTTCATGACATGAAGACATAGTTTGCTTGCACAGTTTAAATATACATGGGATCACTGACATGATGCCATAATGGATGAGTTATAGTACAAGGATGAAATATCATGCAACGTAAGAAACATGGGCGTTACAGGTTATCCCGTCCGAAACAGGCGACTATCATGGAGTTTTGTCCGAATCAAATCGGTGCTAGTGCCCCAACAACCGTCCGCAGGAACTAAGACCTTGTGTAAAAGTTGTCCGTGACCAAGCAAAGTCTATACTAGGTTATCAATCGAGGCAGTTCAAGGCAACACAAGCACGAGATAAGTAACATGGCATGATCTGACTGGCATAGTCTTTCTCATTATTTATCTCATAGTAAAGTGTTCTACACATCGCACAGTAATGGAAGAATATTGTTCTAACTAGAATTGATATACGATGAAAGAATATTTTAAGCGAACTAGCATGCAATAAGGTAATCATTCACAAGTTGATTGACAAGCATAAAGTAATCCAAGTATATTCCTTTTTTTCTTCAATTAGTTCACAAGTTGATTGATAAGCATAACTAGATTTTATACTTCAATTAGAAGACTTGGAAGAAGGGTCAACTAATTGAAGTATAGCCACTCACAAGTTGGTCGGGAGAGAAAAGGAAAGAGGTGCTTCAAGAGTCCGCTCGCGCGACGCCTACTGCCCGATCAACTGAATTGCCATAAACAGACAATCAATACCTCTTCCCTTCATTCCAAGCTTGAAAAAAAAGTGCAGTTCAACGAACGAAAGCAATAAAATCCATCAAAACCGTTCAAGAAAATATAAATCCAAAAACTAACCCGAAAGCCCGAAAGCAACAATGCGACAACAAAAACTAGGCAAGAAAAGCTTGCAGCGGAGAGGTCACTCTTGACTCTGTCGCTTAGTCTATCCTTAGGACACGGTCTACTGAATATGGGAATCTATTCCGAAGAAGCCAATCCATCACGAGAAAAAGATCTTGATTAATTCTATCCCGATCGAACGATACCGAAAGTATTTCTTAGTCGCGCTCCCCGAAAAGGGGGAATGGGGCACCACAACAGCTTCAGTTGCGAGATGATGACTGGTGGGAGGCCAAGAACCTACACCTCAATGATAAGACCGTCGAAGGAAGAATCACTTGGGAAATATTTATGCAGGCATTTCTGGAGCAATATTTTCCTCTAGCCGTCTAGTAGAAAAATGAAGACGAGTTTACCAAACTTAAGCAAGGGAGCATGTCCATTATGGACTATGAATCAGAGTTTTCCAAGTTTGTTAAGTTTGCTAGCTCGATGATCCCTAATGAAATGGCCCGAATAAATTGATTTATGAAAATCTTGAATGCTGACATCATGAGGGGTGTCCTGAACCGAGAATGTGGGTCGTACATAAAGACTTTTGAGGCAGCAGTACAGATAGAGCAGTTTATCCCAAGAAGTGCACCAAAAAAAGGTGTCAGTTGGTCTTAATCTTCCTGCCAAAAGATACCATGAAGGAGAAAAAAAGGCCCAAGAAGAGCAGCACTATGGGAAGGAATGCAGCTTCTACGGTCGACGGGGCTATATCAAGAAAAAATGTCGTACTAAAAATATAGAATGCTTTAACTATGGTCAGAAGGGCCATAGTTTTAAATATTGTCAGAACAAGAGACAGGTCCCAGAGAATGGAAATGACAATACAGGATGTGGGCGAAATAAGATCCCAACGCCACCTCTAGTCAATAGATAGAATGAACAATTGAGGAGGGAAAGAGTTTATAACCTGAATATTGATCGTACGGGAGATTTTGATATCGATGAGTTTGATTTCCTAAGTTTTTAGGACAAAACTTTTTCTTAGTGGGTTATTATGTATTGTCCCGCTTCCAGCGGTCCACTATATAATACTTTTGGCTTGTTGACTCAGTTTAAACTGATTATCGGGAAAACCTTACAGCCCAAAATGATCACGGATGTAATACAATGAACATTTCAAACTCATAGATTGGTTTATATTAAAATGGGTCCAAGAGTTTTTGTTTGATGTTTTCGCTGCTTGGCTTTGTTGATTGCAGTTTCGTGTTGCTTTCGATGATTTCATTTTCATAGTTTTCTTTCCTCTCTTACGCATTCATTCTGAATCGTGAGAGAAAGAGATCGAATGATGCTAACCAAGTATTGGTGCAGTTTCAAGACGCATAGACCAGTTGTGATCGTTGTGTTAGGCTTTCCCTTCTCTCGAGTAGATTCATTCCGGTGAGTGGCTTATTCCTTTTGATGAATCATTTGCCTCCATGCCTAAATAAAAATATCTCTAGTTCACTCAAGTTGATTGCCCCTATATTCTATGATACCACAATAACAAGATAAGATAAAATAAATAAACTCTATGCTTGAAATATAGAATTATCACTATGCTTGTCAAAATAGATGGTTACATGTCCCTTACTCATATGTTATGCAAAGAGATGTATAGACAACACTCGTATGGTTTGTATGAGAAAAGAGAAATAAGAAAAGAGAAGTGAGAAAGATGTTACTTATGGTTCAATTGTTGCATATAAATAGTTTATCTGATAGAAGATGCTTACCATGCATTGGTCTTTAAACAACTTGTGCACAAGGATAATCATACAATCGATTCCGTGACATCAGGATCGTTCAACCTAGGGGGAGATCAGAGGAATACCCTGAGGTAATAAAGTCCTCACGATCATAGTAGTGTTCATGTCTATTAGTGAGATGGGCTCATATGTCCCAATTGCTAATCATGGGTTTCCCATGGACCATTATGTAGTTAGAGCGCATGCTAGGATACCCTTCTTGCATACCTGACACTTGATGCAAAGGCAAACTCATAAGATTTATATACATATGCAAATTTTGTTAATGCTTGTCTGTTGCAGGGACGGATAATCGACCGTGGGTAAGAATCATCGTAGAAGTGATTTATTCTAGTGTTTAAGTTTCTTTACATGAATTGTTAAAAAGAACCTAGACAAGGAGAAAGATCAACTAATAATAGTTTCTAGCTTCACATGTTTACTTAGTATTGATTTTAGGTGAGATTGGCTATGGTCGCTTACCAGTACAAGATGAGTACTGACCCACATTTGTGGGCATCTCCAGGTAGCAAGAGTTTGGAGGATATTCTGAAGTGCTAGGAGCTCATCCAATCTGGTAGAATCGTGTTCGTCGCTCCCAAGCTTTCCATTTCAATTTTGCAAGTTTCTATTCAAGGTATTTTATTTTTTTCCTAGTAAATGGATATGATGTATGGATATTTTGGCTATTTGCGGGTTTTAAAGATATGTAAGCCAAATATAAAAATATTGTAATGGTCCATAAGAGTACATTATAATCTCATTTCAAGCTATCAATAAAAGAACTATTTTATGTTCCTATCAGAAGTGTTAATATTTAGTTTTTTGAATTTAAAGTTATGTTGCTTCTATATACATTGTCTATATTTTGTTTGTCCATGTATCATTCCATGTGCAAGCGCAACTTAGACTTATACGACATCACGTCCAGTAGTGAATTTTGGTCCTTTGGGATCAGAGTGTGACAATAATCACTATTTATATTAAATCTGAGCTACCACATGGAGTCTATAAATAGTTTAGTGATGGGAGAGAGAGAGAGAGAGAGAGAGAGAGAGAGAGAGAGAGAGAGTATTATGTCCCCATACTATTTTATTTGTCTGTATTTTTCTATATTTTATACTATTTTACCGATGATCGATGGCATCGAAGCCTTCTCCTATGCAAGAAGGTCTGGTGAAGGCATGGCTCCAGTAGCTTTTGCGCCGTCTGGACTATTCTTCTCTATATTTTTCCAGGGTTTGTGACAGCTTTAGAATTTGATTACACTACATTTCTGGCATAGGACTTCTCGCAGCCAAAGAAGGGGACAACCTTAGTCTTCTTCGCACAAAATGTTGAGACTGTTTCTCAATATACGAATGCCCTATGATTAGAAATGATGAAAACAACATTGTTCTCTTTGCGCGAGAGGTTAAGGATTATTATACCATGTTTGTGCTCTTATGGATATCGAAGACGGAGAGCGAGGGTTCGACCACCCTCTGAAAAAGGATTTGCTATGTACAAAAAATTCTATTTCATGTGTTATAAAGTTCGTGCTGAGAATTTGCTTCTTGCTGGATGTGGTTCTTACTGGAACTAAGTTCTTGCGGGGTTGTCCTTTGATGGAACTTTCTTCTCGCTGACATTTGGATATGTAGGAGTAGACTTCTTTTGCATACGCTTGTGTGTTTTCTTTACTGTAAGTTTAAGCACATTTTCTCTCTTTTAGTAGAAGTTTCTCTGATTCACCCTGACTGTGATGAAAGGTTAATAAATAAAGTATTTTCCACTTATGGAAGGAAGCTATATTCATTTCTTTTTGTCACTTGTGAATGATATTTATGTATTTAGTATCAATTTGGCCTCATTCTACACATTTAATATATAAAAATAGGGTATATAAGATTATATTGGAAAAGGTTAGAAAGATGTCACATCTCAGTCCCAAAATATGCGAGACCATCCTACGTAATAATGACCAGCAAATACATATTTGAGATTTTTTTTTTCCAATTTAATGGAATCTCCAACCACATAAGCGTTGTAGCTAAATAATAACATAATCATGGGTATACTAAATTTCATCCACAAAATAATAAACTAGTTTGAATATGATAAAGTCAAGTAATCAAAATATGTCATACATAACCATAAAGAGTCTAAAGTCGGTGGAGATTAATCCACTACCCAAAATGCTGAAAAGAAAATATAGAAAGTAAGATAACTAGATGTAGACTCTAAGTGTAAGCATGCACCTAAGACGGCACTATACTTAATCAGATAAACTCACCTGGAAAGATCTTCTCATCCTCCAATACTCATATAGTCCCGGTCTGTACGTCTCTGAATAGTCATGCTCATCTAAGCTTGGAAGGAAATCAAGTCCTCAGAGGGACGTAGCAAGATACATAATATCCAAGCCTATATGAAATAAATCATACAATGTCCATGGTATACTCTATCAACTCTGTGTAAATGCAATGAGAACAATGTTCTTCTGTACATGGATCTTTGAACAGGGGATCCTCGCACAGCAGGGCTCGTTCGAGCCGCCGACTATCAATATCAAATATACCAATAACAACCCTTGTGTCTAGTAACTATCATCTCTACCCAATTAATCTAGAGTGGGTTGACTCATCGACACGTTCAATCCCTAATGTAAAGTCTAGTATATAGCACAAATAAAAGTATCTAGCATAAACTATGCCATCACATGTCCCGATCGTACTTATAATCAATCGAGTATGGGGGTACATATTCTATATCTTTGCATCATATCTCCGTGCCCAAAGTAAGTGTCAGGTTTCACGAGATACCAATTTATCTATATCGCAGTGCAAGGGGTCTCCTAAATGCCTAGGTTATAAAAGTAATGAATCAATGCACCCTGAGTCATTTTGAGACACGCAGACAAGTGCAGTAATAAATAACATAATAGGAATATTTGTCTGGATCCGAAAACGGAGGATGAAGGTTCGATCTAGAGTCCAAGTCTGAAGAGCCCAAAGAACCTAATGAATATTTATTTAGATATTAATTATTTTGGCTATAAATTTTTATTTATATAAGCTATACTTGTGAACAAATATGATTAAGATTAAGTACCTACTCTTCCAAAATGACTATTTTATTACCATTACATGTACACAAGTAGTGAACCTAACCACCTAGATTTGACACGTGTAATCACCCTAGCATATTGAGTCCCCTCCAACCATCATCATAATTTTTTTTTTACCCAGTTTATCCATCTTCTACTGCCAAAATTGCTCAACAATATGTGTGTAGCCTAACTATTTACACATAGTACGTTGTTCATAACAAGGAAACCCTTCTTTTCTACTTTCATATGAGTACCTATCATATCCCTTTCTAACACAGTTTTCTTCCATTTAGCTCAGTGCATGTCACTACCACATTTTCTAGGAAGGGTATTTTTGTTATTTTGTAATTTATGTGATTGTTGAATATTTATTTATTGTATTATTTATTTATTGTTAGATGTTAGATTTGATTTTAAACTTTTGTTAGTGGACCTAACTAGATTAGACTAAATTCATGGACTAACATTAATTCTAGTTAGATTAAGCCCAACAAACAAGCCCAATAGTTAGCCCATTCATTAGGAGGATGACTTAATTAGTTAAACCAATTGGATTAGAACCTTCCTTCCTTAATTAATTCCTTTATGACAAGCCCTAAGGGGGTATTGTGGACTTTTCATAGTAACTTGGAGTAGGGGCAAGGCCGGCCATAGGAGGGGGAGGAGAGAGACTCTCTCTCTCTTCATCCATTCATCTCATTTCTAGACCTAGAATTTTTCTCATCCAAATTTCTTCATCCCTACACCAATCCCTATCCAAATTCTTTCCTGATTCCTTCTCTACTCACCATTGGAGGTTATTGGAATAAGGAGGCAAGGATCTACAAGGAGGAGGAAGGAGCACAAGTTGAAGTCTCTTGACACTCATTTGGAGACTTGTATTAGGAATCCATCTCCCAATAGGTATACTTTAGTTTTTTCTATCTAATTAGACTCTAAATCTATAATTTAATCATTAGAAACTCTCCCATGTACTAAGGCTACCCATAAGAAGTGGAATTAGGTTCATATGAGGCATAAGGAGAAAGTTATGTGGTATCTTGTGTCAATTTTAGGGGAATTTTGAGATTGGCACATCTTATATTTGTCAATAGGTCAATTAGACTAAATTAACATGTGTTTGATTGTGTGAGACTAGTGTCGTATTCATAATTGGATACGTGTAGGCCGTATCATGATAATTTGGCGATACAAATTAATTTGGGCGTTTTCTTCCAACATTGGAGTTTGAGCATGTCATATTTTGACACATACACGTAGTTGAGTAGATAGATCTTTGTAGTACTTCTAATTGTGATTCTAGACTTGCTCGTGTCCTTCGGGATACGATTGGTGGTGTAGTGGAGTCGTATCACAAGTGTATCATAGATTAAGTGTGATACGGGTGCGGTGTACTCCACCTGTTTGATACTTTGTATTCTAATTCAATTTACCTTGGTTATATATATTAGAGTATTTTAATTGTAGTTGTTATATATATATATATATATATATATATAGCTATGTCTCTATTGTATTTGAATGTGTTGGTAGTCATATGGAGAGTATATATATATATATATGTATATATATATATATATATATATATATATATATGTATATATATATATATGTATATATATAGGAGTTATAATGTGTGTGTGTGTGTGTGTGTGTGTGTGTGTGTGTGTGTGTGTGTGTGTGTTTGTGTGTGTGAGGCTAGGTAGAGGAGGGGCTCGGGCCGTGCAGTAGCATTGAAGGACCGTGAGGCAACTCTAGAGTGGGGGGTGAATAGAGTGCTGCGAAATAATCTAACCAATTTTAGTTTAACGGAATGAATCCAGTTGCTAACTAACAGTGTATATAGAGACGATAAAGTAGAGAGAGAAAGCTAACGCAAACACCAAGATGTATACTGGTTTTTCTCTGAGAGGACTAGTCCAGTCCCGAGAACTCAAGCTCGGAGTTTCTCCACTATAATCACCAATAGTGAATCACAAGCTTTGATCCGAAGGCTTGCCACTTCTTTACACTACGAGTTTTGATCCGATCGCAACTTCACATCTTAGAGAGAGAGAGAGAGAGAAAGAGTAACTGATCGAACAAAGCTTTTTATAACTCAGAAGACTTCTAGACCGAGATCGCACTTGGCACTAGGAAGGCTAGCGAGTTGCTCTTTGAGATGGAAAAGTTAAGGCTTAGAGGTTTGCTCACAATAGGATAGAAGACTTAAGAATAGTTGAGTGAGTAAGAATAAGAATTATAATCCTATTTATAGGTTATAGGCAAACAGAATTTGACCAGAATTCTGTCAGGGTTTAATTCAAATTTGCAACCATTGGGCCAAGAAATTAGGAGCTATTGAACTGGTTGATTTTATACCAAAAGGGTAACCGATTTCTGTCCGAGTTCGACACGAGTTTGACCCGACTTCAGTCTCCTAGTATGGTAGACTTTGTAAATTAATATAGGCTGATTTGGTGGATAGGTTCTTTGCTAGTGCGACTCAGCGTACATCAGTCCTAGACTCAAATAAATAAAAGATTATATTTGAATAGACGTAATACAGACGACATACAATACAATGTTGAGGCTTCAGATACGACATATTAATACATGGTTTAGTTAACTATCAAAATTAAGTTGACAGAGATCGGATGGGCCAACAATCTCCTCCATTTTGATAATTGATAAACTATGAATGATACTGCAAGTCTTTGATATGCAAGGCTCCCCCATAACTGTGGAGCAGTTGATATGCTGAAGACAACGTCTGTCAAGTATTGTCTTGTATGCTAGTATCATGTATTCTTTCTCCCCCGTTGTCATTTGATCGAAATGGCATGCTCTCCCAAAATCTATGAGATGACAAAAAAATAAAAGAGTAAAGTGTATACAAGATAGTATATAATGACAAAAGAAAATTTTGTATTTAAACTTTTATTCATTTGAAAGAAAACATATAGAAGTGGATGTGTAATAGAAACATCATAGTAGAACATCTAAAAGTAAACGTTTTAACATTCAAATTATTTGAGTAACTAGTTGTTATTTTCTTTACCTTCATCATCTGGTTCAAGTATTCTGTTTGGATCAAAGAAGGCATCAGCTGAATCCAAATATCGCTGAATATATGGGTGATCAATACAAAATCCTTGTTGATTTGGATTTGGGAGAATCGAAAAAGGTCCGGCTGGGTGCTTCGATATGGTGTACTGAATGTTTATCAAAGTGTTGACAAGAGCCTAATTCTGAAGAGTTTGGCGATGATCAGTAGCACGATTGTGTAAATCTTCTTAGTGGAAGCGATCACACAAAAGAGTGAAAATAGACTCTAAGGTTTGCAGTTATTCATCAACAGGAGGGACGAAATCAACAGGATGAGTGTTGGAGTTTGATGATAAGTTATAAGATAAAAGCATAGTTGGCTAAATTCTCCGAATTCAATTAAGGTATAAAGGTTCCTGAAGATTTGGACAGGTATCCAAAGGAATATCAAAATATCTGAAAATGATTGGCAAGTACATAGCGTATAGTAGTGGACAAGTATCCAAAGGAATATCAAAATAGCTGAAAAATCTGATACTTAATAACCAGATCAAAAAAATGCAGTGAAGCACAGGTATCACCATATCATTCATGATGCTCATAGTTACTTTTTCCTAAATGAACATTGAGAATACTTAATAATGCCTAATAGGCTGATACTTGAATAACCTGAAAGAATGCTATGAATAACAGAGCAAAAAAAATAAAAATTCACACAAATTTGGATGAGGAACTGTACCAAAATCCATGGCATTAAATAAATGTATGGAGATTTATGAAAAATATGTGTTTTTTTTGGATTGTTGACTGTTCTTACTTATTTTGGCCACAATTTTAGAATACTACAGCAAGAAGTTTGAGCTTAGAAAAGATAAAAGAGTACCTAATCGGCCCTTGATGACGAGGGACAGAGACACGAACAACAACTTCTTCCCCTTGCGGATGTTCTTAAGGGATCGGTGGGGTTAACATCCTTATAGAGAGGGAGAGAGAAAGAGAGACATTGAGACTTGACTCTTGAGAGGTGGGACCCGCTCGTGGCTCCCTAGATCTAGTTGTCGACACTCGACAATGACGTTATGCGGTGCCTGTGCCACAGCTGTTGTCCGATGGGACTAAAGAAAGAAATGATAATGAGGACTACGACACGGAGAAAGGGGAGAGAATGAGCCAAATTGTTTGGATGGGTGTGGGCTGAACGGTTCATCCTGGGTGTGCTGGAGTGGATGGGTGGGCTGAACGTTTTAGTACACATATAAAAAAATAAAAAAAATTTGGAGTGTTGGGTGGGCTGGAGCCCACCCAGCCCACCAGTAAATTTGTCCTTGGACACATACTCAAACTCATATAATTACACCTAGGGCCTCCAACCACTGTTACACCTAGCAAAAGAATTCAACTATTTTATATTCATAGTTCCCTCACCTTCAGTTATTTACCTTCGACCTTACAAGACACTTATCTCTGTTTGCACTTCCACCCTATGCATGATTTATTCCCATTCACGTGCTTACCTATTTGCATGACAACTCTATTCTTTCTTAAAGAAGGACACAACCACACATATTCGCTCTTAACTAATATGATGTTGCTCCTTGTAAGATAACAAGAGCTTCATCTGTCTAAACCTTAATCACAACCATACTCACAATGCAAGTGATGAATCCCCCAATCATTCAATCCATTCATGTGTAAAAATAAAAATAAAAATAAAAATAAAATACATAACATATCCAGCGCTGTAACTCTTTCCATTACACTTACACAACACACACATGGGATTTGTTTACTTCTACCTATCCTTACTCTAACCACTCATGCACATGGAACCATTATATTTACCTACACTCATCACTCATAACAACAATAACGTTCCCTTACATGCATAAGACTTCAAATAAATCACCATTTCTCTCTCTCATTCTAACACAAGGTTCACAATCACAGGTGAATTTAGTCCTTCCTAAAGGTCATACACCACACAGAATATGCTAATTAGCAACAAACATCTCCTTTATACTTTATTACTCATGCTCTCAGTAGAACATTTTCTCACAACCTCCTCATCTCCAAAATGATGCAAGGAAAGAACGCCCACGTACACATGTCCTTCCCTCACGTACATCTTCCCCACAACCCCTAAATCTCTAAACACACACACACACATAGACATATTATCTACTGTTATGCTAGTTAAAAGATGCAAACTAAAGTACCCTAGAGGAAGTGGCCGAACTCATTGTAGAAGGGGTTTCGAAACACGAAGGCACGACTGGTCGACAATGTCATGTCCTGATAATCGTTAATTGTCCTCCAAACGTGATATCGTGCGAGCGTAAGGCGCGCTCGCATATGGCCTAGTCATAATAATATACGTTTGAAACACATGCAACAAAGTACGCAAATTTAAATTGTACATATTTGACGATTTTTTTTTATTGATAATGAACATCTTATACAGACTCTTGATTACAAGTAGAGGGTTGCCCCACAGACTTACAAAAATCGACGCCAAAATGAGATAGTCGTTCCATACATTACATCTCCTTACTAAAAACTAAAAGACAAAAGACCTTTTGTGCGAGTCTTCGATATAGCCTTAGAGCTTCAAAATAGGGTATATGCAAGATCCAAAAATATGTACGCGTGCTCAAAAAGTCACGAATGCGTCAAGTAGGTGATCAGGTTGGGAAGGACTTCAGCTCCTCGCTGTGTCACCTTGGTTCGAAGTACCTGTTGCAACGAGGGTCAGTACATCAAAATATACCGGTGAGGGCGAGCTAAGCCAACTCATCAAATCGACACGGTATTCATGTGATCATGCAACATTATTATTATGTAATCTTTCTATCTTGTCTTAGTCCAAGTTATGAACATATGATAGAAAAGAAATGACATAATGAAATATGCTATCGTTCGGTGAATTTTACATGCGGCCGTCTTATCCACCTGTACAAAACTTACCATGTCCTTCCCTGCCATGAAGACATAGTTTGCTTGCATAGTTTCAATATACATAGCAGGTCACTGATAGGATGAGGGATGGTCGGTTGTCTTTCTGCTTTGGGTAGTTAGTGTCACATCCCGGTTCCGCAGAACCGATTCTTCCC
Organism: Iris macrosiphon; assembly: GCA_036927795.1. Taxonomy (NCBI): domain Eukaryota; kingdom Viridiplantae; phylum Streptophyta; class Magnoliopsida; order Asparagales; family Iridaceae; genus Iris; species Iris macrosiphon. Next base: position 94,068,955 of record JAYESA010000019.1, read on the forward strand.
CGCATTCGGTTCTGTAGAACCGTTTATCCTTACTAGAACATGATGTCGTACAAGTTTGGGGTTACACTTGTACAAGGAAAGAACGTACATATGTATCAAAATCTTTTGTAAACAGTTCCACAATACAACAGCAGATTATGAAACACATATTTGTATAGGAAGAACATAATTCTTTTTATTGTGCAATGGAGTACAATTTTCTCAGTATTGAAATAGAAATTCCTGAATGACTTACATAGATTTTTGCATAAAAGAAAGGACTGATAGGCTAACATGAAATAATGTTCTTATCCCATACATTATGCCCCTTTATTACATTCTTGGAAACTTAAAAGCAGCAACTAAAAATCTTTGAATACTTTGAAATAAGAAGAAGCTTGAAAACACTGCAATGAACGCTTTATCTCCCTTGAGCGCCCGCGGTACCCTAGTCACCTGGGTTGCCCACGGAGATGTGGGTCTGTACTTAAATTATACTGGTGAGTAGAACAGACCCACTCACCTAAACCAACACTTCTGAATTAAAATAACAGTTTAATAGGCAAAAATTTATAAGCATCAATTTATAGGCAACTGTCTAATAGGCAACATTTTAATTGGCAATAGTTTAACCAGTAAAAAATATAATCTTTGCAGCATAAGTAATCTAACCCCGGTTAATGGTAAGTAATCTAACCCCGGTTAATGGTCGTTCCTGTATAAAATACAAGATTGTTCTTACCGCCCCTGCATAAGACAACATTAGCATACAACTCTCTCTTAGGATCATTGGTGTTGTTTTACCATTTAGGACTTTTACCATGGTACACAGTGTACCTCCTCAAGAAGGTAGCTATCCTCCTCTGAGAATCTTGCAATACCTCGTGCCTATAGCATGTCCGAATATTCCCCCCTAGGACGAAGCAGTCCCCGGTGCCTCAGGTCTAGATTGAGGAAACTTATTACTTTGTGCACTAGTTGTCCATGATCATGCAAATGCATAAATGACTAAGTTATAAACACATTGAATGGTAAATAAATTATATAATCACAGTTGACATATTCTTAATGGGGACTTCTTAGTCCATACTTTTCTTACTTGGGGACTTATACAGTCCATGCTTTTCTTGCTTGGGGACTTATACAATCTGGATGCTGGGATTGTAGGACGTAGGGACAAGCTGGACGTAGGGACAAGCTGGACGCAGGGAATACAGGACGTAGGGATTGCAGGGCATAAGGATTGCAGGACGCAGGGAATGCTGGACGCAGGGATTACAAGACACAAGAAATGGTGGACGCAGGGATTGTAGGACGCAGAGAATATTGGACGCAGGGAATGCATGACACAGAAATAGCCATGCACCCAACGAGATAGGTGCATGCTGGAAGAGATAGCATGAAGCTGGGCCACATAGGACTCCATCGTCCCAAATTAATACGTACTCTAAAAAAAAAGCTCTAAAAACTTATTTTCTTCATAAATTTTTTATTTTAACTCCAAATTAAGTGAAACAAAAATCAAAATTGTACAAAATTTAATTCTCTTCCACATGAATAATTAGTTTTCGAAAATAATAAGTTTTAATATATCAAAACCAAAAAAACTCATGGAACTCATAAAAACCCTAACCTTAAAATATAGATATACTCAAATCTATCCATCAAAACCACAAACTCCAAGTATTAAAAGTGTTTAAAAACTTATGGCACACATATTAGGCTAATAATATACAAGCAAAAGCAAGAATTAAAAATCTAAGTATTTTTCCATGTCATGCAAGGTGTACTTTCCTAAATAAAGAAGAAGACATGAAGAGAAAGATGGAGGAGAGAGAGTGTTGAAGGTTTATATATGGTAGGGTTGGGTGCTTGTCCATTGGATCAAGTCATGAACAATCCTAGCCATACAAATAAACTATGAGTCCAAACTCAACCAAAGAATGGATATAGTTTAAACTAGCAAAAAATAAATACGTTCCAAATGCGTATATCGAGAACGGGGAGTGACATCTTTACTCACCTTAGAAATTTTTTATCATCGAAATTCAAACCCAAGGCTAACTAGAGAAATCAGAACAAACACTATACTAACTACAAGCACATCTACATATGTCACTACCACGTTCTGAAAATAGGGGTATTTTTGACTTTTTATAAATATTAATAGTGTGGTATTTATATTAAATGATTTCTCGATATTGTATTTAAATATAATAATTGCATGAGGTGTGTATTTAAATATATTATATATTTACTGTGTTTTAATGTGGAGCTAGTAGACTTGACCTAGAAGCCCAGTAGATGAACACCTGTCCGAATTATGGGATTTTGTATTTATTTGTTTTATTTAGAATTAATTTATTGGAGGTTGTAATTAACTACCGTAATTTATTTAATTATTGTGCATTGCCTTTGCTTCGATAATTGGAGCACTACCCTAGCTTTTGCCTTCCAACAAATTTCACAATCTTGCGCTAGACATGCCCGCCTTCCATTCTGCTATTTTTGTAACTCATAATTATGCTCTCTGTACCTTATTTTTAGTCGCACAAAAATTGTCGCGGACGTTTATTTAATTCCTAAATAAAATTCCAACTTTGTATCGTTGTGCGTTCCAATCGAAATTGGAGGCAATCTTGACCTATTTTTCGTGTGACCCAAATTAGAGAAATATTCTGTTCTGAGTCTTCTTCACTAATGGTATTGATGACCCGACCTGATTTTGGCCCCATGTCCTCCTAATTAATTTTAGAACACATGTTGTATTTATTTCTAATTAATTTGAGGATACCATTTTAACTGATTCCGTAAATCCCAATTTAATTCCAGTGCCCTACTATTTAAGCCCATACCAAACACACAGCGCCCCCTGACCCTACAAAATACCGAACACCGAATCGCCCGCCAAATTTTCATCATTTTATGCGTCTGTGCAAATACCCAAATTTAAGGGGGCTAATTTGTAAATTTGTATTTGGTGTCAATATCCCATTTGTTTAAAACAATGAAGGAGCCCTAATATTTAACTAAGTCTCACACCCTCATTCCTACATGAATAATTTTTCCCTCATGACAAATCTAGGCCATCCATTCAATGGGTGCATCCTAACCCTTCATTCCCACACACTACCCTATTTAAAGTCACATCACCCCCTCTTCCCAAGGAAGCCCTAATCCCCAAAAACCTAGGTTTCCCCACCTCCTCACATCTCCCTCATCCAACCGTAGCCTTCTTCTTTCTTTATTTTCTCTTCTTCTTCTTTTTCTTCTTCTTCTTCTTCCCTTCTTCTTCTTCTCTTTCTTTTTTGAATTTAAAAGAGAGGGAAACCCATCCCTCAGGCTCTGTTCTCGGCCGGCCACTCGGCCAGGCTCCGACCCGATCTCCCCCTGAGGCCCGGCCTGCTGCGTTCCGTCCGACGCAGCCTCGCTCGAGCCACTCTCGAGTCGAACCCCGATCTCCTCCTTGCTCGCAACTCCGGCCAGCTGCTAGCTCCGGCCGGCAACTTCATTCACCACCACCATCTACTCTCACCACCACCACCAGTGCGGCCGGCTACCTCCATCCCCTCCGGCCTGCTGCGAGCTTCGGCCACTCCCCATCCAAACTCCAGTAGCCCGCAGCTCGCCATCCCCCGGAGCTCCCGCTGCCAATTCCTCCACCTTCACCTATCACCACCGCTGTGCACCGACGACTGTTTCATCTCCGTCGGACTCAGCCTCAAGCCCGACCTCTGAACCACCCATCCGGCGAGCCCCTCGACTCCGGCCAGTGGCCGTTGAGCCACCCCCTGTGAGCTCCTCCCCTCTTTCATTGAGATATAATAATATATAATAAGTAATAGTATATATACTATGTAGTAATATATATATATGTATTCTATGTAAATGTATATATTTATTCATACATCATATATATGTGTATTTATTAATAAATATATGTATATGCATGTATATTGGTTATTTTCATATAGTATATAATTAATAAATATATGTTAATGTATGTATATAACATATTTTATTAGTGTATATATATGATGTATATATATATGCGTATATGTATATATATATATATATAAATCTCGCGTATTTCTCTACTTTATATATATGTATTCAATATATATATATTGTGTATACGTATTAAATAGTAAATGTTAATATGTATTTTGATGTATATATATACGTAGTATATATATAATTATTTTGGTATATATATATATATATATATATATATATATATATATATATATATATATATATATATATATGTTATAAGTTAATATGTATTTTGGTACATGTATGTATATTAGTTTATATATATGTAAAAATACATATATTCTTATAATGGGAGTTATGTATATTTTTCACATAAACATAAATAATATATATTTTCACTTATGTACATACAGTTATACCTATTTTGTATATACTTTGGAATAACCATATATATGTATTATATTTAATTATTAATAATATGTTTAATTGGTGAATGTACTAGATGACCCTAGTTGACTAGTGCCATACCTGGCACGGCCCTGAGTTCGATGTTTTTGATTGTGTGTTAGTGTAGCATCTGATAAAAGTATGATATTGTGATATGTCTATAGGACTGTTGGTTCATCCAGGGGATACTCTGGAACAGGACATCAATATTTACCAGCTAAGGACCTAAGGCAAGTACATTCTCTGATAATTTTCAATTCCTTGATAATTTCTATAAGTTCAGTAATCTAGAAATGTTATATCTGAATCCTTGACACTATGCTACACGGACTAGTATATAGCTTGGATCTGCAGTCATGAGATGTTACATTGATTATCGTATTGACATTGTATACGACATATATATTAGATATCGTACATGATAGATTACACTTGCTCGTGTATCGTGACGTGTCATGGTTGGATCCACAGTACTAGTTGGGGGCAGGGAAGTAGTTAGTAAGAAATGTGATCATAACCTTTTATTACAGTATAGAACAATGTAAGTATTAATCATGCTCTTCACATATGATTAGCCAGGCCCTATAGCTCTCGTACATGTTCCCAAGCCGATCACACTTCGAAACTACTATTTTAAATACTTAGAATAGATTATAGTTCCCTATTTTAATCATATACTACATCACCTGTATATGATACTGTACCTTGTTCTTTTCATTTTCATATATGCACTGACTGTATCATATTGCCTATTGCCTGTCTCTTTATATTGCCTGTCTCTTTATTTTGCCATTGCATTTATTCACCGTCTTCTCAGTATCTAGCATCAACTGTTTATTGCTTTATAGTCCTTATCAATTTAATGGAACCGTTATTTGAGATTGTACTTTGCTTCTTCCTGACTGGAAATATTTTTCTAGACTATGCCTTAGAGGATCAGTATCCAACACTTTATGGACCCTATGGTGAGTAGCTGCAGACTTGGTAGTTCAGTTGTGATTTTGGGAGGTTTAGCCGGAATTCACTAATCTTCTAGTTAGTTCTTTTAGCAGACTATTTGGTACCGGATTTGTCTCCGGCATTTTTATGAGACATGGATAATTGTTGAGTTAGAATATTACATTTAGACTTGTGTTGTATTAAATTCTTTTTGTTCGATATCTTATCGTGCTGTAGTCATGTGATTGAGTATGTGTTCGAATTATTTTGTGTCATCCATGCCTCCTTATGGAGATTGGATGCTCGTGTGAGATTGGCTAGATAGTATCATGACCTTGACAGCGTTCTACCGTCGATGCTGCGGCATAGGCTGGACGTACCCGCGTACTCGTGCCCCAATTCCGGGTGCGGATCGTGACTTATTTTAGTGGTGGCCCACGCAGGTCAGACTTCGCAAGTTGTACGATATCGTGGTAGTGTGGCATCCTTGTTACACTACTGCGTGCCTACGATAGAATCTAGGACATAGGATACTAGGATGAGAGCGGATATTCAATCATAATTCCTTGGGATATTCCTGGGATGACCCCTGAGAATCTTGTTATAATTTTCAATTTAAAATATTTCCCCTTGTTTTCGTCCATTCACACTTGTTGATATTATATTTGATTCTTGTTGATCAGGTATTAAACTAAGATCTTGGTGTCTTGTAGAGTTTGATTTCCTATCAAGATGAATTTTTGGACTAATTTATGGTATTATCTGATGATGCATGTTGATGAGGATAGTGAGAAAGATTAACATTAGAGCTATTGGACTACAAGATAGGGATTTAAATTATAATTTGAAGATTAAAAATTAATTGCAAATTTTTTGAATTTTGAGGAGTTGAGATATTGTTATTAAAACTTTTTGAGGATTCAAATTCGATTCAATAAACCTAGACAAAGCTGTAAGGATTTTAAGTGATTAAAATTTTATTTTAGTATTGAATAATTGACCTTGAGGACAGTATATGCATTTTACTTTAAAATTATTCGAGGAGTTATTTTGAGGAATTTATTTTGAGGATAAAAATCTTATAGTGGGAAAGATATATTAGTATATAAGTAGATGAGGTGCATGTGTAAGGATCTGTTGGCTTGAGCATGATTGAGATCTCACTACAAACTGACTTGGGTGTCCATCTAGGGTTGTATTAGAGGGAGAAGTACTTAGTATGATGTGTTGCATTTAATATGCACTTGAGTGATAAGAATAACTAGTATCAGTGATTGCAGTAGGTAAGAAGGCTAGCAGTGAGTGTGCTTCTAGTAGAACTATGGTACCTTAAGGGATAGAGGTATCAACCTTGGATGCATCTTTGACCTGTGCAATCACAACTAGGAATGTTATTCCAATCTATTTATCTTGAATGTTGCTTCTTTAGAACTGTACTGTCCTTCCTTGATGATATCGTATTTTGCCTTAATTGATTCTTTTGGATCTGTCTTCAGGATGTCACCGAAGACACGGTTTATGAGAGTGGGAGCATCAGCCTTAGAGGGGTCTGCCACCTCTCCACCTGAGGGACAGACAGCCGTAGTTCCTCCTATATCTCTGATGCATATAGGAGTATCTGTACTTTTCGGGGATCCTCCTCCCCCACCTGTTCAGAGGATTGCCGCAGCTGTGACGGACAACCTTTCTCCTCCACCGACTCCGATTCCCGGAGGTTTGCCCATTGACGGGGCGCAAATGTTTACCTTGATCCAGGGCATGGTAGATGCCCAGAGAGTGACGGCAGATGCTCAGCGAGTTCAAGGTGAGGCTCAGAGGGTGCAAGCAGAAGCGCACCAGGCACAAACCGAGCTGATGAGAGAAAACATGGAGAATGCTCATCAGGTGACTCTCCAAGCTTTGGAGAGAGTAGCACAATACCAGCAGTTTCCTGGCCAGCAGTAGCAGAGATCAGGCACTATAGTGGACTTCAAAAGGATGATGCCTCGAGAGTTCAAAGGCATCGAAGGGATACTCTACACAGATGACTGGCTAGAGGATATAGAGAGGAGCCTGCGATTGACCCAGATTTCGGAGAACTTGTAGATAGAAGCCGCTGGCAGTCAGATATTCGATATCGCACTCACGTGATATCGCACGGAGCCGAGACTTACTACAAAAGGACTTACTTGGGAGACCTTCAAGGAGCTCTTCAAGGAGAAGTTCTTTCCCGACGTGGCATTGGGAGCCTTGGAAAGTCAGTTTCATGACTTGGTTCAAGGAAACATGTCGGTCGACGAGTACGCTGCAGAGTTCTGTAGATTGAGCCATTTTGCATCGTCTATGATTTGGGACCCAGGAGATCGAGCCCAGAAATTTAGAAAGGAGCTGACGAGAGAGATTAGATCACGCACTTCTGGTCGTCGTACCGCTACCTTTGAGGGTATCTTGATGGATGCCCAGATTGCAGAAGAGGATCTGGATCTCAGGCCTAAGAGGAGTAACAATATTTTTGGAGATACGAATGGTAGCGCAGGACCGGCCAAGCGTCCCCGTATTCAGCACCAACAGCAGTACCAAGTACCAGTTCATATTCGGCCATGGGCATTTCAGCATCCACAGCAGTACCTGGCACCAGTTCATATTCAGCAACATCCATGGGCGTATCAGTATCAACAGCAGTACCAGGCACCAGTCTGTGTTCAGCAGGATCAGCAACAGCCTCCGAGAGAGACACAACAGACTTGTCATTTCTGTAAGAAGCCAGGTCACCTTTGGGAGAACTGTAGAACGAGACTAGGACTTTGTTTGCACTGCGGCACTGCGGGACATCGAGTAAGGGATTGTCTTCTAGCCCCTTATCTTCTCGGCCAGCGCGCAGCTTCAGATTATAGAGATCCAGTTAGGCTACCCGTGGAACCATTTATTGCTCAGCACCCGCGGAGGGAACCACCCAGCAGGACGGGGCATTTGCGGTGACGGTCGAGGAGACCGATACTGCAGGTAATGTGTTAGCAGGTTCTGTTCTTTTCTTCCTTCTGTTCCTATCTATTTGATTGATTGACTGATTCCCTAGTACCGTAGCTTGTATGCCTGATTTTCTTGTTATAATGTAGTTAGTAGTACACCCTGATATAGAGACTGTAATACCATGACAAAAGACACTATGAACGTACATATTCCCTTTAGATTGCATGTTGTATGATTGTAGGAAGGAATTTTCTTAGACTATGATTATCGGGGTTTGACCATGACGAAGATTCATGAAGGGGTTATGACTTGACAAGAGAGACAAGATGATTAAAATTTGAGGATAAACATCGATTTAAATAAAGGGTTAAGAAATTAACATGGCATAATTGGTGGTTTATTAATTCTAGGAAGATTATGATATGATAAAATTGGTTATTAAAATTTTGAAAATTTGGAAGATTATCATTATATTTATTTGACTGCAAGTTATGAATTTTTAAATTTTATATTATGGACAAAATTGGAGTAATCCATAAGTATTGCATTGTTGAGTACTTTAAGGAAAAGGGAAACCGAGGAATAAGATCGTGGATGGATTAGTGTTTGAATTCAATTTTGGGACGAGATTTAAATTATATATATATACATTGATAAAAAATCAAACTAGAGGAGTGAATGTTAAATTTCGAGTATTGAATTATTAACTTAAAAATTCAGAGGAAATAGTGAATAAAAAAATGGAATTTGATTTTTAATTCAAGGATTTTCAGGAATACGATAATTACAGAATTTTGAAAATTGTGAAAAGATATTGTGGATTATTACCTGATTTCGTGGTTGATGAATTTAAACTTTGAGGAAAAATAATAATAATGTGTATGAGTAAATAATACTATGAGGATTTTAAATTTCGAGGATAAAATTCTTTTAAGGAGGGTAGACTTGTCACTACCACGTTCCGAAAATAGGGGTATTTTCGACTTTTTATAAATATTAATAGTGTGGTATTTATATTAAATGATTTCTCGATATTGTATTTAAATATAATAATTGCATGAGGTGTGTATTTAAATATATTATATATTTACTGTGTTTTAATGTGGAGCTAGTAGACTTGACCTAGAAGCCCAGTAGATGAATACCTGTCCGAATTATGGGATTTTGTATTTAATTGTTTTATTTAGAATTAATTTATTGGAGGTTGTAATTAACTACCGTAATTTATTTAATTATTTTGCATTGCCTTTGCTTCGATAATTGGAGCGCTACCCTAGCTTTTGCCTTCCAACAAATTTCACAATCTTGCGCTAGACATGCCCGCCTTCCATTCTGCTATTTTTTCAACTCATAATTATGCTCTCTGTACCTTATTTTTAGCCGCACAAAAATTGTCACGGACGTTTATTTAATTCCTAAATAAAATTTCAACTTTGTATCGTTGTGCGTTCCAATCAAAATTGGAGGCAATCTTGACCTATTTTTCGTGCGATCCAAACTAGAGAAATATTTTGTTCTGAGTCTTCTTCACTAATGGTATTGATGACCCGACCTGATTCCCCATGTCCTCCTAATTAATTTTAGAACACATGTTGCATTTATTTCTAATTAATTTGAGGATTCCATTTTAACTGATTCCGTAAATCCCAATTTAATTCCAGTGCCCTACTATTTAAGCCCGTACCAAACACACAGCGCCCCCTGACACTACAAAATATCGAACACCGAATCGCCCGCCAAATTTTTATCATTTTATGCATCTGTGCAAATACCTAAATTTAAGGGGGCTAATTTGCAAATTTGTATTTGGTGTCAACACCCCATTTGTTTAAAACAATGAAGGAGCCCTAATATTTAACTAAGTCTCACACCCTCATTCCTACATGAATAATTTTTCCCTCATGACAAATCTAGGCCATCCATTCAATGGGTGCATCCTAACCCTTCATTCCCACACACTACCCAATTTAAAGTCACATCACCCCCTCTTCCCAAGGAAGCCCTAATCCCCAAAAACCTAGGTTTCCCCACCTTCTCACATCTCCCTCATCCAACCGTAGCCTTCTTCTTTCTTCATTTTCTCTTCTTCTTCTTTTTCTTCTTCTTCTTCTTCCCTTCTTCTTCTTCTCTTTCTTTTTTGAATTTAAAAGAGAGGGAAACCCATCCCTCAGGCTCTGTTCTCGGCCGGCCACTCGGCCAGGCTCCGACCCGATCTCCCTCTGAGGCCCGGCCTGCTGCGTTCCGTCCGGCGCAGCCCCGCTCGAGCCACTCTCGAGTCGAACCCCGATCTCCTCCTTGCTCGCAACTCTGGCCTGCTGCTAGCTCCGGCCGGCAACTTCATTCACCACCACCATCTACTCTCACCACCACCACCAGTGCGGCCGGCTACCTCCATCCCCTCTGGCCTGCTGCGAGCTTCGGCCACTCCCCATCCAAACTCCAGTAGCCCGCAGCTCGCCATCCCCCGGAGTTCCCGCTGCCAACTCCTCCACCTTCACCTATCACCACCGCTGTGCACCGATTACTGTTTCATCTCCGCCGGACTCAGCCTCAAGCCCGACCTCTGAACCACCCATCCGGCGAGCCCCTCGACTCCGGCCAGTGGCCGTCGAGCCACCCCCTGTGAGCTCCTCCCCTCTTTCATTGAGATATAATAATATATAATAAGTAATAGTATATATACTATGTAGTAATATGTATATGTATTCTATGTAAATGTATATATTTATCCATACATCATATATATGTGTATTTATTAATAAATATATGTATATGCATGTATATTGGTTATTTTCATATAGTATATAATTAATAAATATATGTTAATGTACGTATATAGCATATTTTATTAGTGTATATATATGATGTATATATATACGCGTATATGTATATATATATATAAATCTCGCATATTTCTCTACTTTTATATATATGTATTCAATATATATATATTGTGTATACGTATTAAATAGTAAATGTTAATATGTATTTTGATGTATATATATACGTAGTATATATATAATTATTTTGGTATATATGTATATATATATATATATATATATATATATATATATATATATATATATATATATATATATATGATATAAGTTAATATGTATTTTGGTACATGTATGTATATTAGTTTATATATATGTAAAAATACATATATTCTTATAATGGGAGTTATGTATATTTTTCACATAAACATAAATAATATATATTTCCACTTATGTACATACAGTTATACCTATTTTGTATATACTTTGGAATAACCATATATATGTATTATATTTAATTATTAATAATATGTTTAATTGGTGAATGTACTAGATGACCCTAGTTGACTAGTGCCATACCTGGCACGGCCCTGAGTTCGATGTTTTTTATTGTGTGTTAGTGTAGCATCTGATACAAGTATGATATTGTGATATATCTATCGGACTGTTGGTTCATCCAGGGGATACTCTGGAACAGGACATCAATATTTACCAGCTAAGGACCCAAGGCAAGTACATTCTCTGATAATTTTCAATTCCTTGATAATTTCTATAAGTTCAGTAATCTAGAAATATTACATCTGAATCCTTGACACTGTGCTACACGGACTAGTATATAGCTTGGATCTGCAGTCATGAGATGTTACATTGATTATCGTATTGACATTGTACACGACATATATATTAGACATCGTACATGATAGATTGGACTTGCTCGTGTATCGTGATGTGTCATGGTTGGATCCACAGTACTAGTTGGGGGTGAGGAAGTAGTTAGTAAGAAATGTGATCATAACCTTTTATTACAGTATAGAACAATGTAAGTGTTAATCATGCTCTTCACATATGATTAGCCAGGCCCTATAGCTCTCGTACATGTTCCCAAGCCGATCACACTTCAAAACTACTATTTCAAACACTTAGAATAGATTATAGTTCCCTATTTTAAATCATATACTACATCACCTGTATATGATACTGTACCTTGTTCTTTTTATTTTTATATATGCACTGACTGTATCATATTGTCTATTGCCTGTCTCTTTACATTGCCTGTCTCTTTCGTTCACCAATATAATCTCATGCTAATGGTGACCTGCACTTCCTTCCATATAACGCCTTGAAGAGTGCCATCTGAATACTTGCTTGATAAATATTATTATACGAGAACTCGATTAGATGAATGTGATCCTTCCAAGGCTCTCCAAAATCTAAGGTACAAGATCGCAACATGTCCTCCAATGTCTGAATGGTCATTTCTGATTTTCTGTCCATTTGAGGGTGGTAATCGATACTGAACAACTTAGTGCCCAAACTCTGATTCAAGCTTTTCCAAAAATAAAAATAAACCGAGTATTTTGATTTGATATGATACTTACTGGGACACCGTGCTGTCTTACTTTCTGTCGCATGTACATCTCTGCCAACTACTCTGTGGACTGTCCTACTCGAAAAGAAAGAAAATGAGCTACTTTCGTGAGTCAATCTACTATTACCCTAACTACTTCATGACCAGTCATGAATCTAGGTAGATCGGTCACAAAGTACATCGTGATATACTCCCAATTCTACTCCGAAATAGGAAGCGGCTGCAATAATCCTGATAGCCTTTGCTGGTCGATCTTCACTTTCTGACATACCAAACATCGATAGAAAAATCGTGCTATCTACCTCTTTATCCCGTTCCACCAGAAATGTTGCTTGATATCTTGATACATCGTGGTACCTCCTGGATGAATTGAATACTGGGAATTATGCGCCTCAGTCACAACTTTCTGGTGAATATCTTCGCTCGGTACTCAAAGACGATTTTCAAATCTAAGGGTTCCATCTTCATAAATTGTCAACTCCTTCCGGAGACCAGACTCATATTTTCTCAAAGTTTTTGAATTCGCGGATCCTCTGCCCGAGCTGCCTTAATCCTCTCCACCAAGGTAGACTGAATCTGTAGGGTGGTCAAAATTTTGGTACCTTACGGAAGTATTATCTCGATAGCCATCTTTTGAAGATCCTCTAATATATGTCACTGTGTTGTTAACACGAATATGCTGCCCTTCTTGCTAAGATCTTATGCTACTATATTTTCCTTGCCTGGATGGTACTGGAACTCTACATCATAAAATTTCAAAAATTCTAACCACCACCTCTATCTCATGTTCAGGTCCTTCTGGGTGATACATACTTTAGGCATTTGTGATATATAAATATCTTCACCCGATAGCCATATAAGTAGTGCCTCCCTAGCTTGAGTGCAAAAACCACTGCTACTAATTCTAAATCATGAGTCGGGTAGTTTTTATCATGATATCGAAGCTGCCAAGATACATAAGCTATCACCCTTCCATATTGCATCAAAACGCACCTGAGTTCTTTTCCAGACGCATCATAATAAACTGTAAATCCTTTGGAACCTACTGGAAGAGTGAGAATCGGTCCAAAAATCAAGCTCCTCTTCAACTCCTTAAATGATGTCTAGCATTCTGCTGACCAAACAAACTTAGCCTCCTTACGAGTCAATCGGGTCAACGGTACTGAAATTCTTGTGAAGTCTGCCACAAACCTCCTGTAATACCCTACCAAACCCATGAAACTACGTACCTCCTCTACGGTCTTAGGAAATGGCCAACCTTCTACATCTTCAACCTTCTCCGAATCTACCTCCACTCCTGTTTCCGAGATGATGTGACCCAAGAACGATACATGATCTATCCAAAACTCGTACATGCTAAGCTTTCTATATAGCTGGTATTCCCTCAACATCTACAAGACCTTTCGAAGATGCTCTTCATGCTCCTCTTCACTACTGGAAAATACGAGAATGTCATCTATGAAAACTACTACAAACCGATCCAAGTACGACATGAAGATGCGGTTTATCAAAACCATAAACACTGCCGGAGCGTTAGTTAGTTCAAATGACATTACTAGAAACTCATACCATATCGTGTCATGAATCTTGCTCCCGAACTCTCACTTGACGGTATTTTGATCGAAGGTCAATCTTGGAGAAAATCTTAGCTTTACTCAACTGATCAAACATGTCATCAATCCTCGGTAATTGGTACTTATTCTTTATTGTCACCGCGTTTAACTGTCTGTAGTTGATTCACAACCGTGTTGACCCATCCTTCTTCTTCACTAAAATAACTGGCGCTCCACAGGGTGATCCACTAGTTCTGATGAACTTCTTCGCCTTCAGTTCTTCTACGTATTGATACAGCTTGTTTAATTTTGATGGTTCCATTTGATAAACTTTGCAAGATATGAGTCATGCTCCGGGAATCAATTCTATACAAAATTCTACATCTCTTACTCGGGGTAACCCTGGAAGATCTTCAGGGAATACATCTAGGAATTCCTTGAATATCTTGGGAATCTGCTCTTCTGTTGGCACTACCGCTGAGATTATTTCTTTATGATGGTCTCCCACAGATCTATCAAAGACGAAGCCCTCCATGTAAGGGATACAAAATAATACTCTACTCCTACGGCAATCTATCATAGCATGACTGTCTCTCAGCCAGTCCATGCCTAGGATAAAGTCAAAGTTACCCATAGGGAACTCGACTAACCTTGCAGGAAATAAACGTCCGCACACTACAACCAGACACGCAATACACACTCTACTGACTCCTATTATCAGTGAGTATATTCAACCTCTCTAGCAATGTCTCAAACTCCAATCTAATGCATGTAGCAAATCATACAGATATAAATGAACGAGATACAACAAAATCAAATAATGATACAACAGGATAAGTTGTGATAGAAATATTACCAGCCACCATGTTGCCTGATGCCAAAGCCTCCTCCAGAGATAAGGTAAATGCCTGCCCTTGGCTCTGTTGTGTTCCTTGTTATTGCCTCCCTTGAAAATGTTTGTGGGGGCCTCTGCTGTCTTTGCTGCTAGTTTCTCTACTGCTGGTACATCTGAGCTCAGCATCGGTAACAGACGCTGAGCTAATGATCATACTGCTAACACTGGCCCTCTGTGTTGCACTGCCCCTGGTGCTGGCAATGTCGGAAACTGTTGAACTGGCCCTCCCAGCCTCTACATCAAGGAATAATTGGCAATCCGGAGATCTGGAATACTATACCTCATAAATAACCTATTGGTTGCTATCACGATCCGTACCCGGTGTAGGGATGCAAGTCGGGAACAACGCCCAGCCTACACCACAAAATCGATGGTAGAACTCTATTTTGGGTAATCTATCTAGCAATATAATGAGCCACCAATAATATCAAAATATACTCATTCACAGATCTAAGATAGAAAATAGCATGAATATAATAAAAGAATAGAATAGTCACAATACAACTCATGAGTCAAATAATAACAATAAATGAGTCGGAGAAAAGCTAAACAGTAAGCTGGAGACAAATCCAGTACAGAAAGAATAACTAAGATACTATAAGTTCTGGGTCATCTGTCTTAGTCGTGATGAGACCCTCCTGAGCCAAGGTCTCTGGCTCTAAGCCCACAACATCCTGAGGCCCGTAATGAGTAGGGTACCACTCCTTAGTGTCATCTGAGAAAAATATATCCAGTAAAGAAAGGAGCAGAGTACATCTCTAACAGCAGTTCTAATCAATGATATAAACTATATAACAGTAAATATATGTGAATATACAAGATGCAATAATAGATACAAGAGATATACCATATGAAACTACTGAAAATAAATACAAGAATGAACAATATGGCAATGAACAAGAATACTAATGACTAAGTAAGTGAGTACTAGTTTTAACATGTGATCGACTTGGGAACTTGCACAAGGACTTGCACAAGGATAAGGGCCTGGCTAGTCATACGTGCGGCGTATGACCAATACTCACAAGGAACACAATATGTACAAGGAGGGTATGATCACATATATATACTAAAATACTCTCCAGCCCCGACTGGTATAGTGGATCCAACCACGATACGCTATGGTATGGGATTCTCTAGGAAGGTAGCAATTCTTTTCGAGAATCAATGTCTGTATATGTACAAGAAACAAGGAAACAAGGCTTGCACAAGATATACCATATATACCAAGGAATAATATCTCATAACGAGATCCGGATATACCAATTCGTGTAACAATCGTATCAAGAAATCAAGGATATCTACACTAGATACAAGGAATATAGAGGATATCATGAATGAGAAACTATCAGAGAATGTACTCGCCTGAAACCTGGTGCACAGTATCACAGATGTCCGGTACAGTGCCTCAAAGACCTAGATAGGGAATATAATATCAATACAAGGTTTCAGAATAAAAATGAGTTAAACTAGTCAACTTCTAGGTCAAAGAGTCATTTCTAAGTCAAAATAGTCAAACTAGGTCAACTCTAAGTCAAACTAGTCAAACTTGGTAAAACTACCTATTTCTAGGTTGTATGAGTCTATCTCTATGATATTGGATTCATATACTATGAAACTAGGCCGTACTAGCTAAATCTAGGATACTAAGAACACACTAAGTTACCGTATCTCAAGATACACAAACAAGAGATATAGAAATAGAATATATGCATATTCAATCAATATTAAATGCACTAATCCTAATCATAAATGCTAAGTGGATACCTTGGTTTTGAACCAACTTGGTATCGTACCACTACACACCCATCTCGATACCCAACTCAAATACCTTGAGTATCCCTCAATACCTTGACACTTACCTTGGTATCTCAAGGTAATGTCACTCTAGTATATAGTAGCTACCCAATCTAATGACTAACATATGTATATAGGAATACCTCTTACTAACTGATCACTAACTACTAATATAACTAAAACATATACACATGCATATACATATATAACTTAGAGATACACATAATATATATATATATATATATATATATATATATATATATATATATATATATATATATATATATATATATATATATATATATATATAACTAACTAGATACTACTAACTATTAGCTAAAACTAACTAAACTAACTCACCTAGCTAGCTGCTACTGATGCCATGCTCGAACCTTGGTTGCTCATGCTGATACTAGAATGTTGCTCTTGTGTCACTGACCGAGCTGCTGCTGCTCGAGCTCGCTGCCTAGCTGCTGCTCGAGCTCTGCTGGTGCTTACCCCCCTCCCCCCCCTCTTATCACATATATAAACACATAACTACACAACTAAACAAATAAATATAACTCTCCTCTTAATGCTACTATATATATATATATATATATATATATATATATATATATATATATATATATATATATATATATATATATATATATATATTATAAATAGATCTATGATACAGAACACAACAAGCACGTAGAGTGCATCGCACCCGTATCACACTAGATCTATGATACGCTTGTGGTACGAGTCCACCACACAACCAAATATACCCCGAAGGACACGAGCAAGTCTAAATTACTATTTATGAATAATACGAAGAGTCAAACAAACATCTACGTTTCTGTGTCAAAATATGACATGCACAAAGTCCGGTGTCGAAGAAAAACCCCCAAATCGACATGTATCACCAATTTGTTGAGATACGACCTACATGTATCCATTTGTAAATACGATACTAGCCATAAACAAACAAACAAACATATGTCAATTTGATCTATATGACCAATTGACAAACACAACAAGTGTCAATCTCAGAATTTCTCCAAAATTGACACAAAAAATACCATAACTTTCTCCATAGGCCTCATATGAACCTAATTCCAATTTTTGTGGATAACCTATGCATATGGGATAATTTCTCATGGTTAAATCTCATATTTAGAACCTAATTAAAGATGAAAAACTAAATTATACCTATTGGGAGATGGATTCCCAATGCTTCCTCCAAATTTGATAAAATTGGCCTTCAATTTGTAGATCCTTGCTCCTCTTTATAGATCTTTGCTCTACTAGTCTCTAATGGTGATTTGGGAAGGAATTGAAAAGAAATTTGGTAGAGAATTGATATAGAAATGAAGGAATTTGGTTGAAAAAAATTCTAGATCTAGATTTAAAATGAAAAGAGGAGAGAGAAACTTTTTCCCCTCTTTTATATAGGTCGGCCCTCTTAACCCCTCCCTCAAGCTACTATATAATGTCCAATATACCTCTTGGGGCCTCTCATGAAGAAATAATTAAGGAGAGAAGGTTCTAGTCTAATGGTTTAATTAAATTAATCACCCACCTAATGATTGGGCTTAATAATTGGGCTCAATTCTAACTAATTATAAATGTTGGTCCATGGGTCTAATCTAACTAGTTAGGTCCACTAACACAAGTCCAAAATAATAAACTAACATCTAACAATAATTAAATAATATAATAAATAATTATACCACATGTATAATATTTAATTAATTATAAAATGACTAAAATACCCTTTCCTAGAAAATATGGTAGTGAAAAGTCTACCCCCCTTAAAATAATTTCGTTCTCAAAATTCAAAAGACAAAAACTACCCCCAAAAAATAATAGAACAGAACAAAAGGACAAAACATAACTAGGAAAGAATATACCTCTAGGCACAAATAAATATGGATAACGCTCTCGCATTTCATCCTCTCTCTCCCAGGTAGACTCCCTCGGAGAGTGATGCCTCCATGGGACACACACCAAGGGAATAGTCTGGTTCCTCAGCACATTCTCTCTCCGATCCAGAATCTCAACTAGCTGCTCTGGATAGCTAAGAGTAGGGCCCACCTCTATCTCTGAGTGATCTAACATGTGACTAGGATCTTCCACGTACCATCTCAACTGTGACACATAAAATATATTATGCATTCCCTCCAATGCAGGTGGCAAGTCTAGTCTATAAGCAACTGCACCGACCCTCCCTAGAATAGTGAAAGGTCCGATGAATCGTGGACTAAGTTTTCCGCCTCCACCAAAATAAATCGTGCCTCGTGTCGGAGAAATCCTCAGAAACACCAAACCACCCACCTAGAACAAAATACAACCTTAAGAACTTAATCTATAAAAAACAACCAATAATAAGCACAAACCAAAATCCAAAACTATACCTCAAACTCCAAAGGTCTCCGGTGGCTATCGGCCCAATGCCGTTGTCTGTCCTACGCCACTCAAAGTCTATCTCTAATCAGCTTAGCCATCTCCGCTGCATCCACAACCCTCTCTAGCCCTAGCAAAGCTCTCTAACATGGTCCCATGATAAGGGAGTACGATATCTCCGACCGTACAGAGCCTCAAATGATGACATCTCTATAGTAGCCTGGTAGATGTTGTTGTAGGCAAACTCTACCAAATAGAGATGGTCAACCCAAGATCCCTCAAAATCTAGTACACAAGTGTGCAATATATCCTCTAGAGTCTGAATAGTCCTCTCTGATTGCCCATCTGTCTGGGGGTGATATGCAGTACTGAACTTGAGCTGGGTGCCCAAACTCGCCTGCAAACTCCTCCAAAAATGAGAAGTGAAATGACTATTCTGATCTGAGACTATGCTGATAAAAACTCCATGTATCCTGATGATCTGCCTCACAGACATATCTGTCAGCTTCTCCATAGACAAGCCCACATTGAAAGGCAAAAAGTGGGCCGACTTGGTCAACTTGTCAACGATGATCCAAATCGCGTCTTTGCTTCCTAGAGATCGTGGAAGTCCAGACACAAAATCCATAGTAATGTACTCCCACTTCCACTCTGGAATGGGTAATGGCTGAAGTAAACCACCTAGCCTCTACCTCTCGGCGCTCACCTGCTGGCACACTAAGTATCTTGATACAAATTATGCCATTTCCCTCTTTATGCCATACCACCACACACTCTCTTGCATATCCCGATACATCTTGTTGGCACCTGGATATATAAAATATTGAGAGCAATGTGCTTTCTGCAATATCTCCTCACCCAGCTCCCCACTAGGCACACACAATCTAACACCATACCGCAAAGATCCATCCTTAGCAATAGTAAAATCATCCTCCAATCCTACTCTCACCTGAGCTCTGATGCTCCTCAGAGATACATCCTCACACTCGGCTGCCTTGATCCTGTCCATTAACTCTGAGTGTATCTGCAACCCCCATATAATCTCAATACCCAATCTCTTCAAGTCCTCCAACAAATATCAATCCTGCGTCAAGAACATAGCTACCAGATACTTGCTCAAGGCATCGTCAACTATATTGGCTTTCCCAGGATGATACTGCAAATATATGTCAAAATTCTTCATCAGTTCCAACCACCGACACTGCCTCATATTCAACTCCTTCTGCGTGAAAATGTACTTCAAGCTCCTGTGGTCTGTGAAGATCTCCACACGCTCTACGTACAACTAGTGTTTTCACAACTTCAGGGAAAACATGACTGCTGTCAACTCTAAATCATGGATAGTATAGTTCTTCTCATGAGAACGTAATTGCCTGGATGCATAGGCAATCACTTTTCGATTCTGCTGAAGAATACAACCCAAACCTTTTCCTGATGCATAACTATAAATAGTGAAACCTCCAGACCCTGATGACAACGTCAAAATAGGAGCAGACGTTAACCTCTTCTTCAATTCCTCAAAAATAACCTGGCAATCCTCTGTTCAAAAAAACTCTACATTCTTCCTGGCGAGTTTGGTTATCGGCTCGGCAATCCTCAAAAAATCTTACACAAACTTCCTGTAGTAGCCTGCCAAACCCATGAAACTCCTGATCTCTGCTACTGAACTCGGGGTCTTCCAAGACTCTACTACTGTGATCTTCTTCGGATCTACTGAAATACGATCACCAGTCACAACATGTCCTAAGAACTCCATCTTGTCAGGAAAGAACTCACACTTGGACAACTTCTCGTACAACGTCATCTTCCTCAGCACATCCAACCCAATCCGCAAATGCTCCTCGTGCTCCTGCGGTATCTTCGAGTATATGAGTATGTCATCGATGATCACCACCACGAACTTGTCAAGGTACTGATGGAACACCTTGTTCATCAAATTCATAAATATCGTCGAGGCATTAGTCAAACCAAACAACAACACCATAAACTCATACTGACCATACCGAGTCCTAAAAGCAGTCTTCGGTATGTCCTACGGCTTCACTTTCACCTGGTGGTAGCCTGATCTCAAATCTATCTTAGAAAATACCTTTGCACCACTCAACTGATCGAACAAATCATCAATCCGAGGCAAATGATATTTATTCTTGATAATGAGATTATTCAATACCCTGTAAATAATGCACATGCACACCGATCCATCCTTCTTCGGTACAAACAATACCGGGACTGCCCACGGTGAAGAACCGAATCTGATAAACCCCTTATCCTGCAACTCGTCCACCTGCTTCTTCAGCTCAATCAGCTCACTATTGTTTAATCTATAAACATATTATAAAATTGGTTATGCACCAGGCACCAAGTCTATAAAGAACTCAACATCTCGATCTGGCGGCAATCTTGGCAATTCCTCAGGAAACACATCCAAAAAATCTGCCATCAACGGATGTGTCAACTCCTTGTCTTCCACCATAGCTCCACAAATAATGCCTTCTCCCTGCTCTGCAGTTCCTCTAGCAAACTCAAACTCTGGCTCCCCTGGCGGGCCAAACAAAACTCAACATCCTCTACAATCTATACTAGCATAGTGCCTACTCAACCAATCCATCCCGAGTACAATATTGTAGTTCAGAAGTGGTATTACAAGTAGACACGTACTCAACTTCCGGCCTCCCAGAGTAACTCTCCTATCCTTACAAATATCATTAACCAGGATAATGTCTCCCTCAGTCATGATCTTGCAAGTCCTAAGCAAAGACTTAGCTACCAAACCATGCTTCAGAGCAAAAGAAATAGATACAAAACTATGGAAAACGCCACTATTAAACAAAGCTAAAGCTGGAATAGAATCAAGAAGAACAAAACCTATGATGATATCTCCGGTGGGCTCGACCTCCTCGACTGTCATAGCAAATGCTCGTCCCTGATGTGGGTGCTGGACATAATGTTGCTGCTGGGTCGGAAGCTGCAATCCCCTCTGCTGTATTGCAGGTGGCCTCGCATGTGCCCTCGGAGCTGGAGCTGCTCCCTGAACTGCTCAGTTGATGTCCCTTGGCACCACAATATAAACAAACTCCCAACCTCTTACTGTAAACTTCTCAGATATGGCCGGGCTTCTTACAAAATTGGCAGAAAGCTTGCTGTAACTGTCTCTGCTACTGTGGTGCTAGGTGAAATAGCACCCTAGCTGGAGTCTGGTGCTGCTGCGACTGCTAAAAAGGTCTGGACTAGAAATAAGGACCCTTGGCAGTCACTATGCTGTCGTTTTCCCCCAGAAAAGAATTATGATCTCTCTTGGGCTTCAAACCCAACTCTCGCTCAACCTTGCGTGCCTCCGCAAGTATCTCCAAGTAGGTCTCATAAAAAGACGGAATAAGGATATTCACTTCCCAGTTTAGACCCTCATAAAAATGAATAGCTCGAACCTCCGGTTCTCTCACAAAATACTCCATAAATTGGCTTAGCCAACCGAACTCTGTGGCGTATTCCTCCACAGACATGCTCCCCTGAATGAGTCTCTAAAACTATCTCCCCCAAGTTTAACCTGTCTTCCCGAGCAAAGAATATCTTCTTGAAGAGGTCCTTGAACACCTCCCAAGACTGTCTTGCTTCAGCAAGAATTGGCTCATTCCTGAACCAAGTACGGGCGACATCGAACAGTTGAAGTCCTACCGCCTCAACCTTCAGATCCTCAAAAAGATGGGACACCCTTATAAGACGCTCAATGTCCTTGAGCCAATCATCAGCATAGACGATGCCCTCCGTCCACTTGAAGACCCTAGGCCAGAATTCCTCTCTCTACTACCGAACGAGCAAGCTGATGAGCACTCTTGATGCCCTGTCGCAAGACGTCGGTCTGCCTCTGGTGTGCCTTAGACTGAGCCCTCTGTGCCTCCAACATCTTGCGAAATAGTATAAACATCTGTGTCGCATCTGTCTGAACAGAAGGTGGAGGTGCAAGTCCCTCAGATATATCCGAAACAGTCCTCTGGATAGGAGGTGGACCCCCGAATACAGCTGACACGCCAATCACCGGAGAAGTGACTGGTACAGGCCCTCGAAAAGTCACAGACCTCTCAGAAGCTGCTTTTCTCTGCTGTAATTTAGTCATAGGGGCATCCTGAGATAAAGCGAAAGGAAAGAATCAATATGGCACATGATGTAAGACACTCAAAGAAAGGACAGTTAAAGATCAAATATCAATATCAAGGAAGAACTGTTGAATTGAATCAAAAGAGTTTTTCCTATATGTGATTGAGTATTCTCAGCCTATAGCCTATATCCTATATTCTGAAACAGGCTCGTAATAGCACCCAATTCAAAGCACCACTATGAATCGCACTAATTGCGACCTCAAAGAGACCTGCATGGTCCACCACTAAAAATGTGTCATGACCCGCACCCGGTGTAGGGATGCAAGTTAGGAACAACGCCCAGCTAACACCGCAGAATAGGCAGTAGAATGCTATTTTGGGTAATCTATCTAGCACTATAATTAGCTACCAATAATATCAAAATATACTCAATCACAGATCTAAGATGGAAAATAGCACGAATATGATAAAAGAATAGAATAGTCATAATACAACTCATGAGTTAAATAATAACAACAAATGAGTCTGAGAAAAGCTAAACAGTAAGCTGGAGAAAAATCCAGTACAGAAAGAATAACTAAGATACTATAAGTCCCGGGTCGTCTGTCTCAGTCGGGATGAGACCCTCCTGAGCCAAGGTCTCTGGCTATAAGTCCGCAACATCCTAAGGCCCGTAATGAGTGGGGTACCACTCCTTAGTGTCATCTGAGAAAAATATATCAAGTCAGGAAAGGAATAAAGTACATCTCTAACAGCAGTTCTAATCAATGATATAAAGTATGTAACAGTAAATAGATATGAATATACAAGATGTAATAATAGATATAAGAGATATACAATAAGAAAATATTGGAAATAAATACAAGAATGAACAATATGGTAATGAACAAGAATACTAATGAATAAGTGAGTGAGTACTAGCTTTAACATGTGATCGGCTTAGGAACTTGCACAAGAAACTTACACAAGGATAAGGGTCTGTCAAGTCATACTTGCAGTGTATGACCAACACTCACAAGGAACAAGACATACACAAAAGGGTATGATCACATATCTACACTAAAATACTCTCCACCCCCAACTAGTATAGTAGATCCAACCATGGTATGCTATGGCACAAGATTCTCTAGGAAGGTAGTAAGTCTTTCCGAGAATCAGTGTCTATACATGTACAAGAAACAAGGAAATAAGGCTTGCACAAGATACACACTCTATACCAAGGAATAATATCTCATAACGAGATCCGGATATACTAATCTGTGTAACCATCGAGTCAAGAAATCAAGGATATCCACACTAGATACAAGGAACATAGAGGATATCATGAATGAGAAACTATCAAAGAATGTACTCGCCTAAAATCTGGTACATAGTATCACAGATGTCCGGTACAGTACCTCGAAGTCCTAGATAGGGAATATAATATCAATACAAGGTGTCAGAATGAAAATAAGTTAAACTAGTCAACTTCTAGGTCAAAGAGTCATTTCTAAGTCAAAACAGTCAAACTAGGTCAACTCTAAGTCAAACTGGTCAAACTTAGTCAAACTACCTATTTTTAAGTTGTATGAGTCAATCTCTAGGATATTGTGTTCATATACTATGAAACTAGGCCGTACTAGCTAAATCTAAGATACTAAGAACACACTAAGTTACCGTATCTCAAGATACGCAAACAAGAGATATGGAAATAGCATATATGCATATTCAACACACTAATCCTAATCACAAATGCTAAGTGGATACCTTGGCTTTGAACCAACTTGGTATCGCACCACTACACACCCATCTCGATACCCAACTCAAATACCTTGAGTATCCCTCAATACCTTAACACTTACCTTGGTATCTCTAGGTAATATCACTCTAGTATATAGTAGCTACCCAATCTAATGACTAATATATGTATATAGGAATACCTCGTACTAACTGATCACTAACTACTAATATAACTAAAACATATACACATACATATACATATATAACTTAGAGATACACATAAGATATATATATATAATATATAACTAACTAACTAACTAACTAGATACTACTAACTATTAGCTAAAACTAACTAAACTAACTAAACTGACTCACCTAGCTAGCTGCTGTTGATGCCATGCTCGAACCTTGGCTACTCATGCTGATACTGGAATGTTGTTGTTGTGCCACTGACCGAGTTGTTGCTGCTCAAGCTTGCTGTTCGAGCTCGCTACCTAGCTGCTGCTCGAGCTCTGTTGTTGCTCACTGACTGAGCTGCATCTGCTCAAGCTCTGCTGCTCGAGCTCGCTGCCTAGATGCTGCTCGAGCTTTATTGTTGCTCACTAACTAAGCTGCATCTGCTCAAGCTCTGCTGCTCGAGCTTGCTGCCTAACTGCTGCTCGAGCTATGTTGTTGCTTACTAACCGAGCCCCCCCTTATCATATATATAAACCATAACTACACAACTAAACATATAAATATAACTCTTCTCTTAATGCTGCTATATATATATATATATATATATATATATATATATATATAAGTCGCAGTTCACACACACACACACACACACACACACACATATATATATATATATATATATATATATATATATATATATATACACACATACACACATACACACACATATTCATATGTACATATGTAGTATAACATTCACCTCAACATATAGATATACATACATATACCCTTATAACATAACCATCCATATATATATATATATATATATATATATATATATATATATATATATATATATATATATATAAACACACATATAGATACCTTTATACACTAGTACATATAACTTCATATATATACATATGAATATATATATTACAAATAGCTAAGAATAATGAAAATTGGATCTAGAAATGCAACACAACAAGAACGTGGAGTGCATCACACCCGTATCACACTAGATCTATGATACGCTTGCGATACGAGTCCACCATACAACCAAACATATCCCGAAGGATACGAACAAGTCTAAATTACTATTTATGAATAATACAAAGAGTTAAACATACATCTACGTGTCCGTGTTAAAATATGACATGCACAAAGTCCCGTGTCAAAGGAAAATCTCCAAATCAACACGTATCACCAATTTGTTGGGATACAACCTACACATATCCATTTTTGGACATGATACTAGCCACAAACAAATAAACATATGTCAATTTGATTTATATGACCAATTGATAAATACAACAAGTGTCAATCTCGGAATTTCTCCAAAATTGACACAAAAAATATATAAACTTTCTCCATAGGCCTCCTATGAACCTAATTCCAATTCTTATGGGTAGCCCATGCATATGGGGTAGTTTTTTATGGTTAAATCTCAGATTTAGAACCTAATTAAAGGGAAAAAACTAAATTATATCTATTGGAAGATGGATTCCTAATGCAACCTCCAAATTTGATAAAATTAGCCTTTAACTTGTAGATCCTTGCTCTACTAGCCTCCAATAGTGATTTGGAAAGGAATTTGGAAGAAATTTGGTAGAAAATTGATGTAGAAATGAAAGAATTTGGTTGAAAAAATTTCTAGATCTAGATTTGAGATAAAAAGAGGAGAGAAAAACTTTTCCTCCTCTTTTATATAGTCCGGCCCCCTTAACCCCTCCCTCAAGCTACTATGTAATATCAATATACCCCTTGGGGCCTCTCATGAAGAATAATTAAGGAAGGAAGATTCTAGTCTAATGGTTTAATTAAATTAATCATCCTCCTAATGAATGGACTTAATAATAGGGCTCAATTCTAACTAATTGTAAATGTTGGTCCATGGGTCTAATCTAACTAGTTAGGTCCACTAACACAACTCCAAAATAATAAACTAACATCTAACAATAATTAAATAATATAATAAATAATTATACCACATGCACAATATTTAATTAATTATGAAATAACTAAAATATCATTTCCTAGAAAATATGGTAGTGACAGTTGACCTACACGCATATCTAGTATGGCCCCCTTGCCATAGTAAGTATATCCCGTCGGTGTTCCCTGGCGCTGCTACTGTTGTTGCCTCGGCTGCTGCCGAGCTAGTGTCATTACTGCTGAATTTGTCGTCCTTCGTGGCACTGAATCATGGATACGAATGCCAGGTGATGGTGTTGACATCCGGGGTATGGCTCCTTCTCCACTACTCTAAGCATGAGATATCTTCTGGCCCTATGTCCTCGTGGACAACCTTTGCATGGTAAGTTCATGCCTCCTCACCGCTATTAATACTTCCTCATAAGTCTGGTAATCATGCCTTTCTACTTGTTATAAAATTTCTAGATGAAGCCCCTACTGGAACCTCATCGCTCTATCCATAACTGTGACCACTATCGTCGATGAAAATCTGTTCAACTTACAGAATTCTGCTGTATATCCGTCCATAGACCTACCGACCTGCTTGAGACCTATAAACCTCTGCTGGAGCTCATATTGTGTCACGACTCCAAAATACTTAGCCCTAAAATTGGTTTTGAAACTATTCCAAGAGATAGGATGCCTCAAACCAACCTCTACAGATGCCCATCAATCATGAGCAAGGTTCTGAAGTTACAGTCGGACCTGGTCAACATATTCCTCAGTCGGAACCTTTGTTGCTGCCAAGATAGCCTCAATGTCTTGCAGCCATGTATCTGCTGTGATGGTATCCTCCATGCCATCGAAGTATCTTGGGTTAATTCGGTAAAACCTAACTGACACCCCCAAATCTATCCTTTTGCCCCTCTCCAGAGCCGTTTGTAACCCTTGGTTCAACATGATATTCTGCTCTTGTTGCTAAAATTGTTGGTATTGCTGAATCGTTAACATCCCTCGGATAATCTCTAATAATGTCAGAGTATCAAGTATCGCTGGTACGGCTGGAGGTACTGAGATCTCTGGGGTCTGTTGTTCAACATGATCTGCTACTGGATCTATTGTCTCGACCATCTCAATCACTGGCTCAACCCAGACCTGACTCTAAGTAAGTGCTACCTCTCGCTGCTGCCCAGGGGGACCCTGACTTGCCAGATCTACTGCTCCAGCAACTGAAGATGCCCTAAAAAAAGGACAATAAATATTAAGAACATGATAGAAAGAATCAAGTAAACAATTGATTCGATAGTCAAGCTGATCACCGAGAAGAACAAATTTAGGATTCCAAAGGTACATGTTTGATTGAGAAACCTATGATTATGACACCCCATAAATCTGAAAACACAGACCTGAATGGGCCACCACTAAAATCTTGTCACTCCCTAATACCAGAATACAAAGGCGGACATGGCCAGCTATCCCGTACAAGGTATGAAATGTTGTACAGCGATAACTGCTATAACTAGACAAGGGGGTACATACTATAATCAAATCTCTTAGGGTTAAACATAGCATCTATGTCTCAATCAATCAAAAAAGAAGTAGTAAACATAGAACATATATGATAATGCAGAAAGGCGTCCCAAACGCTCTGTCAATTTTTTTTAGAAATCAGTCGTACAAAATAAGAAGCTGGTGGAGTAACAAATATAAATGATCGTGATAAGCTGTAGTCTAATTAGTTATAATCATGTAAGGGAAACTAAATATTCAAACAATCCGGCTAACAGGTGCCGGTGGCTAAACGTCCAAAAGAGTAAAATATACTATGTCGAGCATGAAAGAAGAAACCCACTCGTGTCCCTCAGTGGTCATCTGCCAAGTGTGTGCCATTATATAGGGGGAAGTAAGTTTGAACATAAGGAGCTGGCTCTAAACATGTCCATAAAAAACCAGTGGGGTTAGACCCCAAATAGCAAGTACCACAAGAAAGTACGAATAAAGAAACAAAAATTGAAACATTATATATACACAGTGCTTGAACTAAGAACCATAGGCGTATATACCATCATCGAGGCAATATGACACTCCTACACCAAATATACCAAACAAAGATAATAAGTTCCATACCACATCGAGATAACGTACATCCTCTAATTTAGGTCAAGTTATAGGATTCTGTATTGCAATCTCAGCCCATAGCCTATCGTAGCATAATAGCCCAATCTTACAACTAAACAAGGACAATGGTTGAACCATCACACTACGACATTCTATGTTCCTAAACTTCTAATAGAAGATACAACCACAATCAAGCTTAATTATAAAAAGGGCAATCACTTGTACGGCTTGTTAGGTGGAGTTTAGGTTATCCCAGAATTATAATACAAAAAATAGAAATCCAAGTTGGAGGCCCCAAGGGGTGTTTTGGATATTTCATAATATCTTGGGGGAGGGGTTAGGGCCGACCACCATAGGGAGGAGAAAGAGTCAATCTCTTCTCATTTTTCTATTTTATTTAGATCTAGAATTTTTCCCCCTTTTCAATTTCTTCATTCCCTCACCATTCTCTACTTAATTTTTTCTCAAATTCTTTCCCTATTCTTCATTGGAGGCTAGAAGAATAAGGATCTACAAGGAGAAGGATCTATAAGGAGGCCGCTACTTTCACTCAATTTGAGGATTTTATTGGGAATCTATCTCCTAATAGGTATAATTCAGTTTTCTCTCTCTTAGTAGACTATAAATATGAGATTTTATCATTAGGAACCAGCCCATATGCTAAGGCTACCCATGAGAATTGGAATTAGGTTCATATAAGGCCTATGGAGAAAGTTATGGGTGTTTTTGTGTCAATTTTGGGGGAATTCCGAGATTGACACATCATGTGTTTGTCAATTGGTCAACTAGATCAAATTTACATGTGTTTGATTGTGTGTGGCTAGTGTCGTATCCATAATTAGATATGTGTAGGCCGTATCCCAACAATTTGGAGATACGAGTTATTTTGGGGATTTTCTCCCATACGGGGATTTAAGCATGTCACATCTTGACACGGACACGTAGTTGATTAATTAGTTCTTCATATCATGCATAATTAGTATTTTAGACTTGCTCGTGTCCTTCGGGATACGTTTGGTTGTATGGTAGAGCCGTATCACAAGTGTATCATAGAATGAGTGTGATACGGGTGCGGTGTACTCCACGTGTTTGTTTCTTTTCTTATCAATTCAATGTGGCTTAAGTATATATATTATGTATTTGTGTATGTACCTATAGTATATTGTATACATGAGTACAGATAGCCAAGTGTATAGATGTATCTATATGCTTATATATTTATATATATATATATATATATATATATATATATATATATATATATATATATATATATATTGTTTGATGATAAACAAAGAAGAGAGGTTTATACGAAACCTTTTTTTTGTTTACAAACGAGAAAAGAGATAAGTACAATTAATCCTATACGAGGATGTTAAGTACAATAAAATAATTCTGGAAAAGTATTGCTATAGAAGTCTGATATGCGGTCGATCACTTTGTTCCTTGGACCACACGATGATGAAGAAGTGCTGTAGAAGAAGCTTCAAGAGTTGCAAGTAGGATCGAATTCCTGTTGCCAAAGTTGTCAGCCAAAACTCTCTGGCTGTGCTCTCCTTTTCTCTCTGATCTAATCCTTGTGCGATGTGCCTCTTTTTATTGCCTTTTTTTCCTGTGACCAGGGGTCTCTATTTATAGAGATCAATCAAATAACTGTCTAGTTGGCGTAAAAGCCAAATAACTGTCTCGTTAGCGTAAAAGGCCAAACTATGAAGAAAGTTGTATCTTTTACACTGCGGTTATGATAACTGCTACCCACATTTAAATAATCTTCTGAATCCGCGTATGATGCGTATCCCTTTACAAGGTAATGCATATAACTGCTTCTCGAAGATCACAGCATGCAAGCCACGTAGGTAACTGCCCCTACGTAAAGATGGTTGGCGTAAAAGCCAAATAACTGTTTTATTGGCGTTAAAGCCAAATAATTATCTTGTTGGCGTAAAAGCCGAATAACTGTCTTGTTGGCATAAAATGCCAAACTGTGAAGAAGAAGACTTCCTTTACGCTGTGGTTATGATAACTGTTACCCACGTTCCCATAGTCTTCTAAATCTGCGTATGACACGTGTCCCTTTATAAGGTAAAGCGTATAACTGCTTCTCGAAGATCATTGCATGCAAGCCACGTTAGTAACTGCCCATGCGTAAAGATAGTTGGCATAAAAGCCAAGTAACTGTCTTATTGGCGTAAAAGCCAAATAATTATCTTGTTAGTGTAAAAGCCAAATAACTGTCTTGTTGGCGTAAAAGGCCAAACTGTGAAGAAGAAGACTTCCTTTACGCTGCGGTTAAGATAACTGTTACCCACGTTCCCATAGTCTTCTGAATCTGCGTATGACACGTGTCTCTTTATAAGGTAACGCATATAACTGCTTCTTGAAGATCAAGACGTGCAAGCCACGTAGGTAACAGCCCCTACATAAAGATGGTTGGCGTAAAAGCCAAGTGACTGTCTTATTGGCGTAAAAGACCAAACTTCGCATAAAACTTGATGATTCATGAATAATAGATAACCAGCTAAATAGCCTTATCAAGTACCTTTGCAAATATAGCCGAGTTAGCGTATTTCGAGGAGATAGCATACAGCGTACTCTTATAGTTGAAAATAGCCTGGTTGGCGTAAAATACAAGGATGGTGATGTGAGCGTATTAGTCACAGTTTTAGCTTTTCCAGTCATGACAAAAAATAGAATAAAATTTCGTGCATTAAATGCAGAGATATGCCTTTCTCTCGTGCATTAAATGCGGAGATATGCCTCGAGCTCTGTACAAGAAACAACTTTTGACATGGCGTCTGTTTTTGTCTTATCTTGAGCGTAAAACTTATTTCTGTTAATGTAGAATAGGAAACGTATTCTTTGAATGCATAAAAATGACTTGTATCAAGAATATGTCACTAAATGACAACTTGGGTCTCTGTACAAAATCATCATCACAACCGTCCTCTCGATCATCGTACAGTACTTTTGTCAGATGTCAGGTTCACTGATTTGTCTGACAAATTCATCCGAGGAATACGAAGATTTCCTCGTACAACTTTACGCTTGAAGCTCTACTTTACGCGGAACAGCCTTGACGCTCTATTTTACGCCAAACAGCCTTGAAGCTCTGTTTTACGCGTACAGCTCTGAAGTCATATTTTACGCCAAACAGACTTGAAGCTTTGTTTTACGCGGACAGCTCTGAAGCCTTATTTATGCCATACAGCCTTGAAGCTCTATTTTACGTATACAGCTCTGAAGTCATATTTTATGCCACACAGCCTTGAAGCTCTGTTTTATGCGTACTTCATGTATGTTGGGGGTTTGACTGTAAAATACGCGGATAATTTCTCAGCGTATTTTATGCTTCTATAAGACCCCCTTCAAAGTTTTCAAATTTCTCGTAATTTTAAATACTTTGAATGAAGCATGAAATGGTCAAATTTGACTCGTTCTTCAAGGCTACTTTTTCGGCTACATTTAAGAAGTCGTTGGGATTTTGTATGTTCTCTTCTGCCTATATAAGGGCAAGCAAATAAACTTGGTTTTTCCATACTTCCTTCACCACAAAGATGACTGCTGAGATGCATTTGACTGAACCAAGAAAGAAAAAGATTATGCTCTTCCAGCATGTAAGGAGCCGTAAAAAGAGATATCTTCGAGCAAATATTCTCTTCAATGATGGACCATGGAAGGATATCATAGCTTTCTTTGCTCCAGATAATCAGCAATTTTATATGGCAATTCATCAAAGAGAGAGGAAGGGTCGCATTAGACCACACAGCTTGCTAGCTGTATTTTCCTCCATTATGAAGCTGGATCCTGGGGTGCAGCTTGGCCGTGTCTTCCAGTATTATGTTGGGTCTGAATACCAATCACAATTCTAAGCACGACCGCCGATGACGTATGGGGGGTGGACTTGAATAAAACAGGCCCAGTTCTGTATCCTTCCGCCATTAATAATTTTCTTGGCACCCGGCGTATAGGAGCTGAAGAAGTGCTGTAGAAGAAATGAAGATCTCCATCAGACGAGAACCTAGCGTAATAGATTCCCGTTATATGTAATCGTGAACTTGAATATTAATGAAAAATCCTTTATAAAAGAATGGATTTCCATCATATGTAATCATGATTAATAAATTTATCTTCTTTTACGCACTATTGATTTGCCATGTTGCTGTGAGGAAGTCTGGTAATACGCGGCTTCAACACGCTTAAGTAATTTTTATGCAGACTCTGATAAATATGCATCCAGTCACGTTCCAACTTTTACGCATAAAGAAAGATGCATAAAAACTCTTTTAGCATTAAATTATCTTGAAAAATCCAATCGTCATGTTGTTTTTGACGAGGAGTCACATAGAATTTTGAACCATCATTTCTTCTCTGTTCAGAACATCATCTTCAAAAATGGCTTCTCGAAAGATTCTCGAGATAGGGCAAGAAATGTCCACCGAACAGGCCATCCCTGAACTAGATGTAAAAGATTCTGGCTAAACTTCGAATGAACTGTCAACGGCCAAGGAAGAAAAGTCATCTCAAATGAAGACAGACATTTTCAGGGAACTCCTTGGCCCTCCGTCTGATAAAGAAGAGAAGTTACTGAATACTCGTCGTCCGTTTGCAAACGCTGATAAAAAGAGAATTTTCTGTATAAACTCTTGTAACTGGCTTTTTCAAGCGTATTCTTTAGATTACCAATATATACACGTGTTCTGCTAACTGATCTGTCTCGCATAACATAGATTCGTAGCATCTGAACGTAAAATCATAGATCCTTGCTCTGTGTGTAAAATCATAGATTCGTAGCTTTTGAGCGTAAAATCATAGATCCATAGCTTCTGAGCGTAAAATCATATATACGTAGCTTCTGAGCGTAAAATCATAGATCCATAGCTTCTGAGCGTAAAATTATAGATCCGTAGCTTCTGAGCGTAAAATCATAGATCCATAGCTTCTGAGCGTAAAATCATAGATCCATAGCTTCTGAGCATAAAATCATAGATTCGTAGCTTCTGAGCGTAAAATCATAGATCCATAGCTTCTGAGCATAAAATCATAGATCCGTAGCTTCTGAGCGTAAAATCATAGATCCATAGCTTCTGAGCATAAAATCATAGATCCATAGCTTCTGAGCGTAAAATCATAGATCCATAGCTTTTGATGGATCCTTTACGCAGCATGATGACCTGTCTTCCTTTTCAAATGATCGGCTGACGTGGTCCCAAATCCTAACCTACTATGATAAAAAATCAAATTTAGTTAAGGATTCGGAGAGTCATCTGAACTCTATAAATAGGCCTAGGTCATGAGAGAGAAAAACCCTTCGCCTCTTTCTGAAAAATCTTTCGTCTCTTTCTAAAAAACCTCAGATTTGCCACGGCACCAAAACAGACCTCCACCGCTAAGGGAAAGCAAGCCGATTCATCATCTCGCTCCTCTGCTCAAGCACGAGCGACTCCTACTAGGCCAAGCGAGCCTCATTCTGAACGAAGTGCTCCGCCGTCTAGCTGTGCACCGGGCATCACCGGTAAAACTTTTAGAGAAGTAAAAACCCTTCGTACACGTTATACGTGTATGCGCAAATACGCCCACATTTTAATATGTCTGTGTAAAACTCCATGTTTTATAATCTGGCGTAAAAACTTAGACTATTAAATTTTGGCGTATACTGCAAACTTTGTGTTTTATGCACTGAAAGTAAATTCCAGCGTAAACTCCATATTTTGCAATCTGGCGTAAAAATTCAGACTGTTAAATTTTGGCATATAATGCAAACTTTGAGTTTTACGCACTGAAAGTAAATTCCAGCGTAAAGTCCATGTTTTGCAATATTGCATTTTACGCACTGAAATTAAATTCCAGCGTAAAACTCCATATTTTGCAATCTGGCGTAAAAACTCAAACTGTTAAATTTGGCGTATACTGCAAGAATGTAGCATCTTACGTTTTACGCACTAAAAGTAAATTCCAGCATAAAACTGACTTAATCTCTTACATTTTTGCAGTGGACCTACAGATCCCCCCTCTGGTTGAAGTAATGGGTTCTGCTGCTGGAATGTTAAATTTCAACTACTTGGAGGACTTGTCCCACGTAACTTTTTCTATCTCTGGAAACGAGTATCCTAAAGAAAGGGGAATTCGGATCTCGGCCAAAGGAGAAAGAATGTTGCTGAGTATGATCAGCGGGGAACCCTTGACATACATAGATGGAACCGAGTATAAGAAACTCGCTTTCTTATTTGGGGACGTTATTGATAAGCAGTCCCAAACAATGCCCAAGAAGGAAGATTGGATATTTTCTGCTGAGGGCACGGTTATGTACCTGCCAAAGATGTCCAGGGACTAACCTATTTCTGCATTCTTCCATGCCACACATCCTAGAAGGATGGCATAGACTCTGACTCCTGATCTTCATGGCCAGCCAGGGAAGATCTTCTATAAGAAAGGATTAAACCGAGGATCCTTTGTAAGTAGTCCCTCAGGTCCTATCATGCCCTTCAGAGGTTTACTACCAGGCAGCGTCCCTAGTGAAGACTCTTCTTTGATCCAGCCATTTCAGATGGCAACTTTCTG
This sequence comes from Iris macrosiphon, assembly GCA_036927795.1. NCBI lineage: Eukaryota > Viridiplantae > Streptophyta > Magnoliopsida > Asparagales > Iridaceae > Iris > Iris macrosiphon. Next base: position 94,104,849 of record JAYESA010000019.1, read on the forward strand.
CAATGACTTCATGAAGCAGGGAGGAGTATATCCCAAGGTTAACCCTCGCACCAGTGGATGGCTTAACCCCCAAAATCTTCGATGGGTCGGATTAACTGCATGGGCCCTGAAGCACTTTCAAACGGAGCTAGAAAGTATCAACTTATTTGATGCTAGCAGTGCTACTAGTGTTGGACTGCCCATCAACACAAATTTGTTCTTGGCTTTGATGGAGTGATATAACTCGTCCACTGGGACTTTTGCCACTCCAATAGGTGAGTTGGGCCTAGCAGTTCATGAGATGGCTGACATCTCAAAGCTACCAATGAGAGACATTCCTTATGAAGAATACGTCCCCACCAACAGAGAGTTGAAGGATACCAACCCTCGGGTAGTGGCTGTATACCAAGAGCTGATGAGCCACTATCTTGCCTACACCACTTTCTACAGAGAGCCTTCTGACTTAGCCCATATTAACAAATGGGTATCCTACCTTTTCTTTCATCAGGTTAGAAATGCCAAGCAGGATAAGGTTGTAGATAGCAAAGACAAACCTTTGAACCCGCTGAGTATTCTGAATGCCAACACAATAGATGACCTCATTGAAGATGCAGAGGATCCAGATTATGTTCTTAATGAAGATATAGGTAGTTATCCTGCAGGGACCAAAGCCTACAGTTATATGAGACATTGCCGGAAGCCTCTGTCAAAAGAAGCTCAACTGGCTGGCTTCCTTTCTATTTGGTTACGCCGATAGGTGGTGCCTGGCATTGCGTCTGCAGATCGTATTCATCGTAGCACCTTATGGCCCGCAGTGCGTTTGGAATTTAGGGCAAGATTGGGCCTACTTCCTGCTATGGTATGCAGGATACAAGCAGGCCTAAAGGCTATTACTGATGGACTGTTGGCTGATACCACTCAGCGCAAAGGTTATCCCATAGTGGAATTACCATTCTTATATTTAATGGGATGGTTAATCCTTTATAATACCAGAGTGATGTCTCCCGGATCTGCCAGTGGTTGGGCAATAACTTCCTGTTGAATTACAGGAATCTTCTTGGAATGTGACTAGCGTCATAGATTGTCGACTAGCACTGAATTTTGCCCATAGTTGGAAATTCTTCTGCACCATTCCCCCCGTACATATTAATCAGCAGGGGACTAAACTCCATGATATAGGTAAGGGGAAGTCTATTCTTTCTCCTGAAGCCTTTTATTGGTTGGTCTGTATTAGACCTTCACACCTGCTGTATAGAAGTGAGGATCACTGCTACCTGGAACCATATCTGCCTAGCCGTTTCGCCAGGCAATTTGGATATGATCAGTTGTACGTGGAAAATCCCATCACCAGCTTTAAATTCAAAGGTGGGCTTATTGATGGAGCTAGAGGATGGAGTTATTTTATCATGGGTTGTACTGGAGCAACCTTTGCTATACCCGTGACTTCTCTCTCCATGGAATTGTGCATTCTTCATTCATACGCACAGTTTTATGTGTCCATCAATACCTTCCATCATAATTTTGATATATATGGAAGTTTCAGAATGCCCTCCCATAAGTCCATTGGAAGAGAGGAGATACCATCTGTCTCCTCTGATGAAGGTAATGAAACTACTGGTGCAGATAATTATTTGTTGATTTTACCGAGAGGCATAATAGCTCCGCTAGCAGAGCCTCTCATAATTTCCAATAAACGAAAGGCTTCTACTCAAAGAGAGCCTTCCCCTCGTAAGAAGAAGCAAACTACAAAAGGTCCTAAAAGGACTTCCACCAAGGGGGCCTCTTCCAGGAGTGAACATAGTGTTTCCCCTGTTAGGGATAATTCTTTGATTAGAGATCCTTCGCCTTTTAAAGAAGGAGTCTCCACAGTCCCTGCTGAAAGTGCTGGAGATTCTTTGCCAGTGACTGCTGCCGCACTTGCATCTACCACCATTACTGGTGATGCTTCTATATCGCCTTCGAGGCCGAGTTCTATAATAATCACCATACCTTTTACAAGACAAATAATGGGACTAGCCCCTCCTTCATCTGTAAGTATCTCGAGTGAGATTCCACCCGATGAACCTCGAGTAGATTTGGGTGATGACTGGGATGACGATCCTCAAGCGTCAGTTGGTGTACCCTCCTCACCAGGTATGACAGCTTGTTTAGCATCATTAAGAAATGATTTAGCTATACAGGCTGCAGACGCAATATACATACCATCGGCCATGGGTAAATATTGTCTTTACGCTTTTTTCAGGAAAATTTAACATCAAATTGATATTAACTTTCTCTTATCTTATTTTCAGGCGAAGACATTTCTGGGGAAGGCGGAGCTGAAACAACCTCTACTTTCGTTGCAGATCCGACTACTGAAACGGCTGTGACCACCGCAACATTCTCAGATATGATGCCGCCAGCAGTGGTTCACATAGAATCTGAGGTGGATGAACCAATCATATCGACCGTGCCTCCAATCATTGGAGATATACCTTCGTCGAGCATTCCAACAACTTTAACTGTTGTTGGTGTCTCTTCTTTTGTTGCGCCATGTGTTGAAGCAACGACTGTGGCAACATCTTCTGCAGTCATTCCGAAAATAATTTTTACTGACATTGCGGCCACTCCCAACTTTCGTTCAAGCCTTGCTATGCTAGTTGAACAATACACTAGCATATTCTACCTCACTTTGAAAGAATTAATATCCATGGTGCTAGAGAAGAATCTAGGCTTTGATGCTTTGAAGACGTCCTCCAAGCTCACTATAGCGCAAATTAGAAATTTCAATGACACTGAGAGAGCTAATGCGCTAGAGCAAATGGTTAATGGTTTATAACAACCCATTAACGAATATTTGCAATTATCCAGAGGCAGCATCAATGACTTGGTTTAGGCTGAGTATGACTCCCTATCTTCGAAATTTGCTCATAAGGCCGAAACTTTAAACAAGTCCATCCAGGAACGGCAACAAGAGATGGATAAAGAGCGAGCAATATTGGTGGAGAGTATTCCTTAGCTAGCCCAGTGCCATACCGAATATGAGGGATATAAAGTAAGGATCCGAGAACTAGAAGCTGAACTTGCTCAAACAAAGGAAAGGCTTCATAAAGCATCGCTAGTTCGTGATGTATTGGAGGGCCAAGTGAATACAGCACAACAGAACTTGACACATGTGGGTGTCATCCATGCAAGTTTTGTTGATTCTTTGTCTGAACTATCTTTCTTGAGCAATGACAAAGTAAGGCTGGAACTGGCTCGCACCAGAATTTTGAACTCCAGGAATGAAAGGATGGATGCTTTAGCGCGACAAATCCGTGATTTAACTGCTCCTCTCCAATGATGGATTGTGTACTTTTTTGCTCCTTATGTAATTTGATTCTTAGAGATAATGAAGATACATTTTATAACTTTGTAGACCCATCACTTTAGAATATAAATGATAGGCTAAGATGATAGTGATATTTAAGGTAATATATATATGATATACTTTCGGTAAGATTTAGTTGAATATATCTATTCAGAGGTAATATGAATATGATAGAATATGATCCAACTAAATTTGTATACAAAATACTATCAGAGGTAATATAGACATGATAGGTTTTGAAGTTTCAAATTAGTTAAACATATCTATTAAGAGGTCATAAGAACATGATAGAATATGATTCAACCAATCTTTGTATGTAGTATCATCAGAATGAAATCTTCATCATACTCCATTAAGCAAAGAAGATCAAGCATAATACTTCTTCAGGGATTTGCCGTTGATAGGAGCCATTATCAAATCTCTATTAGGCTTGGCTAATCTGTAAGAGCCATTTGAAAATGTTGTTTCAATCACATAAGGGCCCTCCATTTCTTTACGATTGTTTGTGTGAACTTTGAATATCGTACCAGAGGTAATATGGATGTAGTACAATACCGTATTTGTTGAGGACATCTCACTAGGGGATCCTTGGTGGACCTATTATTTGTTGTACCTGTTGAGTGCAAATAATAGGTTTAAGACAAGCCATATCAGAGGTAATACGGACGTGATAGGTTTTGTGGCTAGTAAAGACATCCCGCTGGGGGATTTTTTGTGGACCCACACTGTTGGTGTACCTTGGTGAGTACGGGTGACAAGTGGGGATGACAAACTATATCAGAGGTAATATGGACGTGATGATCGATGGCCAAAACTCGAAAGATTTGCTCTGAGGTAATATGGACATGACAAACTCAGCCTGAGAGAAATATTATGACAGCAGTTCAGAGGTAATATGGACGTAAACTAATGTTCGACAAATTCATTGAGGAGTAATTTGTTAAGTGTGGTCTATCCAAACATGAAGATAGACCAAAGGATCGCTTCGCTGGGGAGATTGATGGGACGATAGCTCAGAGGCAATATGAGCATGGCTAGTGTCTAACGAGATTGGTTTGAATAGTCACTGCGGGAGTGTGCGAGTAGACCTAAGGATTGCTCCGCTGGGAAGATTTTGAGGATCCATCATCCATTGCGTATCCGGGACTCTTGGATACGGATGATGGCTTTTTACAAGAATTTGTAACGAAGGGGAAAATGTTGCACATAGGCACTTGCTGGAGATGAAGAACCAAGAGTTGATTTGTACATCTGGATTGTGGACTTATTACCCTTTGCGTACCTTAAGTACAGATAATAAGATTAAATGACTAGCACTACCAGGGGTTATGTGAACGTGATAGTAGAAAGTCGAAGAGCAGAACTTTACTCATAGGTGATATGGACATGAAAAAGTTTTGAAAATATCTTACTCAGAGGTAATGTGGACGTGGTAAGATATGACTCAGTAGGAATAAAGAAAAACAGGATAGAGGTAATATAGAAGTGACCATTTTTGTGGTGATTGATTTACTCTGCTGGAGAAAGTGGAGAGATGTAGTTCAGAGGTAATATGGATGTGAACTGATTGATAGCAACAACCTGGGAGGTTTGCTCAGAGGTCACTTGGACATGGAAAACTCAACTGGGGAAAAAAATGTTTGGACAACAGTTCAGAGGTAATATGGACGTGAACCCATATCCGAAAAATTTACTGGAGAGTGATTTGCTGAGGGAAAAAATTGCCAAGTTGGAGTGAGATCAATTTTCAATGACCGTCTTCTCGTTTATAAATACAAAGTGATGACTTTGGCGTCGATCAACTCCTGAATTTTTCTTTTTAGTACATAGTACGCCTTTGTGGGGTGATGAATGTACCGATGAAAGAGACAATATTTTGGGTCATCGACCTCACCAACCTTTTCAGGGCATCTGATGTTGGATAGCCGAAGTTTGTTTTCCTTCATCAATATATTGAAGATTTCAATGATGTCATCATTATTGAAGGAGAAAGTCCCCTTTGGTTTTCGGGCTTCCGATACCTGAGTCATACGGTCATCAGGGAAGATGGTCATAGTTGTATCATCTTCGGACTCAGAGGGAATTCTACCCCCAGCTTTGGATGCTACTCTGTTTTGTCGAGGGAGACTACCACTAGACATGTCGTTGTCTGGTTCTTCTTCCTGTAATGACAAAGAATAGTTCAATCGGTCGAAAACTGACCGTTTTGCTTTAGAACAGCAATAGTTAATTACAACCTTATGACTATAACAACAATATTCTCTAGGGGGTGTAATAGACATATTAGGAGATCCCCTGTCTTTGCATTTTTGGATCAAGAAATCACACAAATCAGGAGGATTACCAGAAGAAGAAGAAGGCTTAGGAACCATAACCCTTTCTCTACCATAGGAATACAACAGTTCACCCATATGAGTAGCATATGATCCATCATCTGTCTGAGGAGCGTATCTCCCCGTGAAACAAGTCTTCTTTACGCGAACAGAGCTATCCTGGCGTAATTTAGATTTTTGCATAGGTTTGCGTAAAACAGGGAAAGTCCTCAGACGGCCTTCAACGTCACGTGTAATCTGTAAAGTGGGAACTTTCTTCTCTTATGGGCGTAAAAGCTTAGAGTTTGAAGGATTCGCCACTTGTTTTTCTTTGATATGATCAAAGGGTATATCTGCCTCATCATAGACGGGAGATGTAATTTTACGCGCAGGGCGTGTTTAAAATTTCCGAATTGGCACTGAGGCCTTGTCAGAAATTTTGTCTACCACGTCACAGACAGGAGACGAAGGTTTACGCGCAGGGCACGTCTGAGACTTCTGGATTGGCACTGGGGCATTGCCAAAAGTCTTGTCTACCACGTTACAAACGGGAGACAAAGTTTTACGCACAAGACTTGTTTGAGACTTCTGGATTGGCACTGAGGCATTGCCAGAAGTCTTGTCTACCACGTCACAGACGGGAGACAAAGTTTTACGCACAAGGCGTGTTTGAGGCTTTTGGATTAGCACTGAGGCATTGCCAGAAGTCTTTTATACCATGTCACAGATGGAAGACAAATTTTTACGCACATGACGTGTTGGCGCAACTTTGTTGATCAATGAGTGAGAGATTGCAGGAAGGGTAGAGGACATCTTAGGCACCCACACTTTATGCAGCTTTCTATTGTTATGGACAGAGGAGGAATGAGAGCTACCCCCTGCATGAAGAATATCTTCATAGGCAGATTGGTCGAACTGGACGACCAAAGTCTTCTTCGTCGATCCGATGGATACAACATCGTTATAATCAATTGCTTTCTCGTCAGAGGAGAAAGTCGTCCCCAGCAGATTCGCCATTTTTGTTTGATGATAAACAAAGAAGAGAGGTTTATACGAAACCTTTTTTTTGTTTACAAACGAGAAAAGAGAGAAGTACAATTAATCCTATACGAGGATGTTAAGTACAATAAAATGATTCTGGGGAAGTATTGCTATAGAAGTCTGATTTGCGGTCAATTACTTTGTTCCTTGGACCACAAGATGATGGAGAAGTGCTGTAGAAGAAGCTTCAAGAGTTGCAAGTAGGATCGTATTTATGTTGCCAAAGTTGTCAGCCAAAACTCTCTGTCTGTGCTCTCTTTTTCTCTCTGATCTGATCCTTGTGTGATGTGCCTCTTTTTATTGCCCTTTTTTCCTGTGACCAGGGGTCTCTATTTATGGAGATCAATCAAATAACTGTCTAGTTGGCGTAAAAGCCAAATAACTATCTCATTGGCATAAAAGGCAAAACTATGAAGAAAGTTGCATCTTTTACGCTGCGGTTATGATAACTGCTACCCACGTTCAAATAATCTTCTGAATCTGCGTATGACATGTGTCCCTTTACAAGGTAACGCGTATAACTGATTCTCAAAGATTATGGCATGCAAGCCACGTAGGTTACTACCCCTGCATAAAGATGGTTGGCGTAAAAGCCAAATAACTGTCTTATTGGCGTAAAAGCCAAATAATTATCTTGTTGGCGTAAAAGCCAAATAACTATCTTGTTGGCGTAAAAGGCCAAACTGTGAAGAAGAAGACTTTCTTTATACTGCGGTTATGATAACTGTTACCCACGTTCCCATAGTCTTCTGAATCTGCGTATGACACGTATCCCTTTACAAGGTAACGCGTATAACTGCTTCTCGAAGATCACGGCATGCAAGCCACGTAGGTACCTGCCCCTACGTAAAGATGGTTGGCGTAAAAGCCAAGTGACTGTCTTATTGGCGTAAAAAACCAAACTTCGCGTAAAACTTGATGATTCATGAATAATAGATAACCAACATAAAATAGCCAATTATCCATCACGATTGAGGTCTTAAGCGTATTCTGAGCTAAATAGCCTTATCAAGTACCTTTGCAAATATAGCCGAGTTGGCGTATTTCGAGGAGATAGCATACGGCGTACTCCTATAGTTAAAAATAGCCTGGTTGGCATAAAATGCAAGGATGGTGATGTGAGAATATTAGTCACAGTTTTAGCTTTCCCAGTCATGACAAAAAATAGAATAAAATCTCGTGCATTAAATGCAGAGATATACCTTTATCTTGTGCATTAAATACGGAGATATACCTCGAGCTCTATACAAGAAACAGCTTTTGACATAGCATCTGATTTTGTCTTATCTTGAGCGTAAAAACTCATTTCTGTCAATGTAAAATAGGCAGCATATTCTTTGAATGCGTAAAAATGACTTGTATTAAGAACATGTCACTAAATGATAACCTGGGACTCTGTGCAAAATTATCATCACAGTCGTCCTCTCGATCATCGTGCAGTACTTTTGTCAGATGTCTGGTTCACTGATTTGTCTGACAAATTCATCTGAGGAATATGAAGAGTTCCTCGTACAACTTTACGCTTGAAGCTCTGCTTTACGCGGAACAGCCTTGACGCTCTATTTTATGCCAAACAGCCTTGAAGCTCTGTTTTACGCGTACAGCTGAAGTCATATTTTATGCCAAACTGACTTGAAGCTCTATTTTACGCGGATAGCTCTGAAGCCTTATTTTATGCCATACAGCCTTGATGCTCTATTTTACGTATATAGCTCTGAAGTCATATTTTATGCCACACAGCCTTGAAGCTCTGTTTACGCATACTTCATGTATGATTGGGTTTTGACTGTAAAATACGCGAACAATTTCTCAGCGTATTTCATGCTTCTATATATATATATATATATATATATATATATATATATATATATATATATAGATGTAGTGCATATGTATATGCATATATCTATATATGTTTGGAGATGAGAGTGTATATATATAGGTTGATATATATATATATCAGTATATATATATATATATATATATATATATATGTGTGTGTGTAATATTGTGAGTTGGTTGTATATGTGTAAGGGTGTGGCAGTATTGAGAGGGCTCGGGGCAGTGACAGCAAGTCAAGGGCAGATCAGTATGCAGTAACACTATGCAGTAGATTAGCAAACACAGGGAAGAGCAGCCAATTCAGTGTACAGCTCTTGCATAAATCATCAGCAGGAAGCATTCAGTGCACTACTTAGCAGTTGCAACAAGAGGGTGCAGTAGGTAGCTGCAGTTCAGTGTGCAGAATATACTGAACAGTATGCTCAGGACAGAGGGCAATGCAGCATGTTGCTACAGCAGCCAATTATAGCAAGGTATCAGTAGAGAAGCACATCAGCAATACAGAGGATGCAATTGAAATCCAACAGTGCATCAGTAGCCACAGTAAGCCAGGTAGTTAGTAGAGTACAGTTGCATCAAAACTAGAGCAGTGCAGCCATTCAGGCATACAGCCTCGAGTACAGTGCAACCATCAGCAAGGGTATCAGCACATGGAGCATTCAAGGCTCAGCAGGGATAGTGCATCAATGAGTTTAAGTTGGTTAGTAGTTAGTAGATATAGCTTGATAGTGTAGTAGTTAAGGTTAGTTAGTTAGCTTAGCTATTAATAGTTAGATAGTATTAGTTAGACTCTTAACTATATGTTTCTATATATGTATTTGAGTATTGGTAGTAAGTTATTATGTAGGTACATGTATCTATGTATTGGTATGTATTATATATTAGTATTTAATAGTTTTTAATAGTTAGTTATGTTAGTATAGTTGAGTATATGGGGGTTAGCTATATATTAGCTATATACTAAGATTTGAATTACCTTGGGATACCAAGGTAATTTCAAGGTAATTTGTCGATACTCAAGGTATTGGATTTGGGTAATGAGATGAGTGTGTAGGTAGTGAGATACACATTGGTTCAAGGCCAAGGTATCCAAGTTGCATTAGTTAGCTGAGATACTATATGTATTGTCTTGTATTAGTATATAAATTACTATTTTTATATAAAAACTTGTGTATCCTGTGATACGATAATATGTGTGCATCCTAGTATCTTAGTGTAGCTAGAGTGGCTTAGTTTCATAGTGTATAGACTTAGTATCCTAGAGTTAGACTCATACAACCTAGAAATAGCTAGCTTGACTAGTTTGACCTAGAAATACATAGTTTCACTATTTTTGACTTAAAAATAGCTTTATGACCTAGAATTGAAATTGTTCAACTTATTTTTATTCTAGAACCTTGTATTGATGCAACATACCATATGTAGGTCTGTGTGACACCAGCTTGGGCATCGTGAGACACACCTTGCTCAGGACTTCAAGCGAGTATATTTTTCTGTTAGTTTTAATTTCATAATAGTGTATATACCTCATGTTCTAGAACTGTATACTTGATTCTGACACAGTGGTTTCACGGGCTGGTACTATATAGATCCTGTCAGGAGATGTTATCCCCTACCATATTCAGTGGGTACTCCTTCACATATATTTTATCGTGTGGATTGGGTATTAATTATTTATATTTCGTGTTCACACACTGCTCGTATTCAGTGTGTCCATATTCGTGTACGTAATGTGTCATAATTGGATCCATTAGTGTTAGTTGGGGATGGAAGAGTAAGAGTTGATTATGTGATCAAAGCCCCAGTGTATTCATGTACATGTCGATTACATACCACACTTGTAATCGAGTTACCTTATTGTTCGTGTTCAACCTAAACTGATCACATAATAAACTTGTATTCTGAGACAAATTAGTTAGATTTTAGTTATTCCTTTATATTGCAGATATTCATATTATTGTTCTCTATTCCAATATATTACCTGTTTTCTCTTGTTTATTTCGTTCATATGTTTAGTTATCTTGTATTCATTTCTATTATCTATTTTATATGCTCGATTATGTATTTGAAACTGCTTTCAGAGGTACGTACTTTGCTCTAATCTTGACTGGATATATTTTTTTAGATGATTGCCTCATAGATCAGTGTCCCACATTCCACGAACCACATGAGGGCGTACCTTTAGAGAATACTTCCATAGACCAGGAGGACTTAGTTGCAGAGCCTGAGGAGTTTTAGTTATTATGGTGGATTGTATTAGACTGTTATTAAGATTCATGGCATGTATATTATTTCAGACTTATAGATTGTATCTTCGTTCTTTTTTTTGTTATTCCATTCGTGCTTTATCTTTCTTAGTTTGTATTGTGATTGAGTATAGTTACATTTGTGAAATTCTATATTGTTCCTCCGTTTGGAGTTGAGATAACTGATATGTACCATATATATATTATTGAGATGTTAGTTAGTTAGTAGAATTGACCCAGACAGCGTTCTACTGTCGATGCTGTGGCGTAGGCTGGGTGTACCCACATACTCGTGCCCAAATATCCTGGTGTGGGTTGTGACATATTTTTAGTGGTGGCCCATGCATGTCTAGAGTCACATTTAAAGCGATATCGTAGTAGCGCTCACCTAGAGTACTGCTACGAGCCTGCTTTAGGAAATAAGATTTAGGTTGAGAGTATACTCAATCACAACTAGGAAACTTTTCAATATCTTTTTGACAATCCTTACCGATTAAATATTTGCTCTACTTTGAATAAAATCTGTCCTTCTTTGGTGATATCGTATCATACTCAATATTGATTCCTTTATTCAATCTATCTTCAGGATGCCGCCAAAGATGCGTTCCCAGTGCTCAGGTGCCACAACGGCACGGTCAGTCAGTTCATCACCTATAAGGGCAGCACCAGTAGACGTTGATCCAGCACCTATATTCCGGAGGTCGGCTTCACCAATTCATGTGGGTGTATCTGCAGCAGCTTTTGGAGGTGCTCCACCTCCGGTACAGAGGACAGCGCCGGCAGTTTCAGGGGATCTTCTACCCCCACCAACCGAGGTTGATCAGACGCAGGTGTTCGTACTATTTCAGCAGATGATGGAGGTGCAGCAGCGTTAGTCAAAGGTCATACGACAGAGCGTTGAGAATGCTCACCAGATTGCACTCGCAGCAGTTGAGAGAGCCACCTTAGTCCAGCCACAGATGGCACCACCTCAGTTTATCCCGCAGCAACAGAGGCCGGGGACCATCATAGACGTCAAGAGGATGGGCCTTAAGGACTTTAAAGGCACATAAGGGATCCTTTATGCGGATGATTGGATCGAAGACATTGAGCGAAACCTGTAAGCCCCTAATTTTTCAAAAAATATTAAAATTGGGATTTTTCACAATTTTCTGGAATTTTCTGAGATTTTTCCGTAATTTAAAAGCAGGGTTTGAATTATTCAATGATTTTAAATGATAATAAACAGTATTAAAATATTATGAAAATAATATTTTTGGGTGTAAAATAAAAAACTGGACTTAGGATATTTTTTTGGAATTTATTGGACCCCGAACCTATTTTTAAATACCTAAAAACTATTTAAACTATTTATTTATTTTATTAACTAATTATTATTATTATTATTATTATTATTATTATTATTATTATTATTATTATTAGTATTAGTATTATTATTATTATTATTGATTTTTCAGCCCGGCCCGTCCCTTCTGGCCCAGCCCGTTGGGCCTACCCCAGCCCGCAACCGCTCGCGGGTCGGGTCGGGTCGGCCAGACCCGGACCGTCCGAGACCCGACCCGCCGACCCGTTCTCCCCCAGCCCTCTTCCCCGCCTGAATCGCGCCGGCGCCCGCTTCCTCCGCCGCCACGCCCGGCCACGCGGCGCCCAGCCCGGCCACGCAGCCCCGCACCCCGCGGCCACGTCCCCCTCTCCTCCCCGCCATTTCCGGCCACTCCCCCGCTAGATCTCCCCTTAAAACCCCACTCGATCCTCTCCGGTCACCCCCTCCAGCTCCCTCACCTCCTCCGCTATCGCGCCGGAGCTCCGCCGCCGCCTGCCTTAGCCTCCCCCGCCACCACCGGCTCCGCCTCCGGCCACCTCCCTCCTCGCCGGCAGCAACAGCAGCAGCAACAACAGCAGCAACAGTCAGCGGCAGCGCCCGCCGCCCTCCGGCCGCCGTGCCCGCCCTCGCCGATGCCGCCCAGCCACGGCCGGCCTCTCCCGCAGCGTCGCCGCCCTCCTCCGGCCGGCCTCCCCTCTCCTGAGCTCAAAACCCTAACCCTAACCCTAGATTCGAATCCCTGTGTCCGACACGAGGCGGACACGTGTCGGACACGATCCAGACCCCGGTTTTCGGGTCCCCTTTAGGTACTTGTAACTTTTTGCTCGTAGCTCCATTTTTGTTTCCGTAAATTGCATTGCGAAGCCTGTATGACCCTCTCGGTGCCCGGATAAACCGCTCGGGGCATCGCGTCCTGTGGTGATCGCACACCGCGATCCAAAAACAGGAAAAACTTTGACCCGATTCACCTCGGAACTGAGTACGCCCCGCCAAACGGGACGACTTGGTCGCGTACGGTCTTCACAGATACGTGCGCACCGTCGATACGGACGTGTGAGAATTCGCGGAAGCTGATTCGGGTGTGCGTGCACACCGGAATCAACGCGTATCCGCGAACATCGCCCCGTATCCGACTTTTCTGCAATTCGCCCTAACTTCTTGTACAGTCGTTGGATTGAGATGAAACTTGCGCCATCTGACTCGTAGCGATACGCTGGTCCTGTGGGTCAAGTTTGGTTCGATTCTGAGAACGTTGACGAAATCGCGTGTCGTGGGCCCCATAGGCCCCACTCGATGGGCGATTTTGTGTTCGGCTCATCAGAATCCAAATCTGGAAGTTCCGTTGGGTTCGTATCGGCGTTCCTGACCTGTTAACACTAAGTTTGGTGAATTTGGAGACCATTGACCCGGACACATTTTTCGGTGCAAAGTGGGCCTACCAGCGGACCCCGTTTTGACCCGAAACTGCCGTTTTTGTCCTTGTCTCCAAATTGGACCCAAGGACAGGCGTTTCTAGCTATTTGACATCTTCTGAGCGTGATGGTAATGTCTATTTCAGCTTTTGGACTCATTTCTAGAAATTTCCTCGAGTACAATTAATCAGATCCAAACAACAGGCAAGTACCTGCACTTCAAGTTAAATCTTTATATTGTGATAATTAATTCCCTGCTTTACTAGTACCCTTGATGATTACACCTAGTATTAGGAATACTGGAATTCATGTCTTGAATATTTGGAGTTCATGTCTTATTTTTCATGTCGGGTGGGAGAATACTAGAAGGCATGTAGTTTACCCTTCCCCTTGTCATGTTTAATAGCTGTTGGTACGCGACTGTATCCTCAGCTGGATCTCGATTATTCCTGTTTAATAGCCATTTATGACGGCCGGATTAGCCTTATAAACCCCTACATGCCAACTATGTATTCTAAAACAAACACAAGTTCACACAGATAGCTTCTGGTCTTGTTATAGTTCTTGCTGACTGTTGTAGTTTCATTTCCTGCCTCATTTATTTCTGTTTTCTCGTATTCCTATTTATAGCATTAACTCTGAGATATTGATGTTCTTTTATGCAACTTTCTCAATATGATACTCATATTTAATTGTCATAAATATTTAGTTTAATCTTGTTGTGCATTGTGTACTTTGCTCCTTTCCTGACTGGATCCGTTGTTTTAGGCGATGATGAGAACCTTGCCCCCACCTATTATGGCCCCTATGAGGCAGCAGGTGATACAGTTGCAGAGCCAGTTCCCGCACAGGAAGCTACTCCTGTGGAGTAGTTAGCAGTAGTTATCTTAGTTATTTGCTCTTTATCTTGGTAATCGGGTTTGTCCCCGATTTCATTCTAAATTTCTGTACTAAATATTTGAATCTGTTGTCGCATATATTTTATTTGAAATCTTAAGTTTATGTTTCCCATTATTATCTTGCCTATGTTATTTGTGAATGAGCTAGATTAGTTATCTGTGGATTTGACCTAGACAGCGTACTACCGCCGACTCTGCGGCGTAGGCTGGACGTACCCACGCACTCGTGCCCGAATTTCCGGGTGCGGGTCGTGACAAAACCTGCGGTTGGCATAGATTCCAGAGAGGTTGCAGATAGAGGCAGTGGGGTGCATGATTTTCGATATTACTTTGACTTGTTTCGGGACGGAACCTAGGATCACAGTACCAGGACTAATTTGGAAAGCTTTCAAAGAGCTCTTCAAGAAAAAGTTCTTTCCAGCTGTGGTTCTGACATCCTTAGAGAGCCAGTTCCATTACCTTGTTCAGGGAGGTATGAAGGTGGATGAGTATACGACTGAGTATTACAGACTAGGTCACTTTATGGAGGGGCAGAACCCCAGAGGGAGAGCCAAAAAGTTTAGGAAAGGCCTGAACAGGGAAGTCAGATCACACACGAACGGAGATCCCATCGCTACTTTCGAGAAGATTCTGATACAGGCACAGCAGACGGAGGATGATCTAGAGCATGTCTCTAAGAGGCCGAGGGACACAGGAGGATCCAGTACTAATACGGGTCCAATAAAGTGGCCTCATTTTTAGCAGCAGTCTAGAGGCATTTCCAGCATCCGAGGTAGCAGTATCGTGGACAAGCTAGAGCGCCGGCACATCAGATGCACCAGATTCAGAGGACAGCTATTTTTTGTACTTTCTGTAAGAAGCAAGAAAATGGATAGGATGCATGCAGGATGAGATTGGGCCAGTGCTTATTCTGCGGATCAGGAGACCATTCGTTGAGGGCTTATCCTAAAGTCCTAGCTCGTCTAGCTCAGGGTGGAGCTCAGGCATAGAGAGCACCCGCGAGACCACCAGCAGGACAGCAAAGGGGACCCCCTCTACCACCGCAGTAGCAGTAGTTCGCTCAGCACCAGCAGCAATAGAGATGTGCCCAGCGACAGGGGTGAGCTTTTGCCTTGACCGTCGATGAGGAGGAGCCAGTCGGTGATGTTATCTCAGGTTCATTTTATCTTGATTCTTTTCCAGCTCATGCTTTATTTGATTCCGATGATTCTTATAGTTTTGTATCTATATCTTTTGCTCTGAGACATCGTCTTGAGTCTGAACCATTAGTGAGGACTTACAAGATCACGATCGGTAGTATCATTATCCTGGTCAGTGATGTTTGCAAGGACCGAAGAGTTTCCTTGGGAGGCCGAGAGTTGAGCATATGTCTACTCGTAATGCCACTTCTGAGCTATGATATAGTACTTAGGATGGATTGGTTGAGTAGGCATCATGCTAGTATCGGTTGTCATGGAGGCAGAGTTTTATTCCAGATGCCAGGAGAGCTAGAGTTTGAGTTTGTCAAGGTAGCAACAGAGCAGAGCGAAGAAGAATTATGTGGAGCTTTGGTAGAAGAGCAGGAGCTGCCACATCTATTGATTGCAGAGTATATTGACGTCTTTCCGGAGGAGTTGTCGGGGTTGCCACCGGACAGAGATGTAGAGTTCCCTATAGATTTGGTGTCAGGCACAGAGCCAATATCATAGTACGTCTATAGAGTGAACAACAATGAACTGAAGGAGTTGAAGAAGCAAGTGAATGAGTTGCAGGACAAGGGCTTCATCCGCTCTAGTTCATCACCATGGGGTGCTCCGGTATTATTTGTACCAAAAAAGGATGGGTCAGTACGCATATGTATCGACTACAGTGCACTCAACAACCTCACTATCAAGAATAAATATTCGTTGCCATGAATTGATGATTTATTTGATCAGTTAAGCGGAGCAAAGGTATTCTTGAAGATAGACTTGAGGTTGGAGTACCACCAGGTAAAAATAAAGAAGGAAGACATCCTGAAGACAGCTTTCAGGACTCGGTATGGGCCGTTTGAGTTCTTGGTGATGCCGTTTGGATTGACCAATACCCTGACGATATTTATGAACCTGATGAATAAGGTGTTTCATCAGTACTTGGATTAGTTTATGATAGTATTCTTTGATGATATACTGGTATATTCAAAGATCCTGGAAGATCATGAGAAGCACTTGAGGATAGTTCTTGAGGCCCTCAGGAAGGAGAAGCTATATGGCAAGCTTCCGAAGTGTGAGTTCTTCCTTGATAAGGTTGAATTCCTCGGGTATGTGATTATAGGAGACAGGATCTCAGTAGACCCGAAGAAGATTTTAGCAGTTGAGTCATGGTCTACCCCGAGTTCAGTAGCAGAGATCAGGAGTTTTCTTGGATTAGCAGGCTATTATCGGAGATTTGTTCAGTTTTTTTCTAGGATTGTGGAGCCGATGACTAGACTAACTAGAAAGGACGTGGAGTTCGTCTGGACTGAGGATTATCATTCTGCTTTTGAGGAGATGAAGAAGAGGTTGACTACAGCTCCAATATTGATATTGGCATCAGGGACAAGAGAATTTTCTATATACAGTGATGCATCGAGTAAGAGTTTGGGTTGTGTGTTACAGCAGAACGAGAAGGTGATTGCCTATGCTTCCAGGCAATTATGCCCGCATGAGAAAAATTACCCTGCCCATGACTTGGAGTTGGCAGTAGTGATCTTCGCTCTTAAATTATGGAAACACTACTTATATGGAGAGCGGGTAGAGATCTCTACAGATCACAAGAGCTTGAAGTATGTGTTTACACAAAAGGAGCTCAACATGTGGCAGTGACGATGGTTGGAGTTGATGAAAGA
Organism: Iris macrosiphon; assembly: GCA_036927795.1. Classification (NCBI taxonomy): domain Eukaryota; kingdom Viridiplantae; phylum Streptophyta; class Magnoliopsida; order Asparagales; family Iridaceae; genus Iris; species Iris macrosiphon. The sequence continues at coordinate 94,122,098 of JAYESA010000019.1, forward strand.
CTTTGATATTTCTTTGCAGTGCCATCTAGGGAAGGCCAACTTGTATTTGACGAGGGATATATATTTGTTGGCCGATCTTGATAGCTTGGGCATTGAGGTATTAGTTCCTAGAGTTGCAGTACAGATATGGGAACTTCAGGTACAGTCAGAGTTGATTGACCAGATCAGAGCTACACAGTTCGAGGATGAGTCTCTGAGGAGCATCAAAGCATAGGCCCAAATAGGGTTGGTCGAGAATTTCAGCATTGCGGATGATGGATCATTGTGGCCCGGTACTGTCACGCCCCGATTTCGTCGAATCGTAGGGGCGTCCCCCGGCGTGACCGCCGTGCGGGCCTGGGGTTGCGCCCGCACAAGGCTTTCTAGTTTTGCATACTGAGCACATATTCATAGTACGCAGATAAATTGAAACACAGATTTGAAACATGGAAAAGTTCTCTTTATTGATAATGAACATCTATTACAAACTCTTGAACGAGTCAGCTAATATGCCGCACGGGCTTACAAAAGTGTTGACTCAAAATGAGATAGCAGTCCTGTACATTACAACCCTTTACTAAACTTCAAAAGATAAAGACCTCCGGGCTGGAGGACAGCTTTGCTACGGAGCTGCATTTGTGTATGAAGAGTTGCAAGCTCCAGCTTCAAAATGCTTCAAGGACAGCACGATCAGGATGCGCCTACAGCTGGACTGGATCCGGGAAGACGACTTTGGCTCCTCGCTTGGTTCGCCTTAGTGCGGAGAACCTGTTTCAACGAGGGTCAGCATGTCAAAACATACTGGTGAAGGCGAGCTAACCGAACTATACCAATCAACATGTTGTTTTATTGAAGCATGTATATTTTATGGGTTTCTATCTTGCCTTAGTTCATTTACAAGCAACAGTATAGATATATAATACTAAAATAAACTTGCCACCGTTCGGTGGCTTTTACCGGTCCGTCTGCATTACCTGCACAATACTTACCATGCCTTCCATGCCACGAAGATACAAGTTAGTTTGTAATAGGTTTAAATATATACGATGATCACTGGCATGATTGCCATAGTGGACGTAGCCGAAGACAAGGATAGAATTCTACGAGAGTATACGATTGTGCTGCAAGCTATCCTGTCCTGACACGACGACTACACACGAGTTCCGCCCGAATCGGATCGATGCCAGTGCCCCAGCGACCGTCCGCAGAACCAAAACCTTGTGCACAAGTTGTCCATGATCGAACACGATTAACAAGTTAACAATTCATGCAATTGGGGCAACACGAGTACAAGAATAAGAGTACACGACAAGCAGTATTGCATGATTCATTTTGCATAGCCTCCCTGAACAATTATGCATATACATGACATGATCCATACTTAGCACGGTTTATAGAACACTTGCAATGAGCTAGCATACGATAAGATAACAGTTCATAAGTTTGATTGACAAGCAATATAATCCAAGCCTATTCTCTTTTATCTTGGTATCTTTTATTATTACTTGGTATCGTTTGATCGGGGCAACAGAATACAAGAGTTATTAGTTGTGAAGACTGGAAGCAGGGCTAGCTAATCGGGTTGGTAGCCACTCACTTAGATGGTTGGAAGGGAGAAGAAAAGAGATGCTTCACGACTCCGCTCACAAGCCGCCTACTGCTCGTTCACCTGCATCACGAACAGCTCGATCAAAATTTCTTTCACTCTTTCCAATCTCGAAATTGAAGTACAGTTCAATGAACGGAAATAATGAAACTCATCGAAACCGTTCACGGAAAACAAGCAAATCCCAAAACCAACTCAAAGCACGAAAGCAACAAGCGACATCGAAAACTGAGGCAATAAAAGATAGCAGTGGAGAGGTCCCTCATGTCTCTGTCGCTAAGTCGATCCCGGGGGCATGGTCCACTGAATATGGAAATCGATTCTGAAGAAGCAAATCCATAAAGAGGATGGGTACTTGTTTCAATCTATCCCGATCGAACGATACCGTTTGTGTTTCTTAGCCGCGCTCCCCGCACCGGGGGAACGGGGTGCTACATCCTACCCAACTAATTGGAAGTTTCGTCCTCGAAACTTAGGAATAGAACCTACCATTAGGGAGCATTTTGTTGGGGATGACGATCAGGAAGGTTCAGACAGGAATTAATGGCATGGCCTAATCGTCCACAAGCGAGGCATAACCCAAGTCTCAAGCGGCAGTCTTTCTTATCGTGTCCAATCTTTTTGAAGAATTGACATGTATTGCTCCAATGCTTTATTTGCTGACCACCATCATTTTGTCGCTTTGCAGCACTGTTTTCTCTCTCGTTGCTTTGGCGTTTATGATTGTAGGTATGCACAGCACCGGGAGGAACGTGAGGATAGTGTGGTTCAAGTGATAGAGCGTGATTTATGACTTCACGCATTGTACGATACTGATGAACGACTACGTGTGCATGGATGGCAGGGCATAGTCCACCTTCAGACCTTCTTGCTCGACTCGCTATATCAGGTAAATAGGCCCTAGCGAATTTGGAGAGTCGGTTGAATTCGGTGGAGTACTGTTTGACTGTCATGCTGCCTTGCCTCAGTTGTACGAACTCGTTCTTCATTTGACGTTGTACTGGAGGGGGTACGAACTCCTCTTCGAGGCATGAAAAGTCGTCCACGAGATCGCCTCCTCTCCATGATCAAATTGGAGAGATCGTCGATGCACGTCCCACCAATCATGCGCGTTGAGGCAGAGCTGTAGTTGCGTGCAGGCGACGCACTTCTCTTCGGGGACCTCTAGCAGAGCGAAGTGATCTTTAAGTTTGGCCAACCAATCTAGAGCTATGACCGCGTCCTCAGTCCCGTTGAATGGGGTGTTGCAGAATTTCTTGAAGTGGCCAAAGTCGAAGGCAGTCACGTCCCTCAGCCTTGGAATTTGTGGCATCTCAACTTCAAGCACGGGCTGTTCCACCAGAGTCGGCGCTCTTGCCGTGGAATGGTTGGAAGCCAAAGTCTGAACGATCTATTGCAGGGCATCTAGCTGCTTCTGTTGGACTGAGAATCGAGCTTCTATATTGTCTTGAAACTTGAGATGGCTCTCCTCCGCCGGCTTCTCGGCCCGTTCATAGCGAGCCTCGTCCCTTTGTTGGTTTGCTTCCAACATCCGCAATATTTGCTGGATGGGATCGATGCTTGGCACGGCTCGCTGGCTCTCTGAACTTCTCGTAGTACCCGAACTACTTCCTTGGCCTTGTGTTTCATCCGATGTTTGCGATGTGGATTGTGCTGGTGCTATTCCTTCAAAAGAAGGTAAATTATATTAGGATCATAATATATTATGGACTTATTGCATGAACATATCTCATTTTGGCCTAGCAAGTTCAAGAGTTTGCACAGGAATTTGATCATTAAAGAAACTTTTCCAGTGCGAGAGTCTAAGGAACTTGAATCTGTGCTCTGATACCACTATGTCACGCCCCGATTTCGCCGAATCGTAGGGGCGTCCCCCGGTGTGACCGTCGTGCGGGCCTGGGGTTGCGCCCGCACAAGGCTTTCTAGTTTTGCATAACGAGAACATATTCAGAGTACGCAGATAAATTGAAACACATATTTGAAACATAAAAAAGTTCTATTTATTGATAATGAATATCTATTACAAACTCTTGAACGAGTCAGCTAATATATCGTATGGGCTTACAAAGTGTTGACTCAAAATGAGATAGCAATCCTGTATATTACATCCCTTTACTAAACTTCAAAAGATAAAGACCTCCGGGCTGGAGGACAACTTTGCCACGGAGCTGCATTTGTGTATGAAGAGTTGCAAGCTCCGGCTTCAAAATGCTCCAAGGACGGCGCGATCAGGATGCGCCTACAGCTGGACTGGATCCAAGAAGACAACTTTGGCTCCTCGCTCGGTTCGCCTTAGTGCGGAGAACCTATTTCAACGAGGGTCAGCATGTCGAAACATACTGGTGAAGGCGAGCTAACTGAACTATACCAATCAATACGTTGTTTTATTGAAGCATGTATATTTTATGGATTTCTATCTTGCCTTAGTTCATTTACAAGCAACAGTATATATATATATAATACTGAAATGAACTTGCCACCGTTCGGTGGCTTTTACCTGTCCGTCTGTATTACCTGCACAATACTTACCATACATTCCCTGCCACGAAGACACAAGTTAGTTTGCAACAGGTTTAAATATACACGATGATCACTGACATGATTGCCATAGTGGACGTAGTCGAGGACAAGGATAGCATGCTACGAGAGTACACGATTGCGCTACAAGTTATCCTATCCCGAATACGACGACTACACACGAGTTCCGCCCCGATCAGATCGGTGCCAGTGCCCCAGCTACCGTCCGCAGAATCAAAACCTTGTGCACAAGTTATCCATGATCGAATACGATTAACAAGTTAACAATTTATGCAGTTGGGGCAACACGAGTACAAGAACACGAGTACATGACAAGCAGTATTGCATGATTTATTTTGCATAGCCTCCCTGAACAATTATGCATATACAAGACATGATCCATACTTAGCACGGTTTATAGAATACTTGCAATGAGCTAGAATATGATAAGATAACTGTTCACAAGTTTGATTGACAAGCAATATAATCCAAGCCTATTCTCTTTTATCTTGGTATCTTTTGTTATTACTTGGTATCGTTTGATCGGGGCAACAAAATGCAAGAGTTATTAGTTATGAAGACTAGAAGCAGGGCTAACTAATCGGGTTGGTAGCCACTCACTTAGATGGTTGGAAGGGAGAAGGAAAGAGGTGCTTTACGACTCCGCTCGCAAGCCGCCTACTGCTCGTTTACCTGCATCACGAACAGCTCGATCAATACTTCTTCCACTCTTTCCAATCTCGAAATTGAAGTGCAGTTCAATGAACGAAAACAATAAAACTCATCGAAACCGTTCAAGGAAAACAAGCAAATCCCAAAACCAACTCAAAGCACGAAAGCAATAAGCGACATCGAAAATCGAGGCAATAAAAGATAGCAGCGGAGAGATCCCTCCTGACTCTGCCGCTAAGTCGATCCCGGGGGCACGATCCACTGAATATGGGAATCGATTCCGAAGAAGCAAATCCATAAAGAGGATGGGTTCTTGTTTCAATCTATCCCGATCGAACGATACCGTTTGTGTTTCTTAGCCGCGCTTCCCGAACCGGGGGAACGGGGCGCTACAGGTACCAGGTTGTGTGTGCCGAGTGGAGCATTGCTCAAGGAGATTCTTCAGGAGGTGCATCGATCTCAGTACTCTATGCATCCATGTGCCAATAAGATGTATAGGGACATGAGAGAGCATATTTGGTGGTATGGTATAAAGTGAGAGGTAGCTAGCTTCGTATCCAGATGTTTGTTTTGCCAGCAGGTAAAGGCGGAGAGACAGAGGCCAGGTGGATTGCTTCAGCCTTTACCCATTCCAGAGTGGAAATGGTACCTTGTGACGATGGACTTTGTTTTAGAACTTCTACGTTCTCCAGGAGGTAAAGATGCGATTTGGGTCATCGTAGACAGGTTGACCAAATCAGTCCACTTTCTGCCATTCAAAGTGGGTACATCTACGGAGAAGCTCGCGAAGATGTATATGCGTCAGATAGTCAAATTGCATGGTTTTCCTGTGAGCATAGTCTCGGATCAAGATAATCGCTTTATATCCCACTTCTGGAGGAATTTGTAGGTTAGCTTGGGCACTCAGCTCAAGTTCAGTACCGCATATCACTCTCAGACAGACGGACAGTCGAAGAGGACTATTCAGACTCTACGTACCTGTGTTTTAGATTTTGGAGGCTCTTGGAAGGATCATCTTTACTTGGTAGAGTTTTCTTACAACAACAGCTACCAAGCCACTATCGAGATATCACCATTTGAGGGGTTATATGGACGAAGATGCCGTACTCCGTTATCATGGGATAATGTTGGTAAGAGATCTTTATTGGGACCAGAGATGGTAGTGGATACAGCTGAGAAGGTGAATCTCATCAGGAATAGACTTCGAGTGGCGCAGGACAAACAGCGTCATTGGGCCGATAGCTACCGGAGACCATTGGAGTTTGAGGTATAGATTTTTGTTTTGCATTGCTTGTGATTTTTTGTGTTGTTAGAGTGCTAAGGTTATTTTTCGTGCTAGGTTGGCGGTCTGGTTTTCTTGAGGATTTCTTCGACACGTGGCATAATTTATTTTGGTGGAGGCGGAAAGCTTAGTCCGCGATTCATCGTACCTTTCAGTATTCTTGAGAGGGTCGGTGCAGTTGCCTACAAACTAGACTTACCATCTGCATTAGAGGGAGTGCACAACGTGTTTCACGTATCGCAGTTGAGATGGTACATGGCAGATCCTAGTCATGTGTTGGATCACTCGAAGATCAAGGTGGGCCCTACTCTTAGCTATCCAGAGTAACCAGTTGAGATTCTGGATCAGAGAGAGAAGGTGTTGAGAAACCAGATGACTTCTTTGGTGCTTGTCGCATGGAGGCATCATTCGCCATAAGAGAGTACCTGGGAACGAGAGACCGAGATGCGCGAACGATATCCATATATGTTGGAGACGTGAGGTATAATTCTTTCTTGCTTGTATCGTTTTCTTTTGGTAGTTAGTTTCTTCCTTAATTTCGAGTATAAAAATTTTCTAAGGTGTGTAGGATTATCACCCTTATATTTTCAACTAAGGGTAGTTTGGTAATTTAACATGGGTATTTTTATTTTAGAATATAATTTTAAATCTTGTGCATGTGTAATTATTTATTTATTGTTTGATATTAGAGTTATTTTGGACTTTATTAGTAGACCTAAATAGTTTGTTTAGATGCATGAACCCAACATTTAATTCTAGTTTAGATTCAGCCCAATAATTAGGCTCATTCATTAGGAGGATGAATTAATTACTGAAACCAATTAGACTACAACCTTCCCTCACCAAGGGGTGTTTTGGATATTTCATAATAGCTTGGGAGAAGGGTTAGGGCCGGCCACCATAAGGAGGAGAGAGAGTCACTCTCTTCTTATTTTTTTTATTTTATTTTATTTAGATCTAGAATTTTTCTCCCTTTCCATTTTTTCATTCCCTCACCATTCCCTATTCAATTTCTTCTTAAATTATTTTCCTATTCTTCATTAGAGGCTAGAAGAACAAAGTTCTACAAGGAGAAGCAATGATCAACAAGGAGGAGGCTACTTTCACTCAATTTGAGGATTTTATTGGGAATCCATCTTCCAATAGATACAATTCAGTTTTCTTTCTCTTAGTAGACTCTAAATCTAAGATTTAATCATTAAGAACCATTCCATATGATATAGCTACCCATAGGAATTGGAATTAGGTTCATAGGAGGCCTATGAAAAAAGTTATGGATATTTTTGTGTCAATTTTGGAAGAATTACGAGATTGGCACATCATATGTTTGTCAATTGGTCAACTAGATCAAATTGACATATGTTTGATTGTGTGTGGCTAGTGTTGTGTCCACAATTGGATACGTGTAGACCGTATCCCGATAATTTAGAGATACGAGTTATTTTGGGGGAAGGTTTCTTCGACTTGGGGATTTGTGTATGTCACATCTTGACACGGACACGTAGTTGATTAATTAGTTCTTCGTATCATGCATAATTATTATTTTAGAATTGCTCATGTCCTTCGGGATGCGTTTGGTTGTGTGGTGGACCGTATCGCAAGCGTATCATAGAATGAGTGTGATACGGGTGTGATACACTCCACGTGTTTGTTTCTTTGCTTTTCAATTCAATATAACTTGAGTATACATATTATATATAATATATATGTATATATGTATGTACATGTAGTATATTGTATACATGAGTATAGATAGCTAGGTGTATAGATGTATCTATATGCTTATGTGTTTATATATATATATATATATATATATATATATATATATATATATATATATATATATATATAGTGTATATGTATATGCATATGCATATATCTATATATGTTTGGAGATGAGAGTGTATATATATATATATATATATATATATATATATATATATATATATATATATATATATGTTGATATATATATATATATATATATATATATAGCAGTATATATATGTTTGTGTGTGTGTGTGTAGTGTTGTGAGTTGGTTGTATGTGTGTGAGGGTGTGGCAGTATTGAGAGGGCTCAGGGCAGTGATAATAAGTCAAGGGCAGATCAGTGTACAGTAACACTGTACAGTAGATCAAAAAACACAGGGAAGAGCAGCCAATTCAGTGTGCAGCTCTTACACATATCATCAGCAGGAAGCATTCAGTACAGCTCGTGCACAGTACACTGCTTAGTAGTTGCAACAAGAGGGTATAGCAGCTAGCTACAGTTCAGTGTGCATCATACACTAAACAGTATGCTCGGAACAGAAGGCAATGTAGCATGTTGCTGCAGCCAGTTGCAGCAAGGTTTCAGCAGAGAAGCACAGCAGCAATACAGAGGATGCAACTGAAATCCAGTAGTGCATTAGTAGCCACAGCAAGCCAGGTAGTTAGTAGAGTGCAGTTGCATCAAAACCAAAGCAGTGCAGCCATTCAGGCATGCAGCCTCGAGCACAGTGCAACCATCAGTAAGGGTATCAGCACAGGGAGCATTCAAGGCTCAGCAGGGATAGTGCATCAGTGAGTTTAAGTTGGTTAGTAGTTAGTAGATATAGCTTGATAGTGTAGTAGTTAAGATTAGTTAGTTAGCTTAGCTATTAATAGTTAGATAGATATGTGTATTAGTTAGACTCTTAACTATATGTATCTATGTTTGTATTTGGGTATTGGTAGTAAGTTATTATGTAGGTACATGTATCTATGTATTGGTATATATTATATGTTAGTAGTTAATAGTTTTTAATAGTTAGTTATGTTAGTATAGTTTAGTATATGAGGGTTAGCTATATATTAGCTATACACTAAGATTTGAATTACCTTGGGATACCAAGGTAATGTCAAGATATTGGTCAATACTCAAGGTATTGGGTTTAGGTATCGAGATGAGTGTGTATGTAGAGAGATACGCATTGGTTCAAGGCCAAGGTATCCAAGTTACATTAGTTAGCTGAGATACTATATGTATTATCTTGTATATGTATATAAATTACTATTTTCATATAAAAACTTGCGTATCCTATGATACGATGATTTGTGTGCCTCCTAGTATCTTAGCGTTGCTAGAGTGGCTTAGTTTCATAGTGTGTGGACTTAATATCCTAGAGTTAGACTCATACAACCTAGAAATAGTTAGTTTGACTAGTTTGACCTAGAAATACCTAGTTTGACTACTTTTGACTTAGAAATGGCTTTATGACCTAGAATTAAAATAGTTTAACTTATTTTTATTCCAGAACCTTGTATTGATGCAACATACCATATATTGGTCTGTGTGATACCAGCTTGGGCATCGAGAGACACACCTTCCTCAGGACTTCAGGTGAGTACATTTCTTTGTTAGTTTTTATTGTTATTCCTTTATATTGCAGATATTCATATTATTGTTCTCTATTCCAGTATATTACCTATTTTTCCTTGTTCATTTTGTTCATATATTTTGTTATCCTGTATTCATTTCTATTATCTATTTTATATGCTCGATTATGTATTTGAAACTGCTTTCAGAGGTATGTACTTCGCTCCAATCTTGACTGGATATATTTTTCCAGATGATTGGTTGTCACTACTATATTTTCTAGGAAAGGGTATTTTAGTAATTTTATATTTAATTAAATATTGTGCTTGATAAATAATTATTTGTTGTATTATTTAATTGTTGTTAGATGTTAATTATTTATTTTGGACTTGTGTTAGTGGACCTAACTAGTTTAGTTTAGACCCATGGACCAACATGAATTAATTGGTTAGAACTTAGCCCATTTAGAAAGCCCATTATTAAGGAGATGGTTTAAATTAATTAAATTATTAGATTAGAAGCTTCTATCCTTAATTAATTCTTTATGAGAGGATCCAAGGGGTATTATGGATATTTTATAGTAGCTTGAGGGAGGGGAAATAGGGGCCAGCCTATTTATAAAAGGAAAAAAATTCTCTCTCCTCTTTTCATTCCAAAACTAGATCTAGAATTTTCCTCTACCAAACTCCTTCATTCCTATTTCATTTTCCTACCAAATTTCATTCCAATTCCTTTCCAAATCACCATTAGAGACTTGAGAAGCAAGGATCTAGAAGGAGGAAGCAAGGATCTACAAAGAGGAGCAAGGATCTACAAGTTGGAGGCAATTTTATCTCAATTGGTGATTTCATTAGAAATCCATCTCCCCATAGGTACAATTCAATTTTTCCCCTTAATTTAGGTTCTAAATCTGAGATTTAACCATGAAAAATTAACCCATATGCATAGGCTACCCATAGGATTTGGTTTTGTGTTCATAGGAGGCCTATTGAGAAAGTTATGGTACTTTTTGTGTCAATTTTGGGGGAATTCCGAGATTGACAATTGTTGTGTATGTCAATTGATCCTATAGATAAATTTGGCATGTGCTTGTGTGTTTGGGGCTAGTGTCATGTCCATAATTGGGTACGTGTAGGTCTTATCCCAACAATTTGGGAATACGTATTGATTTGGGGATTTTTCTCCAACACGGGACTTTGTACATGTCATATTTTCTTGGGGAATCCTGTGCCACTAGCTATCTTCTTAGGGAATCCTGTGCCATAGCCTACCATGGTTGGATCTATTATACCAGTCGGGGGTGGGGAGTATGTAGTGTAGATATGTGATCATACCCATCTTGTATCTTGAATAATGTTAATCAAACACCGCACATATGATTAGCCAGGCCATAAATCTTATATCTCTTGTATCAAGTTCCCAAGCCGATCACATGTTAAAGCTAGTACTCACACACTTAGACATTAGTGCTTTTGTTCATTGACATATTGCTCATTATTGTATTTTTTCCAGTATTTCCTTATTGTATATATATCTCTTGTATCTATTGTGCATCTTGTATATTTACATCTATTTACTGTTATATAGTTTTATCACTGATTAGAACTGCTGTTAGAGATGTACTCTGCTCCTTTCCTGACTGGATATATTTTTCCAAATGACACTGAGGACTAGTACCCTACATATTATGGACCTCAGGATGTTGTGGCTCTAGAGTCTGAGACCTTGGCTCAGGGGGGACTTATCCTAACTGAAACAGATGACCCGAGTGTAGTAGCTTCTTAGTATTCTTGTACTGGATTTGTCTCCAACTTATTTTGTTATTTCTTTCAGACTCATTGATGTATTATTTATACTCATGAGTTGTATTGTGACTATTCTATTCTTTAACTGATTCGTGCTTTCCATCTTAGATCTGTGATTGAGTATATTGTCATTGTTGGTAGTTTATTATATTGATAGATAGATTACCCAGACAGCGTTCTACCGCCGATTCTGTGGCATAGGCTGGGCGTTGTTTTTGACTTGTACCCCTACATCGGGTGCGGGTCATGACACGTTTTTAGTGGTGGCCCATGCAGGTCTATCTTCGTAAGTTATGCGATATTGTGGTAGTACGACGATTTAGTTGCACTACTGCGAGCCTGCAATAGGATATAGGCTGAGATACTCAATCACATCTAGGAAAATTCTTTCGATTCAACTATTCTCCTTTAATATTGATACTTGATCTCTTAATCTATCCTTTCCTTGAGGGTCTTACATCTTATGCCATATTGATTCTTTCTTTTGCTTTGTCTCATGATACCGCCTAAGACTAGATCGCAGCAGGGGAGAGCAGCTTCCGAGAGGTCTGCGATATCCCGAGGGCTTGCACCAGTCACTTCTCCGGTGATTAGAGTGTCAACTACTTTCGGAGGTCCACCACCTTCTCAGAGGACTGTGCCAGCTGTATCTGAGGGACTTCCACCTCCACCTCTTGTGCCAGCAGAGGTGACACAGATGTTTAAACTGTTTCATGAGATGCTCAAGGCACAGAGGGCTCAGTCAGAGGCACATCAGAGGCAGATCGACGTTCTACGATAGGGTATCGAGAGTGATCATTAGCTTGCTCGTACTACAGTTGAGAGAGGAGTTTCGGTCCAGCAGCAGGATATTCCTCAGGTTGCCTCAGCTTTGGCTAGGCAAAATTTAGGACTTCAAGAAACTAGAGCCTAAGGTGTTCAAGGGGACGGAGGGCATCGTCTATGCTGATGATTAGCTCGAGGACATTGAGCATCTTATGAGGGTGTCCCATCTTTCAGAGGATCTGAAGGTTGAGGTGGTAGGACTTTAACTGTTCGACGTTGCTCGCACTTGGTTCAGGAATGAGCTAATTCTGGTTGACGTAGGACAATCTTGGGAGGTATTCAAGGACCTCTTCAAAAAGAAGTTCTTCGCCCGGGCAGACAGGCTAGACTTGGGAAGACAGTTCGAGATTCTCATTCAGGGGAGCATATCTGTGGAGGAGTACGCTGCGGAGTTCGGCAGGTTGAGCCAATTTGCAGAGTATCTGGTGAGAGAGCCGAAGGTTCGAGCTATTCGTTTCTGTGAGGGTCTAAACTGGGAAGTGAAGATCCTCATTCCATCTTTTTATGAGACATACTCGAAGATACTTGCGGAGGCATGCAAGGTTGAGCAGGAGTTGAGTTTGAAGCCCAAAAGAGACCGTAAATCTTTTTTGGAGGCCAACAGTAATGTAGTATCTGCAAAACATTCTTATTTCCAGTCAAGACCTTTCCAGCAGCCACAGCAGAACTAGACTCCAACTAGGGCACCTTTTTACCAGGCACCTCAGCAGTAGAGACTGTTACAGCAAGCTCCATGCCACTACTGCAAGAAGCCCGACCACATCTGGAAAGTTTGCAGGAGGAGGTTGGGAGTTTATTTGTATTGTGGTACTGAAGGGCATCAATTGAGGGAGTATCCTCGTCGTACAGTTAAGGGAGCATCTTCAGCTCCAAGGGCCCAAACGAGACCACCTGCAGTACAGCCGAGGGGACCGCTTCCGACACAGCAGCAGCATTTTGTCCAGTATCAGCAGCAGGGAGGTGCACATCAGGGACGAGCGTTTGCTATGACCGTCGAGGAGGATGAGCCCAACGGAGATGTCATCGCAGGTTCTATTCTCCTTGATTCTATTCCAGTTTTAGCTTTGTTTGATAGTGGTGTTTTCCATAATTTTGTATCTATTTCTTTTGCTCTGAAGCATGGTTTGGTAGCTGAGTCTTTGCTTAGGACTTGCAAGATCATGATCGGGGGAGGCATTATCCTGGTTAATGATATTTGCAAGGATCGCAGAGTTACTCTGGGAGGCCGGGAGTTAAGTGCGTGTCTACTTGTAATGCCACTTCCGAGCTACGATATTGTACTCGGGATGGATTGGTTGAGTAGGCACCGTGCTAGCATAGATTATAAAGGAGGTAGGGTTTTGTTTGGTCTGCCAGGAGAGCCAGAGTTTGAGTTTGCTAGAGGAGCTGCAGATCAGGGAGAAGGCATTATTTGTGGAGCTATGGTAGAAGACAAGGAGTTGCCGCATCCGTTGATAGCAGAGTTCTTGGATGTGTTTCATGAGGAATTACCAGGGTTGCCGCCAGATCGAGATATTGAATTCTCTATAGACTTGGTGCCAGGTGGAGAACAAATTTTGCAATATGTCTATAGAGTAAAAAATAATGAGTTGGCCGAGCTGAAGAAGCAGGTGGATGAATTGCAGGATAAGGGATTTATCAGATCGAGTTCTTCACCATGGGGAGCCCCAGTATTGTTTATACCGAAGAAGGATGGATTGGTCCGCATGTGCATTGATTACAGGGCTTTGAATAATCTCACTATCAAGAATAAGTATCCTTTGCCATGGATTGATGATCTGTTTGATCAGTTGAGTGGTACGAAGGTGTTTTCTAAGATAGACTTGAGATCAGGCTACTATCAGGTGAAGGTGAAGCCGGTGGACATAATGAAGACTGCTTTTAGAACTCGGTATGGTCAGTACGAGTTTATGGTGATATCGTTTGGTTTGACTAATGCACCAGTGGTATTTATGAACTTGATGAACAAAGTGTTCCACCAGTACCTTGACAAGTTGTGGTGGTGTTCATCGACGACATACTCATATACTCGAAGACACCGGAGGAGCATGAGGAGCATTTGAGTATTGTGTTGGATATGCTGAGGAAGGAGAAGCTGTCTGGAAAGTTGTCCAAGTATGAGTTTTTCTTGGACAAGGTGGAGTTCTTGGGGCATGTTGTGACTGGTGACGGTATTTCAATAGATCCGAAGAAGATCGCAGCAGTAGAATCTTGGAAGACCCTGAGTTTGGTAGTAGAGATCAGGAGTTTCTTGGGATTGGCATGCTACTACAGGAAGTTTGTGCAAGATTTTTCTAGGATTGCCGAGCCGATGACCAGACTCATAAAGAAGGATGTGGAGTTTATTTAGACAGAGGATTGCCAGGTTGCTTTTGAGAAATTGAAGAAGAGGTTGACGTCTGCTCCTATTTTGATGTTGCCATCAGGATCTGGAGGTTTTAATATTTATAGTGATGCATCAGGGAAATGATTGGGTTGTGTTCTTCAGCAGAATGAGAAAGTAATTGCCTATGCATCCAGACAATTGCGTCCTCATAAAAAGAACTATCCTACCCATGACTTGGAGTTGGCAGCAGTCATCTTCGCTCTGAAGTTGTGAAAACATTATTTGTGCGGAGAGCGTGTGGAGATCTTCATAGACCACAAAAGCTTGAAGTATGTTTTCACACAGAAGGAGTTGAACATGAGGCAACATCGGTGTTTGGAACTGATGAAGGATTTTGATATATCTTTGCAATATCATCCTGGGAAAGCTAATGTAGTTGTCGATGCTTTGAGCAGGTATCTGGTAGCTATATTCTTGACGCATGATCGATATTTGTTGGAGGACTTTGAGAGCTTGGGCATTGAGGTGATTGTTTCTGGTTGTGCTATGCAGATATAGGGATTGCAGATACATTCAGATTTGATGGACAAGATCAAGACAGCACAGTATGAGGATGTATCTCTGAGGAGTATCAGAGCTCAGGTGAGAGCATGATTGGAGGATGATTTTACTATTCCTGAGGATGAATCTTTGAGGCATAGAGTTAGATTATGTGTGCCTAGTGGGGAGTTGCGTGAGAAGGTGTTGTAGGAAGCGCATCGCTCTCAGTATTCCATACATCCAATTGCTAACAAGATGTATCGGGATATGCAAGAGAGTGTGTGGTGGTATGGCATGAAGAGGAAAGTGGCACAGTTCGTATCCAGATGCTTAGTGTGCCAGCAGGTGAAAGTCGAGTGGCAGAGGCCAGGAGGTTTACTTCAGCCATTACCCATTCCAAAGTGGAAGTGGGAACACATTACTATGGATTTTATGTCTGGACTTCCATGATCTCCAGGAGGAAAAGACGCAATTTGGGTCATCGTTGATAGGTTGACCAAGTCGGCCCACTTTTTGCCTTTCAAGGTGGGTTTGTCTACGGAGAAGCTGGCAGAGATGTATGTGAGGCAGATCATTAGGATACATGGAGTTCCCGTCAGCATAGTCTCAGATCAGAATAGTCGTTTCACTTCTCATTTCTGGAGGAGTTTGTAGGAGAGTTTGGGCACTTAGCTCAAGTTTAATACTACATATCATCCCCAGACAGATGGGCAGTCAAAGAGGACTATTCAAACTCTCGAGGATATGTTACGCACTTGTGTACTAGATTTTGGGGGTTCTTGGAAGGACCATCTCCATTTGGTAGAGTTTGCTTACAATAACAGTTACCAGGCTAGTATAGAGATGTCATCTTTTGAAGCTCTGTACGGTCCGAGGTATCGTACTCCCTTGTCTTGGGATGATGTTGGAGAGAGAGTTTTGCTTGGGCCAGAGATGGTTGTGGATACAGCAGAGAAGGTTCAGTTGATCAGAGACAGACTTCGTGTGGCACATGACAGACAGCGGCATTGGGCCGATAGTCACCGGAGACCTTTGGAGTTCGAGGTATAGTTTAGATTTTGTTTGTGCTTGTTATTGATTGTTTGTTATAGATTAAGTTCTTAAGGTGGTATTTTGTTCTAGGTGAGTGGTTTGGTATTTCTGAGGATTTCTCCGACACGAGGCACGATTGGCTTCGGTGGAGACGGGAAGCTTAGTCCGCGATTCATCGGACCTTTCACTATTCTAGAGAGGGTCGGTGCAATTGCTTATAGACTAGACTTGCCACTTACTTTGGAGGGAGTGCACAACGTGTTTTACATATCGCAGTTGAGATAATACATGGCAGATCCTAGTCATGTATTGGATCACTCAGAGATAGAGGTGGGCCCTACTCTTAGCTATCCAGAGTAGCCAATTGAATTCTGGATCGGAGAGAGAAAGTGATGAGGAACCAGACTATTCTTTTGGTGCGCATCGCATGGAGGCATCACTCTCCGGAGGAGTCTACCTGGGAGAAAGAGGATGAAATGCGAGAGCGTTATCCATATTTGTTTGTTGAGGTATGTTAATTCCTAATTATGATTTTGTTCATTATGTTCTTTCATAGTTAGTTATGATTCTTTAGTTCTGTTCTGTTCTGTTATTTTTGGGGGTACTTTTTGTCTTTGAATTTTGAGGACAAAATTATTTTAAGGAGTGTAGACTTGTCACTACCACATTTTCTATGAAAGGGTATTTTAGTAATTTTATATTTAATTAAATATTATGCTTGATAAATAATTATTTGTTGTATTATTGAATTATTATTAGATATTAATTATTTATTTTGGACTTGTGTAAGTGGACCTAACTAGTTTAGTTTAGACCCATGGACCAACATGAATTAATTGGTTAGAACTTAGCCCATTTAGAAAGCCCATTGTTAAGGAGATAGTTTAAATTAATTAAATCATTAGACTAAAAGCTTCATTCCTTAATTAATTCTTTATGAGAGGCCCCAAGGGGTATTATGGACATTTTATAGTAGCTTAAGGTAGGGGAAATAGGGGCCGGCCTATTTATAAAGAGGGAAATTCTCTCTCCTCTTTTCATTCCAAAACTAGATCTAGAATTTCCCTCCACCAAATTCTTTCATTTCTATTTCATTTCTCTACCAAATTTCATTCCAATTCCTTCCCAAATCACCATTAGAGACTTGAGAATCAAGGATCTAGAAGGAGGAAGCAAGGATCTACAAAGAGGAGCAAGGATCTACAAGTTGGAGGTAATTTTATCTCAATTGAAGGTTTCATTGGGAATCCATCTTCCAATAGGTACAATTCAGTTTTTTCATTAATTTAGGTTCTAAATTTGAGATTTAACCATAGAAAATTAACCCATATGCATAGGCTACCCATAGGATTTGGTTTTGTGTTCATAGGAGGCCTATTGAGAAAGTTATTGTGCTTTTTGTGTCAATTTTGGGAGAATTCCGAAATTGATAATTGTTCTGTGTGTCAATTGATCCTATAGATTAATTTGGCATGTGCTTGTGTGTTTGGAGCTAGTGTCGTATCCATAATTGGGTATGTATAGGTCGTATCCCAATAATTTGGGGATACGTGTTGATTTGGGAGTTTTTCCTCCGACACGGGACTTTGTATATGTCATATATTGATACGGACACGTAGATCTATATTTGACTCTTCGTATTGTTCATAAATAATATATGTGACTTGTTTGTGTCCTTCGGGGTACAATTGGATGTGTGGTGGACTCGTGTCACATGCGTATCCTAGATCTAGTGGGATACGGTGTGATACTATCCATATATTGTGTATATATATATAAATATAGATATTATATATATTATATATATATTATAGTGTATATATAATTATTCTTCTTGTATCCTAGATCTATGTATTATGTATGTACTAAGAGTATATATATTATGTAGCCATTCTTCTACATGTATAAATACATATGTTATAGTATATGTGTTATGTGTAAATATGTATATATATTGTTACAATATATATATGTATGTTATTATGATTATATATATTTATTAGGTACATATATTCTATATGGTTGTAACAATACATATATATGATACTATGTTGATTTTAGGTGATATTGTGTAGTATATACATATTGTAGCATGTATATATATATGTATATTTAATTGGATAATTATATTATATAGTTGCTATATGATTATATATATATACATATATGTATAATTATCAATATATTTATGTGTGTGTTGTTACTATATAGTATTTATGTACATAACACTAGGAAGGGGTGTATGTATAGTTATTAGTAGTTATTATGTATATAGATGTATATATATACTTGGAGGGTGATATATATATATATATATATATATATATATATGTATATATATATATATGTGTGTATGTGTGTGTGTGTGTGTGTGTGTGTGTGTGTGTGTGTGTTATATTGTATATATATATATATATATATATATATATATATATATATATATATATATATATATATATATATACTATTAGTGACAGCAGGAGCAGCTAATCAGCGATGGCAGCGGCCAATAGGCGACAACACCAGCAAAATAGCACAGCAGCAGCAGCAGTAGCTAATCAGCGACAGCAGCAGCAGCATTGTCGCTGAAGGGTAGCAGCAGCAGGGAACAGCGACAGTTCAGGAAAACTGTCACTGAAACAACAGCGTATCAGCAGCATATCCGGATTTCAGTGACAATTTTTAGCGACAGTGCAGGAAACTGTCACTAAAACAGCAGTATAATTATATATCAGCAGCTTTCAGTGACAACAGAATAGGTTTTTAGTGACAGTTAGGCAGTTATATATATATATATATATTGGTATTAATATATATATGGATGTATCTCATAAATTGCTAATTTATTATTGTATATGTATTATATATTAGTGTAGCATATATGTATTATATATACTACGGGTAAATAATATAACAAGGTGTTGGGAATTACCTTGAGGAACCAAGGTAATTGGGGATACCCAAGGTATTGAGTTTAGGCTACCAAGATTTGATTTAATATTATGATACCAAGTTGGTTCAAAACTACGGTACATAATTAATGTGGTAATTGTGATTCTATATTATTATAAATAATTTTTTATATATATGTAGTGATGTGTTACCTTGGAATTTACGTATCCGGAGATACGGTATCCTAACATTTAAGATATGGTTTTTATGGCTTAGACTTTAGTATCTTGACCCAATATTTTTGTGATAGGCTTATGCAACCTAGAAATAGATAGTTAACCATAGTTTGACTATAGTTGACCATAGTTGACTTTTGACTTTGAATTGACTTGTTGACCTAGAAGTTGACTAGTTTAACTTATTTTCTTTCCGGAACCTTGTATTGATGTTGTATTCCATATCTAGGTCTTCGAGGCACTATGTCAGACATCGGTGAGACTATTCATTGGACTTCAAGCGAGTACATTCTCTAATAGTTTCTCATTTATGATATCATCTATGTTCATCGTATCCATTGTAGATATCCATGTTCTCTTGACATAATGGTTATATGGATTGGTATATCCAGATCTCATCATGAGATATTATTCCTTGGTATATGGTGTATCTTGTGCAAGCCTTGTTTTATTGATTATCTTGTACATGTACAAACACTGATTCTCGGGGAGACTAGCTATTTTCTTGGAGAATCCTGTGCCATAGCGTACCATGGTTGGATCTATTATACCAATCGGGGGTGGGGAGTATGTAGTGTAGATATGTGATCTTACCCATCTTGTATCTTGAATAGTATTAATCATACATCGCATGTATGATTAGCCAGACCATAAATCTTGTATCTTTTGTATCAAGTTCCCAAGCCGATCACATATTAAAGCTAGTACTCACACACTTAGACATTAGTATTTTTGTTCATTGACATATTGCTCATTATTATATTTATTCCAGTATTTTCTTCTTGTATATATATCTCTTATATCTATTGTGCATCTTGTATATTCACATCTATTTACTGTTACATAGTTTTTATCATTGATTAAAACTGCTGTTAAAGATGTACTCTGCTCCTTTTCTGACTGGATATATTTTTCCAGATAACACTGAGGACTGGTACCCTACACATTATGGACCTTAGGATATTGTGGGTCTAGAGTCTGAGACCCTGGCTCAGGAGGGACTTATCCCAACTGAAATAGATGACCCAAGTGTAGTAGCTTCTTAGTATTCTTGTACTGGATTTGTCTCCAGCTTATTTTGTTATTTCTTTCAGAATCATTGATGTATTATTTAGACTCATGAGTTGTATTGTGACTATTCTATTCTTTATCTGATTCGTGCTTTCCATCTTAGATCTGTGATTGAGTATATTGTCATTGTTGATGGTTTATTATATTGATAGATAGATTACCCAGACAACGTTCTACCGCCGATTCTGCGGCGTAGGCTGGGCGTTGTTTCTGACTTGTACCCCTACATCGGGTGCGGGTCGTGACATTGGCTCATAGATCAGTGTCCTATTTTCTACGGACCACAGGAGGGTGTACCATTAGAGGATACTCCCATAGACCAATAGGACTTAGTTGTAGAGCCTGAGGAGGTTTAGTTATTATGGTGGATTATATTAGACTGTTAATAAGATTCATGGCATGTATATTATTTCAGACTTGTAGATTGTATCTTCATTCTTTTCTTCATTATTCCATTTATGCCTTATCTTTCTTAGATTGCATTATGATTGAGTAGAGTTACATTTGTGAGATTCCATATTATTCCTCCGTTTGGAGTTGAGATTACTGACAGGTACCATATATATATTGTTGAGTTGTTAGTTAGTTAGTAGAATTGACCCAGACAACGTTCTACCGTCGATGCTGCTGCGTAGGCTGGGCGTACCTACGTACTCGTATCCGAATATCTGGATACGGGTCGTGAAAATATATAATGTGACTAATGGGTTCTTTATTGAATTTAGACTAGATAAGTTGAACCCCTAGTTAGTCATGACTAGATTAGGTCCATTAAACATATTTGGACTTAAGAATAAAATATTCCTTTCTAAGAATTATTAGGTCCTATTCATAAGAGATTAGGGAGGGGCTTTTAAGTTATATCAAACTATTCCAAAACCTGACCGTAACCCTAAGAGGAAGCCTATAAAGCCTTCATTATTCACTAATATCTTCCATTTCATTCCTAATTATTTCATCCATAATTTGAGAGAAAAACCTAATCCACCATTACCAAATTTTATCCCTCTTATTTTTATTTCCAAAGGAGGCTAAGAAGCTTGTCATTGTTAGAGGAGGCTTGAGGAGGAAGAAATTTGCTAGAGGCTTATGTCCATTTTGTGTCCAATTAAGAAATTTATTGAAATTCCATCTTCCAATAGGTATAATCCATTTTTTTCTTTAATTTTATAGTTAATTTATAGTATTTGACCCTATAGGAAACCTCTCATGGCTAAGGGCTACCAATAGAAAGAGAAATTATATCATAATAGGTTTTATTTTGATTGTTACATAAAGTTTTGTGGCTAAATTAGAAAAACTCTGAATTTGGTGCACCAAGTGTTTGATACTAGGCCTAATGAGTATTAGAAGCTTTGATTCATGGTTATTATGGGTCTACGTGTCCACAATTTGATATGAGGAGTACGTATCAAGTGAGTATCATGGTTTTTGGGAGCATCCTAGATTAGTGCACACTAGGTGTTTGATTGTTGTTAGTGTTCTTGAGAATGAGCTAGTGTGATAGTATAAGTGTGTGTGGAGTGATATGGTAATGTGGGTTGTGATACTCTAATGAGTATCATTGAATGTGTGTTTGTGGGGATACAGGTATATTCATGTGTGTTAGTGAGTGGGAGGGGGACTGTACAACAGTAGTGGCAGTAGGCTGTGTTAGAGTTGTGTGGTGTTATGGTTAGATGATAGGGGAGATAGTATCATGACCCGTACCCAAAATTCGGGTATGAGTCGTAGGTACGTCCAGCCTACGCCGCACTATCGACGGTAGAACGTTGTCTAGGTCATAATACTACCTATCATATCTCACAATGATATATATAACATGTCAATGATCTTAACTCCATAAGAAGGACAAGATGAATATAAATATGACAATAATAACAATACTCAATCACATAATTCTATAAGGAAGAGAAATGGCACGATAATGATATAAAGGAAAAGAAAAGTCTATATATATATATATATATATATATATATATATATATATATATATATATCACATCCAAGAGTCTAGAGTCTAAACATCAACATAAGGAATCCAAATATGATATACAACTCAAAGTGTCTCAAGTCTATAATCCAACTACAAATAAATGCTAGACTCTAAGTCTCCACCAATGGGTCCAATACTGGACTGGGTGAACTTGTCTACTCCAGGTCCATAATAAGTGGGGCAGAATGTCTCGAGATCCTCTGAAAAATGTTATGCAATCAGGATTGGAGTGAAGTACATAAACTAACAGCAGTTCCATTAATTTAACAAAGACTATAAAATAATAAGCAATAAAAATACAAGACATGAGAAATTCTGGAAAATAAGAAAACTGGTACGCAGATAATCATCTCACAGGTAATGATGAACTATAAATGAACAATGAATAATTGTATCAGCAGGTGTAAACTGGAATAGAGATATGAACAACTACTAAGTGCCTTAAAATATTAATTATTATATGATCGGCTTAGGATGGATCAGGCTATAATATATATAATTAACTATGCACAAGTACAATAAGGGATCAGGTCAATCAAGTATGATTGACTATGCACAAGTACAGGTAAGGGGATCAGGATAATGATATATGAGGAACTATGCACAAGTAATAAGATCAGGCTACACCCTCGTGTAGTGAGGGTGAGCTATACACAAGTAGGTAGTGTATGATCACATAATCAACTAATACTTCCTCATCCCCGGTTAGTACAATAGATCTAATCACGATACCTCATGACCCATATATATGATACTAATATGTGTATCCACTGTGTCAAAAATCAAGCATAACACTACGTACTAGAATCATCGTAATCGTCAAAATAATGAAACTGTCAAAGAATGTACTCGTCTGTGGTCCTGAGCAAGGTGTGAGGATCGATACCCAAAATGGAGTCACAAACCTAAACATCAAGTATTACTGTTAAATGGGTGAAATGAAGAATGAGCATGATAAACTAACTAAAATGAGGTTTATAGGCCATGTCTAAATCAACACTAGTTAATGCTAGGTCAATACTAGGTCAATAGCTAGTCACACTAAGTTTTCTAGTCATAACAAGGTTAACTTGTATATATTAGTCAATAGTAGTCTAATACTAACTAATTATTAATACCAATATCCAACCTGATCTCATTATCTAGTACTACTAAATATTAGCTTATATAGGATACTATACCGCCTTAGCTAACCATCATCAACTAACACTCTCACTTACACTTGACCCCAATTGGTATCAGTGATACTTCCACAGTCAATACTCAAAACTGCCACCTCACATAACTATAATCACTTACCTCCACTCGAGTACTACAAGATACACTAACACACTAATCATGCCTCTAACCCAGCCTAACATTACCTTAGCCTATAGTACCATCATATAGCTGAACCCAAGCCTCATAACTAACCTGATACCATAATATCATGATACTCTAATTAGTTAGGATACTGCACATATCACTCACCCAAGCACTATCTACACATTAGGTATTTTCCATGCTTACTGCCACTACCCTCTTGATCACAACAATACTGTCACTCCAACTCCAGTACAATCACTTGTGGACCTACTAATACATCCAAGTTCCTGTACCCAGATTCATAATGTACTCATCCTACTAACTCCCAAACTAATCTACAACTCCTCCTCATCCTGATGAATGCCAATGATATAAAACATACCCATTGCACAATGGAACTTGAATACCACCCTTCATCTCAAGCCTGCAGTTAGCAAGGCCTGTACTCCACACTGAGTTTTCCCCTAACCCATACTTGGAACTCCCATACTAACACATGTCTGCACACACAGACACACAACCATTAGACAATTAACAGTATACAAAGTTCAGTGCAGGTCTTTGGCACTCGAGCAGCAGGTCACACTGCATACAATCCAACTAATCACCATACTTTAATAGTAATTATTGCTTGTTGTGCTACTGCACCTGGGCAGTGTGTCCATTCTCTGGAACTGAAACCCCCAACCCAAAATACCTACCTTACTGAACATCAATGCCACGCCCTGCCTACACATACATGAAAACTCCTCTATGTCATTCAACCAGAGCCTAAGTCTTGCACACAGCTATCCCTTCACTAGTGTAAGTATCAGTGATCAATCACCTTGCTGTTAGTGTTGCTCCCTAAGTTCTTCTACCTTATTCCACACAGACACACATTGTTGTTCTCCAAGCTAACCTGACCCTACACCTTGAACCATCAGCACACTAACAGCAATAATAACAATATCAACTAAATACAGTGCATATGGATATGCACTGCTACCCGAGCCTAACTGCTCCCTGTAAAGCAACACTCATGCACTCAAATACACAAAGCATAAATGCAAACACCCAAACATAAATAGTTAACACACATATACCAATATACCAATATATATACACTAATGTATAATATACATTGTACATATATATCATATAATCAAACACCTATAGTGCAAGAATCAAGATACCCTATATAGTGTCATTATATCAAACACTCGAAGAGCAACTAGTGATACACCCCAAATAGAGTCTCAAAACTTACAACACTCAAGCATAACTAATTATGCATATCAAATATAGTTATAAATAGCAAATAGAACTTGCTACAAAGGAATTAGAACTTAAAAGTATAAAATCTCCAAATTGGAACCCTGTATCACACTGTATTATACCGTATCACGACACGACCTACTCGTACCCAATTGTGGACATGTAACTACCCTCACATGACCAATCTAACTCTATTTAGGTCTATCAAACCTAATGACAAATACTTGGTGTCCCATTTTCGGATTTCTCCCAAAATGGATACCAAACTTAATGCAGAACTCATAAATAGGGCCATTAGTAGTTTAAATCCCTTTCTATGGGTAGCCCTGATGCGTGGTGTAAACCCCCTCATTTATTTTATAGATAGTCTGGTTATGGGAAAGAAAATTTTGGTTTAGCAGCAGATAGTTGAGGTTTAGAATTAAGATTTTGCAGATGTCTGATTCTTTAATTAAATCCTTAGTGCGTCCTACCGTTGTTGAAATATTCGGAGCCCAACATTAGCCCATAATTTCCAACAAGTTGTTGTATTCTAGACTTGACACGCCAACTTAGGCGTTGGACTTTTCCGTCACTCAAAATCAAATTCCTTGTGCTCTAATTTAATTGCACAACTTTCCGTAACCGAAATCCATTATTTAATCATATATCGCACACCTGTGTCGTTGCCATCAATTTTGAGACACCAACTCAACCCATTGAGCAGGACAAAATAAAGGGTCCAAGACTGACACCAAGCCTACACCTTTCATGACCTTTGTGTCACTCCCAATTGAGACCCCATGTGCTCCCATTTAATTTAAGAGCACATGATAATTTTATTTTAATTAAATTGGGGATACCAACTTTGACTAATCCCAACTTAACCCCAATTTAATCAAATACCCCATTAATTAAGCCCATACCAAACAACACCCCCTCACCCTACAAAATACCAAACACTAATTCCCCCACCAATTTTCTATCATTTCATGTGTCTGTACAAATACCCAAAATTAAGGGGCTTATTTGCAAATAATGTAATAGGTGTCATCACCTCATTGGCCCAAGCCAATGACGAAGGCTCACCCTAACCCTTGACCGGTTTTGACCAAACCTCCCTCTCCATGGTGTGAACACAACTTTCTTCATGAGAAATCCAAGCCCTCAATTTGAAATTGGAAGCATCCTCACCACACACTCCCCATCACCTATCCCTATAAGATGTCTCTTCCTACACACTTCCCAAGCAGGCCCTAATCCCCAACACCTAGGGAAACCTCCCGACTTTCTCTCTCCTCCCTTCTTCTCCATGCACAGTCGTTCTTCTTCATCTTCTCTTCTTCTTCTTCCTCTTCCTCTCCACACCTCCTTCTTCATTTAAACCAGCATCCAACCGATCTCCCCCCCAACTCTGGCGAGCTGCTGTATCCCTTGACCGCCTGCCACCGACTTCGTCGTTCCCGCTTCCATCTCCTCCGACGACTGCACCTCGGATCGACCAGCCAACCTCCAGTCGAGCTACTCCACCAGTCGATGTGAGCTCCATGGGAACGACGATAACCTCCCCTTGAAGCAACCCGACTCTCCATGACATCTCCGACGATCCCGCTGCACCATTCCCGCTGTTTCTAGTCGACCGGCCTCGACCACCAACCGCAGTCTCCTCCACGCCGCTACAACTCCGGCGGCCTACTCTGGTCTTCATCACTGCCATCTTCACCCGCCATCACCTCCACGTTCACCCCCACTAACACTCTCCGGCCAACCCCTCGGCCACTCCTTCTACTCCGATCTCCATCACCAACCTCCGGCCACCCCGACTCCTCCTCTTTATTACCAACCTCCGGCCACCTCGACTCTGGTCTTCATCACTGCCATCTCCACCCTTAGCCACAATACCACTACCCCACGCCACCATCACCACCACCCCACACCACCAGCACCACCACCTCGCTCCACCAGCTCGACCGGCCTTACCGATGACCCCCTACTGTCGACACCACACCACCACCTTCACGACGACCACCGTCTCCCCCTCGCACCATCACGCACCACCGAGGTGAGTACTCCCCCTCTCTATATTTTTGTATATTATGTTTTGTTGTAATTAGTTTAGTGTTAATATTTTTATTATATATGATTTAGATAGTTTTAGGGTTTATTTCATCGTATAATATGCATGAATGGATGTGAATGATTTAGATTTAGTTTAGGGTTTATATATGCTATGTTGAGTTTAAGGTTTGAATGCATTGGAATTTAGGGTTTAATACATTATTTTATATGCATATTAATTATTATTGATGAGCAGGTGATTTATGATAAAATGGTGGTGATATCATTAAGTTGCTTATTATTTTGAGGATTTGATTACTAGTGACAAAATTGATTGAGGAATACAAATATGTATTTGTGAACTATGCATATGTGAGAAGGGTTTGAATACTTAAATAATGTTTGTGAGGGTTTTATAGATAATAATTATTAGTTGAAAGTTGGGAAATAATAAAGAGTTAATCGAGGAGTAGTTTTAAGTTAAAATGGTGATGGTTGTATATTCTAGGGTTTAATAAATAATTATTTATTTATTTTGAGGATGATAGTTAATTGTACATGTTAACATCTGTGAACACCTGGGTGAAACCTAAGGATTGATTATGGCTTGAGATACTGATAAACACCATGGTGAGATATAAGATTGAGGATTGTCTGATGATAGTATACTGTGATTGATTGTATTAGATGTAACCTACCTTGGTCAACCCTCTAGCTTTGTGTCTAGGTGAGTTATAACTAAGATTATAGCCTATGTTAGACGTGTGTCACATCTTATTTCAGCCTCGTGATAGTTTATTGATTGAGCTTGTACCTCGTCTCTAGGTACTATAGGACCCGCGTACTTGGACGTTGTATCGAAGATCCATCTTCCGCAGCCGGATCCAGGCAAGTGTACATTGCTACCCTGTATTTCAGTTACCAGATATTTATTATTTTATTATATACATTGTGCGCGTATTTGATTTTGATCGTTACTTTGCGTCCGGATCACAACCGGGTGCAGACATTCATCGTAACATCTCGTAATGAATGCTAGATGTTCGTAATACCTCGATGTATGTACCTGTGTATATCATACCCTAGGACACATTCATACACTATTACTGTGCCAAATTTACTGTATCCTGATACTGACATCATAACCGAAGACTGGGACAACCTTAGAGTCACGATTGTTAATAGTTACTTCTGTGCAACGAGACTGCTAGATAGAGGTTCCGGTTCAGCGCACAATCGTTGAACGCTTGGGAAGGGAAAGACAGTTACTAGATGTTTTGGCTCTTCTGCACACACTTATATACGTATTTGTACTATTTCTGTAGTGATCCTGTATCTAGAGTAGTTGTATCACCCGTGTGACTCTTTGCCCGGAGCTGCATACGTCCCGTGTGTTTCCGTGTCCGGAGCTACGGTTTTATTTTAAACAGCCCACACGTCGAACATTATCTTTAAACTGTGTCTCACTTAGTTGGTTATGCTAGATTACTCACGCCCCGATTTCGGCTATTCGATAATCGTCCCCCGGGCGTGATGCCGTGCACGCGTAGGGCGCGCGTGCACAAGGCCTTAGGCATAAGGATATTTTTAGAACAATGCAACAGAGTAGACATATAAGATAACACAAGGTTGAGGCATAGAAAAGTTTCTCTTTTATTCATAATGAACATCTTTTTACATTGCTTGACTCAAAAGTATAAAATGCCCACGGGCTTACAGACTTGGACGCAAAATAAGATAGCCGATCCATACATTATGTCCCTTTACATAGATTCAAAAACACAAAATCCACCTTGGGTGCGAGTAAGCACCATCGCCTTAGCGATATTCAGCAACGGAGAGAGAGTGAAAGGCTTCGAGCTTGAGCCTTCAAAAGTCTTGGCCACGAACCGCCAAGGATCCCAAAATGTTCGGAGTGAGCTTCAGTTCCTCGCCGCGTCGCCTTGCGCCGGGGAACCTGCTACAACGAGGGTCAGTACTTCGGAAAGTACTGGTGAAGGCTAGCTGCTCAACTTTACCAAGCTCAAGAGATATGATCTAATGAGTATGCTACAATTATTTGCTTAGGTGGATTTCTATTCTTGCCTAGATCAGATTTTATTTAGCAGGTATGCAAGAACAAAATAACATAACTTCCCATGCCACCGTTCGGTGACTTTACCTGTCTCGTCTGAACCACCTGTACAACTTACCATAGCCTTCCCTGCCACGAAGACATAGTTAGTCTGCACAGTTTAAATATACACAACATCTTTCTATGTTGTTTAGGAGCCATCATGGGTTTAGTCTGGGCTGGCGGCGACGCTTGCAGCGCGGGTAGCTAGCCCCGCTACAATTCTCCGCTCCCAGGACTAAGAAAGTAGATTCCGCCCGGGTCGAGACGGCCCGGTGCCCCGGCACCGCTCGCAGGAACCTGGATCCCTTGTGCACAAGAATTCCCATGACCATTTCTATGACTCTACCTCATAGATTTACTTACTAGCCATTTAAAGAACATCATGTATGAAACTGCTTTACTGTACTATCATAATCAACCAACAGTTATATGAAATAACATGCAGCAGTTTATAGAAGAACACTTTGAACTATCAATAGATACCAACCCATTAAACACCCAACGAACATGCATGCATCAATAAATTTATGCGAGGTTTGTATGACAAGCAATGGGTGTTCCAAGCCTACTTCTTATCTTATCTTGTTATCCAACTTGTTACTTAATTGGTATCGTTTGATTGAATGCCCAACTGAATCAGTTTTATTATGAACGGAGCCCTTGGAAAGAAGGTGCTTATCGAAATAGAGCCACTCACAAGTTTGTTGAATAGGAAGAAGAAGAAGAGGTCCCTAAGACTCCGCTCGCGCGTCGTCTACACGATCACCTGCACGCACCAACGGATGATCAATACCTCCTGCTTCGGTCTCCAAGGGTCGATACGAAATGTGAAATCCTAAGAACGAAAGCAATGAAATCCATTGAAACCGTTCAAGAAAACGCAAGTCATAAAACCAACAAGAAAGCATCCAAGCGGCACGAAAACGGACAAAAAACCAACGCAACGGAAAGGCCCCTCTCGACTCTGCCGCCGAGTCCATCCTCGAGGCACAGTCCGTTGTATATGGGACCTGATTCCGAAAAAACCAATCCATAACGAGGAAAGGATCTTAATTCAATCTGTCCCGTTCGGACGGTCGTAAGTATTCCTTGGCCGCGCTCCCCGAATAGGGGGAACGGGGCATTACATCATAACCATCCAAAAGAAAGTTTCGTCCCGAAACTTAGGAATATAACCTACCACTAAGGAATAATGAGGGGAACCTTTCCCTCATATCAGCTTCAAGTTCCCAGGTCGACTCCTCGACCGAGTGGTTCCGCCATAGGATGCGCACTAGCGAGACAGTTCGGTTCCGCAACTGCTTCTCTTTACGATCCAAAACTTGGACAGGCTCTGCCGCGTACGACAAGTCCGCTTGCAGATTCAACTGACCCAAGTCGACTATGTGGTTCGGGTCATGTACAAACTTTCTCAGCTGTGAAACGTGAAAAATATTGTGTACTTCTGATAGGGCAGGCGGCAAAGCAACTTGGTAGGCGACCGGAGTAACCCGCTTGAGAATTTCAAACGGTCCAACAAATCTTGGACTTAACTTTCCTTTTACTCCGAATCGCATAACTCCGCGCATAGGCGAGACTTTCAAGAACACATGGTCCCCTTCAAGGAATTCAAGGGGGCGACGTCGAGCATCGGCATAACTCTTTTGTCGGCTTTGTGCTGTCTTCAACCGTTCACGAATCAACCGAACTTTTTGTACGGTTTGTTCAACCAGCTCCGGCCCTAGGATTTGCCGTTCTCCGACTTCGTCCCAGCAGATTGGTGACCTACACTTCCGCCCATACAAAGCCTCGTACGGAGCCATCTCGATGCTGGACTGATAACTATTGTTATAAGCAAATTCCGCCAGCGGCAGGTAGACGTCCCAACTTGACTTCGAATCGATCACGCAGAGGCGCAACATGTCTTCTAGTATCTGATTCACTCGTTCCGTCTGACCATCGGTTTGTGGATGATAGGCTGAGCTAAACTTCAACTTGGTCCCCATCGCCAGCTGAAGACTCTCCCAGAAACGCGAGATGAATCGCCCGTCCCGATCTGATACTATAGAAACTGGCACTCCATGTAGCCGGACTATCTCGTCAAGGTAGGTCTGGGCGAGGCGATCGGCGCTCCAAGTACTTTTGATGGCAAGGAAGTGTGCAGACTTGGTTAACCGGTCGACGATAACCCAGATCGCGTCGTTCCCCCGTTGCGTCCTTGGCAGGCCAACAATGAAATCCATGCAGATGTGCTCCCACTTCCATTCCGGGATAGCAAGATTTTGCATCTCTCCGCCCGGCCTCTGATGCTCTGCTTTCACCCTTTGACAGGTTATGCATTGGGACACAAAGAGTGCAACATCTTTCTTCATGCCTTGCCACCAGAAGGTCGTTCGGAGGTTT
Source organism: Iris macrosiphon (assembly GCA_036927795.1). Taxonomy (NCBI): domain Eukaryota; kingdom Viridiplantae; phylum Streptophyta; class Magnoliopsida; order Asparagales; family Iridaceae; genus Iris; species Iris macrosiphon. The sequence continues at coordinate 94,153,311 of JAYESA010000019.1, forward strand.
TTATACATCTTCGTGCTCCCGGGATGGATCATATAGGCTGCGTAATGAGCTTCCGCAAGGTTCTCCTTTCTAAGTTCTGAATCATCGGAGACGCATAGCCTTCCTCTCACCCGCAATGCCCCATTTTCATCAACTGCAAAGTCCTTCGCCTTCCCCGCTAGAATCTGCTCGTGCATTTTCTTTAGGAAAGGGTCGTCTTTCTGAGTAGATGTGACCCGCTCTATTAGGTTGGGTACGAATCGCATTTGAGCGACCCGTGCGCCACGATATCGAATTCGGAGTTCGATGCCCATCTCTTCTAAGTCCCTTCGTAACCTGCGATCGACTGACAGAGATCCAACGAAGATCCGACTCAGAGCATCCGCTACAACGTTCCCTTTTCCAGGTGTGTAGTCTATCGTCAAGTCGTAATCTTTTATCAATTCTAGCCAACGGCGCTGACGAAGGTTGAGGTCCGTCTGGGTGAATAGGTACTTCAAGCTCTTGTGATCAGTATAAATTCGGCAAGGCACTCCATAAAGGTAGTGTCGCCACAATTTCAGGGCAAAGACAATTGCCGCTAACTCCAGGTCGTGTGTAGGATAATTTTTCTCATGCTTCTTCAGTTGCCTGGAGGCATAGGCTATCACTCGATCTCGCTGCATAAGTACACACCCCAAACCTTGCCCGGACGCGTCGCTAAATATTTGGAATCCCGAGATCTCGTCTGGTAATGCAAGTAACGGGGCAGAGGTGAGGCGATGCTTTAACTCTTTAAACGAAGCTTCGCAGTCGGCGGACCACTCAAACGCGACTCCCTTTTGTGTGAGGCGAGTCAGAGGTAATGCAAGTTTGGAAAAATCCTTCACGAACCGTCTGTAGTAGCCCGCTAGCCCGAGGAAGCTTCGAATCTCGCTAACGGATGCAGGTCGCTTCCACTCGACAATGGCCTCCACCTTCTTCGGATCGACTGAGATGCCTCCCGCAGAAATGATGTGCCCGAGGAAAGATACACTACTTAGCCAGAATTCACACTTACTCAGCTTAGCATATAGCTGGTTGTCCCGAAGAGTTTGTAGCACGGTCCACAAGTGCTCTGCATATTCTTCCTCACTCTTCGAATACACCAAGATATCATCGATGAATACTACTACAAACTTATCGAGGTAGGGCCGGAACACAAGATTCATTAAACTCATAAAGGCAGCGGGGGCATTGGTTAGTCCGAACGGCATCACCAGGAACTCATAATGGCCATAGCGAGTTCGAAAAGCTGACTTTGGCACATCGTCTTGCTTGATCTTTAGTTGGTGATAGCCCGAACGGAGATCAATTTTAGAGAATACCGTGGCAGCCTGCAACTGATCGAAAAGATCGTCTATTCTTGGAAGAGGATACTGGTTACGAATGGTTGCTTTATTCAATTCTCGATAGTCGATGCAGAGCCGCAACGAGCCATCCTTTTTCTTCACGAATAGTACTGGGGCACCCCACGGAGATACACTAGGCCGAATGTATCCTCGATCTAGCAAGTCTTGCAACTGTACTTTAAGCTCTTTCAATTCTGCCGGGGCCATTCGATACGGTATCTTGGAAATTGGTCGAGTTTCTGGGAACGTGTCTATAGTAAACTCTGTCTCTCGATCGGGCGGCATGCCTGGCAACTCGTCGGGGAACACATCAGGAAAATCTGCCACAACGGGGATAGACTCAACGTTTGCGCAATCTTGCCGAGTGTCTCGAACGGACGCTAAGTACCCTTCGCAGCCGGAGTGAATCATCCGTCGAGCAGACATTGCTGAGATCACCATACAGGCATTCGACGCTTTCGACTCAGGACTGCACGTGAAGCAAAACTCGGTCTCGCCGGGCAAACGAAACACGACTTCCTTTTTCGCACAGTCGATTGTAGCTGAACAAGCGCCAAGCCAATCCATCCCCAGAATAAGATCGTAGTCCCTTATGTCTAGAACTATCGCATCTAATGACAATCTCCGTCCCCCGATGCAAATGTTACCTTCACGACAGACTAAGCGAGCCGATAGATCTACTCCCGAAGGAGTGCTAACACTTAGGTTTAAGCCTAGCGGTATCATAGGGAATGTGTGTTCGGCGGCAAAATCTGCCGAAATGAAGCTATGTGTTGCACCAGAATCAAACAATACTCGAGCAGGTACATTATTAAAAAGTAATATACCTGACACCGTCGTGTTTGACGCGAGTGCCTCGTCCCGAGTCAAGGCATAGACTCGGCCCTGAGCGTTTTGCGGTGCCTGGTTTGCTCGTTGAGTTTGCCCCTGACCCTGAGCTGAGTCATTATTCTGCTGCGGACGGTGTGAAGATGGATCGTTGGAACGGGTTGGACAATTACGAGCAATGTGGCCCATCTTGCCACAACTGAAACATCCTCCCTTGCTCGCACGACATTCGCTGATGTGGTGTCCTGGCTTGCGGCAGTAAGCACACTTTTGTCCTTGCTTCTTTCCCTGATTCGAGTCTTGGGAGCCGCCGTTATTATTGTGGCGCTTATGCGCGTTGTTTCCTCCTGTGTTGGCAGGACGCTTGTGATTGTGATTTTGCACAGCGTCGGTGCTAACTGGAGGATACTGCGACTCTAGGGACAGTGCATGATTCAGGGACTCCCGCATGGTACGATATTGAGTCACTACGACGTGAGCACGGATAGAAGGTCGCAGTCCGAGCTCAAACTTCCTGGCACGACTTTCGGCATCGGCGAGCTGAGACTTGGCAAACTTTGCAAGTCGGTTGAATTCTGAAGCGTATTGACGTACCGTCATGTCCCCCTGCTTCAGTAGGGCAAACTCGTCTTCCTTTTCGCGACGGACGGCGGGTGGAAGGTATTCCTCCACGAAGGCCTTGCGAAACACGGACCAGGAGATAGCCGTTGTGCCACCTTCACTCAGAATAGCTTGCTTGTGCACATCCCACCAATCATGTGCATTTTGTCGGAGCTGAAGCTGAGCACACGCTACCTTCTTGGTCTCGTCTAGGCACAGCGCTTCGAAGTGGTCCTCCAACTCGACCAGCCAGTCCATCGCTAAGGAAGGGTCCTCGGTGCCTTTAAACGTAGCACGGCACATCTTCTTGAATTCTGATATTGAGACGATTGACCCGTTCTCGCCTGAGGGTAAGGTACCCTGAGAATTCTGCGGTCCGGTGGCTTCAGCAACTATAGGCACAGTTGCGGGGGCGGATGCAGAATGATTGTTGGCGACCATATTCGTCACCATTGTTTGCAGACTATTCATCTGCTTCTGCTGTGTATCCGCCTGAAGTCGCTGCGCCACGAATTGAGCTTCAATCCGTGACTCAAACTGACTCTGCCGTAGTTCAGCTTGTTTCTGTTGCGTCTCCATCAAACGCATCATTCGTTCGAACGGATCGGCAGAGGGTGCGGCAGCTGGACTCCCAGAGCTGCCCGAGGTGCCTGAACTACTCGCTTGCACTTGCGCCACCATCTGCGCTTGTGCACCCGGCTCGGAAGTTGTTCCTTGAAAGGAAAGTAACTTGTATTAGTCTCAAGGTATATTATGGACTCACTGTATGGAACGTATCTCATTTTGGCCAAGCGATTTCAAGGGTCTACTCGAAAGGAACAAGGTCCTCTTTAGAAACTTTCTTGTGAGATCAAAGGATCTGAAGCATGCTCTGATACCAATATGTCATGCCCCGATTTCGGCTATTCGATAATCGTCCCCCGGGCGTGATGCCGTGCACGCGTAGGGCGCGCGTGCACAAGGCCTTAGGCATAAGGATATTTTTAGAACAATGCAACAGAGTAGACATATAAGATAACACAAGGTTGAGGCATAGAAAAGTTTCTCTTTTATTCATAATGAACATCTTTTTACATTGCTTGACTCAAAAGTATAAAATGCCCACGGGCTTACAGACTTGGACGCAAAATGAGATAGCCGATCCATACATTATGTCCCTTTACATAGATTCAAAAATACAAAATCCACCTTGGGTGCGAGTAAGCACCATCGCCTTAGCGATATTCAGCAACGGAGAGAGAGTGAAAGGCTTCGAGCTTGAGCCTTCAAAAGTCTTGGCCACGAACCGCCAAGGATCCTAAAATGTTCGGAGTGAGCTTCAGTTCCTCGCCGCGTCGCCTTGCGCCGGGGAACCTGCTACAACGAGGGTCAGTACTTCGGAAATTACTGGTGAAGGCTAGCTGCTCAACTTTACCAAGCTCAAGAGATATGATCTAATGAGTATGCTATAATTATTTGCTTAGGTGGGTTTCTATTCTTGCCTAGATCAGATTTTATTTAGCAGGTATGCAAGAACAAAATAACATAACTTCCCATGCCACCGTTCGGTGACTTTACCTGTCTCGTCTGAACCACCTGTACAACTTACCATAGCCTTCCCTGCCACGAAGACATAGTTAGTCTGCACAGTTTAAATATACACAACATCTTTCTATGTTGTTTAGGAGCCATCATGGGTTTAGTCTGGGCTGGCGGCGACGCTTGCAGCGCGGGTAGCTAGCCCCGCTACAATTCCCCGCTCCCAGGACTAAGAAAGTAGATTCCGCCCGGGTCGAGACGGCCCGGTGCCCCGGCACCGCTCGCAGGAACCTGGATCCCTTGTGCACAAGAATTCCCATGACCATTTCTATGACTCTACCTCATAGATTTACTTACTAGCCATTTAAAGAACATCATGTATGAAACTGCTTTACTGTACTATCATAATCAACCAACAGTTATATGAAATAACATGCAGCAGTTTATAGAAGAACACTTTGAACTATCAATAGATACCAACCCATTAAACACCCAACGAACATGCATGCATCAATAAATTTATGCGAGGTTTGTATGACAAGCAATGGGTGTTCCAAGCCTACTTCTTATCTTATCTTGTTATCCAACTTGTTACTTAATTGGTATCGTTTGATTGAATGCCCAACTGAATCAGTTTTATTATGAACGGAGCCCTTGGAAAGAAGGTGCTTATCGAAATAGAGCCACTCACAAGTTTGTTGAATAGGAAGAAGAAGAAGAGGTCCCTAAGACTCCGCTCGCGCGTCGTCTACACGATCACCTGCACGCACCAACGGATGATCAATACCTCCTGCTTCGGTCTCCAAGGGTCGATACGAAATGCGAAATCCTAAGAACGAAAGCAATGAAATCCATTGAAACCGTTCAAGAAAACGCAAGTCATAAAACCAACAAGAAAGCATCCAAGCGGCACGAAAACGGACAAGAAACCAACGCAACGGAAAGGCCCCTCTCGACTCTGCCGCCGAGTCCATCCTCGAGGCACAGTCCGTTGTATATGGGACCTGATTCCGAAGAAACCAATCCATAACGAGGAAAGGATCTTAATTCAATCTGTCCCGTTCGGACGGTCGTAAGTATTCCTTGGCCGCGCTCCCCGAATAGGGGGAACGGGGCATTACAACCCCGTTGTTGCACTTATACTTTCTGTTATACTTGGCATGCTGTATTTTTGTACCTTGTTACGTCCCTCTGAAGACCTGGTTCCCTTCCAGGTTTAGGCGAGAAGGATTACCCAGAGGAGTACGGTCCGGGTACGTATCCAGCAGCAGGACCCATTGCCGAGGACGAGGTAATCCCCGAGGACTTCGCCCGATCTCTGGTAGTGACTCTATCCTTAGAATGGTATTATTGTCCATATTCAGATACCATTCTTAGTTATCTTATTGCTTACTTTCATTCCAGTATTTGTACTAGCGGGTTTGTTCCTGTGTGACTATTCTAGTATTTGTACTATGATACATTTTCTCGTGACATTTCCTTTCTGCACATTAGTAGTTTATAATTACCTCTTTGTGCTCTTATATCTGTTGCCTGTGGATGAGATTTAGATTCACTATTTATGTGTTATGTGTTGGGTTATTCCTTGTACTTTACAGCTTAGGTGCACTCCGATGGGCCTATTAGATTGGGATGTCCGTCGAAGTATGCTGCTGGCCATTGCCACGTGACTTAGTTCCTTATCTTTGGTACTGGGGCATGACAAGGTTTTTGTGGTGGCCCATGCAGGTCCAATTTAAATCGTCTTGGTCACCTGACTGTGCCAAACGAGCCTACAAATTAGGAATAGATATTAGGAATCTTATCTAAAAGTTTAAAACCTTCACATGACACCTATATCACGATTTCTTTTACCAAATTGCATCTTATTTATTTCCTCAATGCTGATCGCAGTCATGACTTCTTTTCAGAGTTATGAATCTCCGCAGCGGATGCGTCGCGCAGCCGAGCGATGTTTCCCGTGACGCAGGGTCATCCGGGGAACCAGAACTGGAGCATGTTCTTCTGTTGACTCCAGCTCCCCTGGGATAGTCATCGGGGTAGCCAGAGGTGCCTTCGGACGGGCATCAGACTCTGCATCAGGCAGGACCTAAGGATCAGAGGACCCCGAGTCAGGAGGAGCACCAGCTACCCCCACCTCCACCATTACCTCCTCAGATGCCCTATATGCCATTCCCCACAGGACAACCCATGGATGGGACACAGATGTTTCAGATGTTATATGCGATGATGCAGGCCCCGTAGCAGGTCCAGCAGCAGGCTCAACAGCAGGCCGAGCAGCACCAGGCTGAGACCCTGAGGGAGAGTATCGTGACGGCCTTGGGGAAGGCGTCACCACTAGAATACCAGTTGATGATGGGGTCTGTCATAGACTTCCGTTGTATTATGCCATAACCTTTTGCTGGCACAGAAGAGCCGACAGAGGTCCATGCATAGCTCACCAGCATCCAGCACCAGCTGGAGGCTACCGACCTCCCCCGGTACCGATGGATGACTGCCGTTAAGATGCAGCTCACTGGCAACGCTCATCACTGGTGGCTCTCAGAGGAGAAGCATTTTGGACTAGACCAGGCCATGTGGGAAGAGTTCTTTAGGCTCTTTCAGGAGATGTACATACCCTCCACTGCCCGAGCAGAGCTTCGAGATAGATTTCAGAACCTCAGGCAGGGAAGTATGACTATAGAGGAATATAATGCTGAGTTCCTCTGCCTGAGCAGATTTGCAATGTACCTGATCCCTAATGAGGGGGCGAAGGCTGAGAAATTCTATGAAGGTCTGAGTTTCGAGACCCAGAGGTTTATCAGGTCCATAGCCCCCACCTCATACTCCGAGGTATTATTAGCAGCACGACGCCAGGACCACATCAACAAGATGGAGGCCAGCCTGAAGCGCTCATGTGCGTCATCATCAGCAGTTCGAGCCCCACAGAAAGATCCTGCGAAGCATCCACTGGTACATCAGCAGCAGCAGAGAGCAGCACCCCTGCAGGGAGCAGTTATTCCCACATGCCATTACTACGACAAGAAGGGACATTTATTGAGGGACTATCGACGGAGGCTGTGCGCTTGTTTGAGATGTGGGTCGGACCAGCATGCAATCCAAGATTGCCCAGACCAGAGGGCTTCAGTACAGATGGTTCATCGGCCAGCCTTGCCAGCACCGAGGCCTTATCAACAGCCTCCCGGACCGAGGCCGCCTTACGCAGGATCTGGAGCACTACGCCCACCAGCACCAGGGGGAAATCAGAGGAGGCCAACCTTGGCCCCACAGGTAGATCGATTCCAACAGGCTCGACAGCAGCAGCCGAGGGCACCGGCACCGAGACATGGACAGTCCTATGCGATGACTATAGAGGAGGCAGAGACAGCCGGAGAAGTAATCGCAGGTACTATCTCAGTAGCTTCATTACCAGCAGTAGTCGTATTTGATTCTGGTGCCACACACTCTTTTATAGCTGCTAGTTTTGTGGCTACCCATAGAATAGCCACTGCACCCCTTCCGAAGATCAAGAGGATTCTTACGGGAGGTGGAATAGTACCTGTTAGCGACACTTATAGATCATGTTCAGTAGTTGTCTGCGGGCGAGAGATGTGTGCTCGATTTCTGGTCTTCTCCATGCCGGACTATGACATTGTCCTAGGCATGGATTGGTTGAGCCAATACCATGCAACGCTAGATTACCGTTGTGGTTGTGTCATATTTAGACCCCCAGATCACCCAGAGTTTGGGTTTCTTCGGGGAGCCCGAGAGCATGGTGTCCAACCTACCCTAGTGACACATATTTCAGAAGGTAAACCGATATACCCTCACTTTATATCAGAGTTTGAGGATGTGTTTCCAGAGGATCTCCCAGGCCTGCCACCTGACAGAGAGATTGAGTTCACTATAGAGTTGACTCCCGGAGCCGAGCTAGTTACTTCCCCCGTTTACAGACTAGCACTGAAGGAGTTGGTAGAGTTGAAAGTCCAAGTAGATGATCTCTTAGATAAGAATTTCATACGGACTAGTGTATCTCCATGGGGAGCACCCATTTTATTTGTACCGAAGAAGGACGGGACGGTACGCTTGTGTATCGATTACAGGGCGTTAAATGCTGTACGATAAAGAACAAGTATCCACTGTCATGCATCGATGATTTATTTGATCAACTTAGTGGTGCAAGTGTATTCTCGCAGATCGATCTCAGATCCGGTTATCATCAGATCAAGGTACGGAGATAGTACATCCCGAAGACGACTTTTTGGACGAAGTATAGGCACTATGAGTTTCTAGTCATGCTGTTTCGTTTAACCAACGTACCAGCAGTATTTATGAGTCTGAGGATCAATTTTTTCCACCAGTACTTAGATAAGTGCGTGGTGGTGTTTATCGATGACATCTTGGTATATTCCAAGAGCCAGGAGGAGCACGAGAGACATCTCAGGATTGTGTTAGAGACGCTGAGACAGGAGAGACTATACGCCAAGCTCAGCAAATATGAGTTCTGTTTAGATAGAGTACCATTTCTGGGACACATAATCACCGAAGATGGACTATCAGTTGATCCGGAGAAGATAGCTGCAGTAGAGACGTAGCCTACCCCTACATCAGTTATAGAGGTTAGGAGTTTCCTCGGACTTGCCGGATATTATCGGAGGTTTATAAAAAATTTCTCTAGGATCGCTGCGCCTATGACGCAACTGACGCGTAAAGGCGAGGAGTTTATCTGGACCGATGAGTGTCAGACGGCTTTCGATGAGCTGAAGAAGCGTCTGACATTAGCACCGATTTTGACACTACCTTCAGGATCAGAAGGATTTGTAGTGTACAGTGATGTGTCTGGGAGCGGATTAGGATGTGTACTGATGCAACACGACAAAGTGATAGCCTACGCATCGAGACAGCTGAGAGTTCATGAGAAGAACTATCCGACGCACGATCTAGAGCTAGCTGCAGGGATATTTGCACTAAAGCTATAGCGACACTACCTTTATGGTGAGCATATTGAGATTTACACAGATCATAAAAGTCTGAAGTATGTCTACACGCAGAAGGAGCACAACATGAGACAGAGGTGCTAGCTAGAGTTGATGACAGATTATGATATAGAGTTGCAGTACCACCCTGGCAAGGCAAATGTAGTAGCAGATGCCTTAAGCAGGAAGCCCATGGCATACTTTTTGATGACTTAGCAACAATTACTAGAGGATCTCTAGGAGCTTAGGATAGAGATTGTATTTCCAGGCATGATTGGACAGATGGCTAGTCTTGAGGTTCAGTCCACATTGATAGAGAGGATCAAGGCAGCCCTACCTACAGATGCGAGATTTAGACGACTACGAGAAAGGAAGAGGTCGGCATGCAGACATGACTCAGGATTCACGAAGATGGAACATTAAGGTATGGAGATCGCCTATACGTTCTGAGTGGCGATCTACGTCAGGAGTTGATGACCGAAGATCATAGCTAGATTTATTCTATTCATCCCGGGGGTACTAAGATGTACCGAGATTTGAGACAACATTACTGGTGGCATGGGATGAAGAGAGAGATTGCAAGATTCGTTGTGAGATGTTTGGTTTGTCAGCAAATCAAGGCTGAACATCAGAGGACTGTAGGACTATTGCAGCCGCTTCCCATTCCCGAGTGGAAGTGGAAATACATTACCATAGACTTTGTCACAGGATTCCCATGGAGCCCTAGTGGGAAGGATGCAGTTTGGGTTGTCGTAGACAGACTCACCAAGTCTGCACATTTTTTGCCCTTCAGAGTTGGGCAGTCCACGGAGATATTAGGTGACATATATATGAGGCAGATAGTACGACTACATGGAGTGTCTGTCAGCATTGTATCGGATCGTAATTCCAAATTTATGTCATATTTTTGGCGGAGTATGCAGGAGAGTCTAGGAACTCGTCTCAAGTTCAGCACTGCATATCATCTACAGACTGATGGCCAGTCAGAGCGCACGATACAGATACTAGAGGATATATTGAGAGTGTGCATGATCGACTTTGGAGGATCTAGGGAGAACCATCTACACTTGGTAGAATTCTCCTACAATAACAGCTACCAGGCGAGCATACAGATGACTCTTTATGAGGCATTATACAGCAGGAAGTGTAGGTCACTGGTATGTTGGAGTGACGTGGGAGAGCGTCAGATACTCGGTCCAGAGTTGGTGACATAGACAGTGGAAAAGGTGAAACAGATTCAGAGCCACTTGCATGCAGCACAGGACAGACAGAAGCATTGGGCAGATATGCACCGCAGACCTTTGGAGTTCAAGGAGGGTGACCATGTATTTTTGAAGATATCGCCTACTCGTGGTACCATTAGATTCGGAGGCAGAGGCAAGCTGAGTCCGAGGTACATCTGACCTTTTGACATCTTGGAACGAGTTGGCAAAGTGGCTTATCGTCTTGCATTGCCTCCATTATTAGAAGGAGTGCATGACGTATTTCATGTATCACAGTTAAGAAGATACGTGGCAGACCCTAGCCACGTGCTTGATCATTCAGAGATTACAGTCGGGCCTAGTTTATCGTATGCCGAGCAGCCAGTGGGAATACTCTATCGCAGTGAGAAAACTTTGAGAGGTCAGACTATTCGATTGGTGAGAGTTGCATGGAAGCGTCATTCTCCAGGCAAGTCTACTTGGGAGCGCGAGAATTCCATTCGACGGCATTTTCCATATTTATTTAAGGACCAAGGTACGAGTTTATGTACCGTATTTGATTACCAGTTGGCTTTTAAATACGCGTAACTATTATCGTGCTTTTACTTTTAATTTTGGGGACAAAATTTATCTAAGTTGGGAAGGATGTAAACCCTCTCATTTATTTTATAGATAGTCTAGTTATGGGATAGAAAATTTTGGTTTAGCAGCAGATAGTTGAGGTTTTGAATTAAGATTTTATAAATGTCTGATTCTTTAATTAAACCCTTAGTGCGTCCTACCTTTGTTGAAATATTCGGAGCCCAACATTAACCCATAATTTCCAACAAGTTGTTGCATTCTAGACTTGACATGCCAACTTAAGCGCTGGACTTTTCTGTCACTCAAAATCAAATTCCTTGTGCTCTAATTTAATTGCACAACTTTCCGTAACCAAAATCCATTATTTAATCATATGTCGCACACCTGTGTCGTTGCCATCAATTTTAGACACCAATTCAACCCATTGAGCCGGACCAAATAAAGGGTCCAAGACTGACACTACGCTTACACCTTTTATGACCTTTGTGTCACTCCCAATTGAGACCCCATGTGCCCCCATTTAATTTAAGAGCACATGATAATTTTATTTTAATTAAATTGGGGATACCAACTTTGACTAATCCCAACTTAACCCCAATTTAATCCAATACCCTATTAATTAAGCCCATGCCAAACAACACCCCCTTACCCTATAAAACACCAAACACCAATTCCCCCACCAATTTTCCACCATTTCATGTGTCTGTGCAAATACCCAAAATTAAGGGGCTTATTTGCAAATAATGCAATATGTGTCATCACCTCATTGGCCCAAGCCAATGAAGAAGGCTTACCCTAACCCTTGACCGGTTTTGACCAAACCTCCCTCTCCATGGTGTGAACACAACTTTTGTCATGAGAAATCCAAGCCCTCTATTTGAAATTGGAAGCATCCTCACCACACACTCCCCATCACCTATCCCTATAAGATGTCTCTTCCTACACACATCCCAAGCAAGCCCTAATCCCCAACACCTAGGGAAACCTCTCTACTTTCTCTCTCCTCCCTTCTTCTCCATGCACATTCGTTCTTCTTCTTCTCTTCTTCTTCTTCTTCTTTCTCTCCATACCTCCTTCTTCATTTAAACAAGCAGCCGACCGATCTCCCCCCAACTCCGGCGAGCTGCTGCATCCCTCGACTACCTGCCACCGACTTCGTTGTTCCCGCTTCCATCTCCTCCGATAACTACACCTCGGATTGACCGACCAACCTCCAGCCGAGCTACTCCACCAGTCGACGTGAGCTCCACGGGAATGACGACAACCTCCCCTTGAAGCACCCCGACTCACCAAGACATCTCCGGCGATCCCGCTGCACCATTCCCGCTGTTTCCAGTCGACCGGCCTCGACCACCACCCGCAGTCTCCTCCACGCCGCTGCAACTCCGACGGCCTACTCCGGTCTTCATCACTGCCATCTCCACCCGCCATCACCTCCACGTTCACCCCTGCTAACACACTCCGGCCAACCCCTCTGCCACTCCTTCTACTCCGGTCTCCATCACCAACCTCCGGATACCTCGACTCTACCTCTTCATTACCAAACTTCGGCCACCTCGACTCCGGTCTTCATCACTACCATCTCCACCCTTAGCTGCAGCACCACCACCCCACACCACCAGCACCACCACCTCGCTCCACCAGCTCGACCGGCCTCACCGTTGACCCCTCCCCCCCCCCCGCTGTCGATACGACACCACCACCTTCATGACGACCATCGTCTCTGTCACGACCCGCACCCGGTAAATCGGGCATGAGTCGTGGGTACGTCCAGCCTACGCCGCAGAATCGGCGGTAGAACGCTGTCTAGGTCAACTATCTAGATAAAATCTCACACAAAAATCGGCCATGACCTCTCCAAAAGGAGGGCAACCACACAAACAAGTATATATAAATCTGCCAAGATCTCAACTCCAAACGGAGGAGCAATATCAAATGATAATCACAATATACTCAATCACGAATCTAAGCACGATAAGATAACACAGAGAGTCTAACAACTAAAAAGTCTAACCACCTCCAACTACTACAACAACCACAACATCCATAATAATACAACAATGCATCATCCAAAATAATATACAAACACGGTCTCAATCCAAAACCGGAGACAAATCCGGTGCTAAAAGCTAATAAAAACAACAACAAGATCCTAGTGATCCCGGCTACCAACCCGGAAATCACCTCTAAACTAGAAGGTCCCTGTCTGCACCATCGACAGGCTCAGGTCCATAAAACGTCGGACACCAATCCTCCGGATACTCTGAAAAATATGTCCAGTCAGGACTGGAGCAAGTACATCTCTAACAGCAGTTCCATTTAAATGATAAAGACTATAAAACAGTTATAGCAAGTAGCAAGAAGAAAGAAGTAAGTATAAAACAGGAAATAAACATGTATCACTGGTGCATAAAGGTAAAGATGCAGGAATATCAGAAACAAGATAGTAGTAACTGTAAGATACAAGAATCTAAGCTAAGATCAAGTCCGTGCACATGAACGTGTAGTGAGTCTAGCATGAAAAATATGTAGTGAGTCAAGTCCAGAAACATGTAAGTGAGACCAACAAGAATGCATGAGAGTCCAGACTATAAAGAATGAACTCGGTGTCTTTGAAATACTTGTTTTGACATGTAAACGGCTAGGGGTAAGTACGGCTCACCGCGCACTGGGTGCACGGCTGCTATCATTCCAGATTAGACCAGAGGGAGTGATTCCTGATGATGCCAGATAGGAATGTTTACATGTCTACTCGAGTATTTCCCCGCCCCGACTAATACAAGTGGATCCAAGACCCGACACGTAAATCAAGATGAGTCCAGCCTATACATGAATGATGCCTGTAGTGATGCCTGTAGGTGATGCCAGTAGTGATTCCAGAATAGAGGCCAGAAACATGAAATGTACGTGTCGCAAGTAAATGAATCCAGAAATATCAATCAGAGTCCCGTATTGTGCCAGAATAATCAGATGATACTATACTAGAAGCTGAATCATAATAATCATCAGATAATGAAAACTATCAGAGAATGTACTCGCCTGACGTCTTGAGCAACTGGCGATCCGAACTGGTGTCGCAAGGACCTAATACGAAAAGCAAGGTTAAACAGGTTTCTAATGAGTTAAACAGATATAAAATAACTAAAAAAAAAAAGGCTTCTAGGGTCGTTCTAGGTCAAACGGGTCAGACCGGTGAAATCTGGGTCAAAAAGTCAACTCTGGGTCCAAAAAGTCAACTCTAGGTCAAAACTAGGTCAAAAGTTGACTTTGGCGGTCAACCGAGTCAACTACGGTCAAGTCTGGGTCAAACTAGGGTGCTCCTGAAATTCTAGGTCAAACCGAGCTCATTAAGCTAGAAAACTCACAAACTCGCCTCCTTGAGATACCGGGATACCCTCGGTATCCGATACCTCAACCTAGGCTACGCACCCCGCCTATATCCTCTAAAACCTATGCTAGCACGCGTAATTATATATATATAAACATATAAAAATCATTCCCAAGCATTTCCTAGGCTAATGCTCAAATACCCCGCTCGAAACTCAATACCTTGAATATCTCAAGGTATCGAGATACCTCGGTATCTCAAGGTATTGAGGTTTCGCCCTAAGGCCCTCTAACTAGCTATCTAGCTATTAATTATATACCTAGTTATTAATCTAGGCTAGGTAATATAGATATCTACTATATTTATATATATCTAAGTATGTATATACCTATGTATATAGATATCCACACACATTTACCCGATTACCCATTATCTTACCTATACACCTATATATGTATATAACTTAGGCATATAGATATTTATATCTCTTAGATAGGTATATCTAAGAATCTAGTTATCTACCTATCTAGTATCTATCTACCTATCTAAATACCTAGCTATCTATCTATCAATATCTATCTATCTATCTATCTAATTATCCATAACTTATCTTACCTATTTATCCAACTACCTATCTATCTCTCTAATCTATTTAACTACTTAGCTATCTATCTAATAAACTAACTATCTATCTATTAATTCTAACTATCTATCAATCCATAGATATATCTAACTATCTATGTATATAATCTATAATACTAACTAGCTATCTACTTATCTAACTATCTAACTAATTACCTAACCATCTATCTATTATATTATCTATCTAACTATCAACCTATTGATAGATACATCTATCTAGCACTCTACCTATTCCTAACCCTCACTAGTACTCTACTGCTACTGCTCCCTGCTCAAAATGCTGCTGCTGCACGCTGTTATTGCTGCGCTGCTGCTGCTCCTCTTGGCACTGCTGCTGCTGCAGGTGCTCCTACATGTGCTGCTGCTGCTGCTCCTTCTGGAGCTGCTGCTGCTGCTCTCCTAGCAGCAGCTAGCTGCTGCTGTTGCAGCTGAACTGCTGCTGCTGCAGTCCAGTTCCCCCCCGCTGCGCTGTGCTGCACTGGCCACCCCCCTCGCTGCCTATACACCACACACCTATATACATAATATAACTCTATATAGCTATATATATATACCACTAGATATATATATATATACACAAACTAATATCTATATCCTAACACACACACACACTTAAACACACACTAATACACACACCTACACACTCACAAACACACTAATACACACACTCACACACTAATACACACACACACATAAATATATATATACATATCTACACACACTCTCAACTATATATATATATATATCTACACACACTCTCAACTATATATACATACATACACCTATATACATATATACACATCTACACACACAAGCACACTTACACATATACATATATATATATACACATAGACATATACATATACAAGTACATAAATATAAATACACACACATACATATATATAAATATATATATATATAGACACATATCAAAACAAACACAACCACGCACACAACACTCAAACCACACGCCCTACTCACGCCCAACGACCCCGACACTCACCAATATCCTAAAATATATATAATATAGCCCGAAAACTCTAGCACACACTCTCCGATACTAACCCAACGCGCGCACAAAGCCGAAACGAGGAAACCTAGTCGAAATGGCCGTTCGGTCATTTCGACGAACACGTGGTGCGCGGCTCGAAAAACCTCCTGAAACGCACACCAAACGAACTCGGAATCGGCCCAAAATTTACCCACGTGCTCTACACGATGTCTAGATCCTAGAAAATATGCTCCTACGTCGATTCTAGGCCCGTGGCGGAAACGCACACGCACTTAGAATCGGCGACGATGAAAAGCCCCAATTTCGCCCGAAACGCCCGTTTCTCCGCGACACGGCTTCCCGTGTCCGAACGGAGACACGCACTCACCCTCAAGACTCCCGACAATGTCTACCTAGGTCCATCTAACCTAGGGCATCACCCAAAATTGGGCCAAATTCGAATTCCACCCGAATTCGACACAAAACCTAATGTTAAAGTCTCCAAACACTACCCAACTAGTTCCAACTTCCTCCCACGGGTAGCCTAAGGGTCTAGGAAGGTTCCAAAATATTAATTACACTATAAAAGAGTAATTACAAGGGGAAATTTAGGGTTTACCTCTTGGGAGTTGGAATCCCAAGCAAAAATCCCCAAAATGCTCTAAATCCTCCAATCCAAGCTTCCAAGCCTCAAATCCAAGCTCCAACACCAAATCTAGGCTCTACCCACCTAGGTTAGGGAAAGATCTAGGGTTAGGGTTAATCATAAAGAAGAATAGAGAAAGAAAGAAGAGAAATGGAAGCTTACTTGAAAGTGGGAAGAAGAAAAGAAGAAGGAAGAGTGGAAAATGGAGAAGAAGAAGAAGAAGAATGAAGAATGAAGAAGAAGAGGAAGTGGGGAAGAAGCTCCTGCTGGTTCACACGGGTCTGGGAAGGGTTTGGGGCCGGCCATGCTAAATATAAGGGTTCACTAATTCTCCAAATGCCCAAAATGCCCCTACATGACTTGGTTTCGGGTTCCGGGTTCCAAAAGCACTCAAACTAGTTCCAAATCTCTCCCACTAACCTCCTAAAAATAAAATAAATATTCTAAGCCCCAAAATAAGTCTCACAGGGGTGTGGGCTGGGTCGGACATGGGTCCACTAGGGTCTGACATGGGTCCAGGCTAGCCAAAATCCTAAAACAATCAAAATAAAAATAATAAAAAATAATGCAATCACTAATTAAATATAAATACAATTAATTATAAATAATACACAATTAACCAAATTAAAAATAAAAAAAAATACCCGGCTCTGGAAATGGGGTGGTGACAGTCTCCCCCTCGCACCACCACGCGCCACCGAGGTGAGTACTCCCCCTCTCTATATGTTTGTATATTATGTTTTGTTGTAATTAGTTTAGTGTTAATGTTTTTGTTATATATGACTTAGATAGTTTTAGGGTTTATTTTATCGTATAATATGCATGAATGGATGTGAATAATTTAGATTTAGTTTAGGGTTTATATATGCTATGTTGAGTTTAAGGTTTGAATGCATTGAGATTTAGGGTTTAATACATTATTTTATATGCATATTAATTATTATTGATGAACAGGTGCTTTATGGTGAAATGGTGGTGATATCATTAAGTTGTTCATTATTTTGAGGATTTGATTACTAGTGACAAAATCGATTGAGGAATACAAATATGTATTTGTGAACAATGCATATGTGAGAAGGGTTTGAATACTTAAATAATGTTTGTGAGGGTTTTATAGATAATAATTATTAGTTGAAAGCTGGCAAATAATAAAGAGTTAATCGAGGAGTAGTTTTAAGTTAAAATGGTGATGGTTGTATATTCGAGGGTTTAATAAATATTTATTTATTTATTTTGAGGATGATAGTTAATTGTACATGTTAACGTCTGTGAACACCGGGGTAAAACCTGAGGATTGATCATGGCTTGAGATACTGATAAACACCATGGTGAGATATAAGATTGAGGATTGTCTGATGATAGTATACTGTGATTGATTGTATTAGATGTAACCTACCTTGGTCAACCCTCTAGCTTCATGTCTAGGTGAGTTGTAACTAAGATTGTAGCCTATGTTAGACATGTGTCACATCTTATTTCAGCCTCGTGATAGTTTATTGATTAAGCTTGTACCTCGTCTCTAGGTACTACGGGACCCGTGGACTTGGACGTTGTACCGGAGATCCATCTTTAGCAGCCGGATCCAGGCAAGTATACCTTGCCACCCTGTATTTCAGTTACCAGATATTTATTGTTTCATTATATACATTGTGCGCATATTTGATTATGATCGTTACTTCGCGTCCGAATCACAATCGGGTGCAGACGTTCGTCGTAACGTCTCGTAACGAATGCTAGATGTTCGTAATACCTCGATGTACGTACCTATGTATAGCATACCCTAGGACACATTCATACACTATTACCGTGCCAGATTTCCTGTATCCTAATACTGACATCATGACCGGAGACTGGGACGACCTTAGAGTCGCGATTGTTGACCTTTGTGCGAAGAGACTGCTAGATAGAGGTTCCGGTTCAGCGCACAATCGTTGAACGCTTGGGAAGGGGAACACAGTTACTAGATGTTTGGGCTCCTCTGCACATGCTTATATATGTATTTGTACTATTTCTGTAGTGATCCTGTATCTAGAGTAGTTGTATCACCCGTGTAACTCTTTGCCCGGAGCTGCGGTATGTCCCGTGTGTTTCTGTGTCCGGAGCTATCGATTTATATAACTAGATAAATATCTAATTATTAACTATAAAATATTTTATAAAATATTCTGGGTGTAGTATTTTATTAAAACTTTACAAAATAATTTTCTAGAATTTATTTTCTGTGTAAATATTATTTTTAGATTTTTAATCTCATTTATATATGTTAATAAATATTTGTTAATAAATATATAATAATAGTAATAGTAATAATAATAATAATAATAATAGTAAAAGTAATAATAATAGTAATAATAAATACAAAAGAAAAAAAAAAAAAAAAAAGAAAAGGAATAATATAAAAAACCTAATAACTAAAACCTTAACCTAATTAACCCTAATCCTAAACTATAACTAAACCTAAACACCTATACAAAACAAACTCCTAATTCCCCCCTTCACTGCAAGCCGAGCCCCCTTTATACCCAGACCCGCTCCCCCTATATATATATATATATATATATATATATATATATACACTCAAAACCCTAACCCTACCCTAGTCGATGTCAGCACCGACCACCCCGCACCTCCGCAGCCATGCACCACCGTACCCCGCGCCGACCGCCGTCGCCCCGGGCCGCCACGCGCCGCCGTTGGTCGTCCGCGCACGCGCGTGTACGTGCAGCAGCGTCCATACTTCAAGGTGATGTATCTCCCTTAATTTTGATTATTTTTGCATGCAGTTTATTCGTGTACGTTCACAACCTAACCCTATAGGATTTTCATTCAAGCGGAACGAGTTTTTGTTCCCTAGATTGGTCGAAAAATCGACCGAAAAATGACCGAAAAACTGACCAAAAATAATCTAGAATTTTAACACCAAAACTCCATGTTCACACCCAATTTGCCGCCAACCAGTTTATTATTTTTGAAAACTAATTAAAGGGTTCTTCTTCTCCATATAACTGAGAATTTTTCTGTTCTTTTAGTTTTTATTAATTCGTTTAATGTGTGAAATATTCGGTCTCCAAATCGACCAAAAATATATTTTTAAAATATTAGAAAATTATGATACGCAGCGTGTCCCGCCAAACGGGACCGCCTAGTCGCGTACCAATTGCACCGAAAGGCACATATGATATATCTTGATGTGTGAGCTTTCGCAAAAACTGATTCGGACGTGTGTGCGCGTTGGAATCAACCCGTATCCGTAAAAAGCCCTATATCGCGACTTTTACAAAACACCACTCCATTTTGTGTACGCTCGTCGAAATACGACAAAATTTATGCCATTGGATTCATGGTATCACGCTGGTCCTGTGACCCAAGTTTCACCCAATTCCGAGATAGTTGACCAAGCCGCCTATTTGCGGACCCTACGGTTGACTTTTAGGACAAATTTGTATTCGGCTCATCGGAATCCAAAATTGGACATACCGTTGAGTTCGTATTGATGTTTAGAATTTGTTTGACCTATTATTTGTCCCATTTATAGACCTTTATCTCTGGCACATATTTCGGTACAAAGTGGCCCACATGTGGACCCCGCTTTGACCCAAAATTATCGTTTTGCCCCTGTGTCCAAATTGGACGAAAGGGTAGGCTTTTCTGACTATCTTGCTTATTCCGGGAACATTAGTGATGTTTATTTCAGCATCTGGAGACGTTCATTCGGAGGCCATGGTTTCTGATCCTCTGTACTTGACATCTGGATGCTTATACTACGCAGCTTTCTTGTCAGACAAGTATACCTTGCCTTGTTGTATTATTTAAATTCAGCTATTATTTAGTTGTATATTTAATTGTCTTAATATTATATTATATAACTGTGCGCGTCCGAGAAAGACTCAGGGGCAGTCAACGAAGGTGTTGATGTTAAGACTTATGACTCCCCGGGCCTTGGCATATTTCTTACACGGGTTGTGAATCTCATGTAGGACACGGACTTGCGTATTCGGTTGGCCACCTGTACGTGTAGGTCGTACGACGGATAGGATATAACTGCTAATTGTGATGGATGTTAGAAGACTTAGCAGTTATTAGTAGTCTAGGAGCATAGACTATTATAGTACGGTGGTCCATTCCTTGTCCTTGTTTGGTTGTAAGGTTGGGCTATTGTTCTAACGATAGGCTATGAGCCAAAGTTATGGCATCGATACTTGCACTCGTCTCGGCGTAGTAGCTAAAACGTGTTGTGTATACAACAAGTAAAGAACATTTGGCGGGAAGGACGACTAGTAGGCGTATGGGACAACCACTTTCTTTATTCAGATTCCACGTTCGACGAAGTGATATAGATGTTATACTATTCAGATTTCACGTTATACGGAGCGATATGGACGTTATACTATTCTGATTCCATGTTCTACGGAGTGATATGGACGTTATACTATTCTGATTTCACGTTACAGATGCCACGCTCTTCGGAGCTGGACATTATTATATTGCAGAGCGCCCTTGTTATGGGGGCATATGTGGCATATACTAGCTAGTCACGGTGAATTACGTCTGTATATGTCTAGCCTACACTTCCCATATGCACTAAGTTGTCCTCACATTGCATTCACTTAGATGGTTAGCACACCCCCTTTATTTATTCAGTATTTACTTTATGTCATGCTTCTATGTATCTTGTTACGTCCCTCTGAGGATCTGGTCCCTTTCCAGGTGTAGACGATCATTACTATTCGCATGAGCGCGGAGCAGGACTTACTACTTATCTTTCAAGGAGATCTTTCCTTCGATCCTCATTGTTCATTTGATGTACTTATTTATTTCTTTTATATTCTAGTTTGGTAGTGGATTTGTATCCACCCAACTACTTATTCTTATCAAGCATCTTATACTTGATTCAGTATATAGTTGATTGGTTATTTATTTATATTTGATTCTGTGGATGAGATTTAGTTATGCTCTGTGACTTATGATAAATATATACCACTTGTGAATTATTATCATAATACAACGTACGTATATTTTATGGTTTCCATATATTGGAGTTGTCATATACATACGGCTGGCATGCTTACGTATTCCTAGTCCTACATATTTTAGGATTGGGGCGTGACATATTTTGAGTAGTGGCCCATGCAGGTCGAGAATATATTGTCTTGATTACGTTACTGTACTGAGCAAGCCTGCACCTAGGATTAGAAATTTATGTCTTATCCACATACTTGACTTTTCTCCTTGGTTTCGTTCCAAATTCTTGAACTCACCTCCCTTCCAATCCGTTCTATTTAAATAATTGCATCTTGCTTGATTCATGTACTTTCCTAATAGTTCCTTGAGTATAGCCTTCTACTAGAATATAGGAATCCTTGTTGTTAGGATGATAATTAGGATAACATTCCTACTAAGAATACAACTAGAATATTGACACATCACTAAGTTTAGAATACCTAATGAACCCTAATATCCCTTACCTGTAGATTAATTAACCATTATCCCTTGATATATTTATGAAGGACTTGAGATTAGTATAGACACTACTAGGGTTAGTTAGAAATTGGACCATATCGTTTAACCCTAGCATTGATGAACCCATAGAAATCCAAGGTTGAGTATTAGGACTAAACATAACTTTCTTAGTGAGATAGTATTAGAGAACTATAAATTTATATTCTTGTCTTGATATTAGCAGACAGTACCTTAGGAAACCAAGAGGGATGAATAGAATATTTTCTTTCATCTTTCAATTTGTGCCACCTAACCCTTCTGATTGTAGGCCAAGTAATTTTGTGTATGTTAAGGATATATAGTTTGCTAGGATTATAGTTGTTAATCTTGAACTTTGAAATTCTGTGCTTGGTAGTTAGAACTTGATAGTTGAGTTGTTTATTTAGATTATGATTTGATAATTATCCTTTAGTTCAAATCACAGAATTCGTACCCATATCTTAATACAGGTTATATTCTCTTTCACTTGAGAGCCAGTAACTTCTTCATTCTTAATATTAATACTTTTGTTCTATAAGCACTATGATTAAGACTTAAGATGACCATTACCTATATAATGCAATAGGATACCCTAATACGTACCAAGATCTTTTTCCCGTACACCCTAACAAGAGTTTCTACTTTATTTACTAGGATAAGGTTATTTTGTAGAATTCTCTTAAGGCGGCTACAGTATTAGTTGATTCTTGTAAGTTGGGTAGTATGTCTCACAACCTAGTATCACGTAGTCCTTTTGACCCATTAATGAAGTGTAATTAAATGACACAAACTATAGACTTGCATAAGACGATAGTGTTTATCCAGACTGTATAACTTAGAGGCCCATACCCATTTGGTTGACTAGAGACTTAGACAAGGAGTTAGTATGGCAACTGTAGAGGCACAACACCGGACGAGTCTTATCTTTTTGGTGAACTTGAATTATTTTATACCTTCTTTCATCATAATCCAGCGTACTTATATTTTCTGAACTACCTTGACTTATGCTGCTATTATAGTCTAGTTTTTCAAGCTTATTCTTTTATCGAGCTTGATCATGATATATGTATTATTGGGTGCAAACACTAATACTGTAAACCCCCTCACCCAAAATAGGTATTTTATGTGTATTTTATATTATTATATTTATTATAGATTATTTTAAATATTGAATTACTTTAGAATATTCTATTAGTTAATTAGAAAATAATTTTCTTAGTATATTTACTTATGTAAATATTTATTTAGAATTATTTTAGGCTATTTTAGATTTTTGGAGATTTTTCTAGAAATTTTAGGTAATTAAAACATAGGGAACGTAAATTTCTAGGACTTCTATGATTTACTATACGACCATACTTGCATGTTGTTCCTACCAAATATTTATTTTAGTTTAAAATATTTAATTATATTTTTCTGTAATTTATTTAGAAATTTAAGAAATTTATTTAGATTTTTAAAATTATTTAGGATTTATTTGGATATATATAGTCTTAATATTAGATAGATGATAATTTAGTGTTAATAGATATTAATAAGATTTTATAAATTATTTGTATTATCTTTAATTATATTTAAGATTATAAATTATTGAGATAAATTCAAACCCTATTTTAAATTAATTCAAATCCTGAACCTACTAGGAAAGCAACTTCATGCATATCCTATCCTTATTTAAATTCATCATAATCATATCCAAATTAATCAATCCTAGTCGTATTTAATTAAGTAGTGTCCACCATTATAAATATCTCATCCTTCATATTTTTCTTCCCCAAATTTTCCTCTTTTTCGTCCAAAAATAGTCAAAATTAGTCATAAATTCAGCCTCATTTTCTAGTATGTTATGACGACTTAAAAAGACGATATCTCCTAGCTCCGGACTCCAAACATGCTCCAGTTTTTTTGTTTAAACTATATCAAGGTTAGTTTTCTGAATATATAAATTATTTTAATAATTTCAGAACCTATTTTTTCAGAAAATTCTAAAAGTGTCAGCTGTCCGAAATCAGACGTATTTTGGTATTTTCGAGATTTCGGGAGATCTCGAACTCAGAATTATGAACCGTTTGAAGTTTCAGAAAGCTGACATGATAAAATTCTAGAAATTTATTTTTGTGAATTTAAAATATAAGTTTAATCAACTATAAAATTTGTGCAACGTAGACGTAAATAGGAAACCACCAAAAACTATCATCTGTGCGCCCTTGTGGCCATAACTCTTTACGGACTTGTAATTTTATGAAATTATCGATTCCGATATTCATGTAGCACTGAAATCTATATAATTCTACACACAAATCAAGAATTTGAGTCGGTTGACTTTTTGGTCAACGGATTGTCTCGATTTGCGTGCCACGGATCACAAATCCTTAAAGTTGACTTTCTTTTGACCAAAATTAGAGCTTAACAATAAAATCAGATTATAATAAGATTAAAATACTATTTTAGGTTATTTTATTCAGAATTAAAATAGATTAAATGGAGGAACCTATTTATCCACTTTTGTAACCTAACTTGTTTAATTTATATGACGGGTAGATCGGACGACGTCTTGAGTTGGGACTTCATTCTTTTTCAGACCAGGCAAGATACCTTGCCAAATTGCTTACAGTACTTTGCATGCTATTTATATTTCTGTATATTTATTTTATTTCTGTATATGCATTGCATGTGTGTTTTCTTTCAGTCATTACTATCTATTATATGTATGTTGACACACACTTGACACTTAGTATCATGAGAGGACAATCATTAGGCGTATGGGATATAACCACTCTGGTAAATCGTAGTATATAGCTCGCACTACGGGCATGCATCGCGCTGGTCGCTACCCCCGAGGTATGTCGATTTCTGTATAGTCGCGTTGGTCGCTACCACCGAGGTATGACGATTTCTGATGTCCCCTGACGGGTGTGTGAGTTGTGAGGCTTAGATCGAGTAGCCTACCCTTGCCCATACGTTGAAAAGTTATCCTCATTTGTATTCATATAGTTTGTCTTGTACAATGTACTTATTTATTTTCAAACATTATGCATGTTTACTGTATTCAAATTGGCATATTTTTATGTATCTGGTTACGTTCTTATGAGGACCTGGTCCCTTTCCAGGTGTAGATGTTCATGAATATTCGCAGGAGCACGGATCAGGACTTACTACTTATCTCTTCCGATGCGGTCTTACCTTCGGAGCATCTTTGATTATCTCCAGCGACGGATCGCTTCGCTGATACCTTTATATCATCATCTTACTTATATTAGATAATTACCCTTCTCCTCCATTTTAGTATTGATATAGTCATTGATAGTGGATTTGTCTCCACCCGACTATTAGTTTTGGATTATTCAGACTTATTATTCTAGTTTAGCTATTTCATTTTTTTGACTTATTGTGTGGATGAGATTATTATACCTGTGACTTGTGACACTATATTTATACCACATGTGAGTTATATTCATATTACAGCGTACGTGTGTATTATGGTATCCATATATTGGAGTTGCTATATACATATGGCTGGCATTCTTACGTGTTCCTAGTCCTACGTATTTTGGGACTGGGGCGTGACATATTTTTGTGGTGGCCCATGCAGGTCGAGAGCATATTGCCTCGGTTATATCACTGTACTGAGCAAGCCTGCGCATAGGATTAGAATATAGGATCTCATCCACTTATTTAATCATCGTCCTTGATTTTATTTCTCATTCTTATTTGATTGCTTGCATTGCATCTTGCTTGATCCATTCTCAACGTCAACCTTCTCTCGTGCTTGATAGAGGTAGGAAGATGACTTATACTAGGTATATACCCTCTAGTATTTAATAACACTATTAGTTAAATTATTGTAAGTTGGATAGTATGCCTCATAACCTAGTAACACATAGTCATGTTGACTCATTAATAAAGTATAATTGAATGACACCAACTATAGACTTGCATAAAAAGATAGTGTTTATCCAGACTATAGAACTTTAGTGTTATTCTGGACTGTAGAACTTAGAGGCCCATACACCCATTTGGTTGACTTTAGACTTAGACAAGAAATTAGTATGGCAATTGTAGAGGCACAACACCGATCTTCTTGGTGAACTTAGATTATTCTGTACCTTCCTCCATCATAATCAAGCGTACTTATATTTTTACTACCTCGACTTATGCTGCTATTATAGCCTAGTTTTGCAAGATTATTCTTTTATTGAGCTTATTTATGACATATGTATTATTGGGGGCCCACACTAATACATTGTCTAAATCAGAATTGGTGTATTATGGTCTGATCAACCGTAGTGCACTTGTTTTGATCTTTGTATCACTACCTTACGTGAATTGAGATATAGTTGACTCAACTTGTTAGACAAATATACTTGTCCTCTAGACTGGTCAGAGCATATTATGTCAGGTACATAACTGTTCTGATATGAACATGAGAATAAAAATTTACCAAAATAAGATTTCAATCCACAACTGCCTTGGCAACTCCCTTTCGAATTCTCTAATCCCTTTGAATCCCGTACTTGTATTCTATCATCTTCTCCTTGAAATTCTTTATTGTTGATTTTCGTCTTCCCCTATTTCGGAAAGACGAACGTTCGTGCTTAGTATAAGTTGATACACGGATAGTACCAGATATACTCCATAGGCCAAGCACTCATGATGACAAACAAGAGAGCGCGGGCACAGGAAGTCGTAGATACTGGTACGACCTTAGCTATATGTGTCATTGCATACTCATGACCCCCTTTATGACACGAGATCTTAGGTGCATAGTAGGCATAGAATTATATAGGTGTTGGTTTAGCAGTTATGAGGATATACTGATATTTTACCCAGATGGCATACACGCGATGCTAATAGATGACGCGAGTAGCAGTAGTAGTATTCTTTTTCTATCACCATCTCGCCCCCTTGGGTGGCTCATCTTCTTCTCTCTATCCATTCATTATCTCATGCTTAATTCTCCCATCCTTAGTTTTGTTAGTTAAAACATACATATTTTAGTAGATGATTAATAACTAAATGATGAGTTCTTAATAATAACCCTTATGTATATGACCTATAGCAATATTTGTATCCTCTTATTATTTTAAAAACCATGTATAGCATCCCTTAGGCTAATAAGAATTTGTTAGACTGTTTGAACTAGTTTATACTTTTAATAGTTTTATAAGTTAGTCAAGACCTTAACTGTTGCCCAAAAACTTAGACTAAGCTTAGGAAAGAGTTGAAGCCACTTGTAACGAACTAACGACTATGACAAATCACTGGCAAAGTAGCGACAGTTGCAGCTAGACCTTTATAGTAGAGTAGTCAAAGTATTTGCAGACATACTGGTCAGGTGGCGTGGCAATATTAGACTACGATACTTGACGGTTACATGGAAAAATCATAGTTATGAGATTCCAGACATGTATCCCAAGATTCTTGACCCAATGAATAAATTCGTCTTACAACCTAGACAATAGCCACAAAAGACCTTGACTACTAGTAAAATTCTTTTAAGTTGGGTAGTGTAGATGAGTTAGAGGATAAAAGAATAGTGTATGGACAATAAGGGAGAAAAGTGTTAGGGTGGCTGACCATAACCTTTTAGGAAGCACTGCAAGCTAGCAACGAAGTGTTAATGGCTATTGTGATTTATTACGGATATGGTTTGGTGTTAATTTTGAGGACGAAATTTTTTTAAGTTGGGTAGATAGTAAACCCCCTCACTCAAAATAGGTATTTTGTGTGTATTTTATATTATTATATTTATTATATATTATTTTAAATATTGAATTACTTTAGAATATTCTATTAGTTAATTGGAAAATAATTTTCTTAGTATATTTACTTATGTAAATATTTATTTAGAATTATTTTTAGGCTATTTTAGATTTTTGGAGATTTTTCTAGAAATTTTAGGTAATTAAAACATAGGAAACGTAAATTTCTAGGACTTCTATAATTTACTATACGACCATACTTGCATTGTTCCTACCAAATATTTATTTTAGTTTAAAATATTTAATTATATTTTTCTGTAATTTATTTAGAAATTTAAGAAATTTATTTAGATTTTTAAAATTATTTAGGATTTATTTGGATATATATAGTCTTAATATTAGATAGATGCTAATTTAATGTTAATAGATATTAATAAGATCTTATAAATTATTTGTATTATCTTTAATTATATTTAAGATTATAAATTATTAAGATAAATTCAAACTCTATTTTAAATTAATTCAAATCCTGAACCTACTAGGAAAGCAACTTCATGCATATCATATCCTTATTTAAATTTATCATAATCCTATCCAAATTAACCAATCCTAGTCGTATTTAATTAAGTAGTGTCCGCCATTATAAATACCCCATCCTTCATATTTTTCTTCCCCAAATTCCCCTCTTTTTCGTCCAAAAATAGTCAAAATTCGTCATAAATTCAGCCTCATTTTCTAGTATGTTATGACGACTTAAAAAGACCATATCTCCTAGCTCCGAACTCCAAAGATGCTCTAGTTTTTTTGTTAAAATTATATCAAGGTTAGTTTTCTGAATATATAAATTATTTTAATAATTTTAGAACCTATTTTTCCAGAAAATTCTAAAAGTGTTAGTTGTCCAAAATCAGACGTATTTTGGTAATTTAGAGATTTTGGGAGATCTCGAACTCAGAATTATGAACCGTTTGAAGTTCGGAAAGCTGACATGATGAAATTCCAGAAAAGTATTTTTGTAGAATTTAAAATATAAGTTTAATCTACTGTAAAATTTGTGCAACGTAGACGTAAATAGGAAACCACCAAAAACTATCATCTGTGCGTCCATGTGGCCATAACTCTTTACGGACTTGTAATTTTATGAAATTGTCGATTCCTGTATTCATGTAGCACTGAAATCTATATAATTCTACACACAAATCAAGTATTTGAGTCAGTTGACTTTTTGGTCAACGGATTGCCTCGATTTGCGTGACACAGATCACAAATCCTTAAAGTTGACTTTCTTTGGACCAAAATTAGAGCTTAACAATAAAATCAGATTATAATAAGATTAAAATACTATTTTAGGTTATTTTATTCAGAATTAAAATAGATTAAATGGAGGAACCTATTTACCTACTTTTGTAACCTAACTTGTTTAATTTATGTGACGGGTAGATCGGACGACGTCTTGAGTTGGGACTTCATTCTTTTTCAGACCAGACAAGATATCTTGCCAAATTGCT
This sequence comes from Iris macrosiphon, assembly GCA_036927795.1. Lineage (NCBI taxonomy): Eukaryota > Viridiplantae > Streptophyta > Magnoliopsida > Asparagales > Iridaceae > Iris > Iris macrosiphon. The sequence continues at coordinate 94,182,640 of JAYESA010000019.1, forward strand.
TACAGTACTTTGCATGCTATTTATATTTCTGTATATTCATTTCATTTCTGTATATGCATTGTATGTGTGTTTTTTTCAGTCATTACTATCTATTATATGTATGTTGACACACACTTGACACTTAGTATCATGAGAGGACAATCATTAGGCGTATGGGCTATAACCACTCTGGTAAACCGTAGTATATAGCTCGCACTACGGGCGTGCGTCGCACTGGTCGCTACCTCCGAGGTATGTCGATTTCTGTAGAGTCGCGCTGGTCGCTACCCCCGAGGTATGACGATTTCTGATGTCCCCTGACGGGTGTGTGAGTTGTGAGGCTTAGATCGAGTAGCCTACCCTTGTCCATACGTCAAAAAATTGTCCTCATTTGTATTCATATAGATTGTCTTGTACAGCGTACTTATTTATTTTCAAACATTATGCATGTTTACTGTATTCAAATTGGTATGCTTTTATATATCTTGTTACGTCCCTCTGAGGACCTGGTCCCTTTCCAGGTATAGATGTTCATGAATATTCGCAGGAGCATAGATCAGGACTTACTACTTATCTCTTCCGATGCGGTCTTACCTTCAGAGCATCTTTGATTATCTCCAGCGACGGATCGCTTTGCTGATACCTTTATATCATCATCTTACTTATATTGGAGAATTACCCTTCTCCTCCATTTTAGTATTGATATAGTCATTGGTAGTGAATTTGTCTCCACCCGACTATTAGTTTGGGATTATTCAGACTCATTATTCTAGTTTAGCTATTTCATTTTTGTGACTTATTGTGTGGATGATATTAGTATACCTGTGACTTGTGACACTATATTTATACCACATGTGAGTTATATTCATATTACAGCGTACATGTGTATTATGATATCCATATATTGGAGTTGACATATACATACGGCTGGCATGCTTACGTGTTCCTAATCCTACGTATTTTGGGACTGGGGCATGACAAATACATTATCTAAAATCAGAATCAGTATATTACGATCTGATCAACCTTAGTGCGCTTGGTTCGCTCTTCGCTTAACTACTTTATGTGGATCGAGATATAGTTGACTCAGCATGTTAGACGAATATACTTGTCTTCTATATAGGTCAGATCATATCATATTAGGTACATAACTGTTCTGATATAAACATGCGATTAGAAATTTACCAAAATAGGATTTCAATCCACAACTGCCTTGACAACTCTCTTTTGAATTCTTTAATCGCCTTGAATCCCGTACTTGTATTCTATCACCTCCTCCTTAAATTCTTTATTATTGTTTTCTGTCTCCCCCTATTTCGAAAAGACGAACGCTCGTGCTTGATATAAGTTTGATATAAGGAGAGTATTAGATATACCCCATAGGCCATCACATTAATTGTGACTATCATTTGTAATTAAGGGTATATCACATGTAAGATATTTTGATAATAAAACTTTTGAGGATTGAATAACATGATTAAATAATTTGATAAAGTTTTTCTTAAATGCGTAAGCCTTATGTGATAGATGGGTAAATTCTATGTTGGGTAGAAGTTGCATTGTCAACTTGAGGTAATTTTTTTAGATTGTGAGCAAGTAAGATTAGATTGAGAGATTTAAGTCATTTTAATTTTGAAATTTTTTTGAAGAATGATTAAGATGATGAGGATTTAATAAATTTTGAAATCTTGATATGGCGGACCAAATATTTATACTTTGAGCACATGATTTAAATTTTGAATATTGAAGGTTGAATCATCAATTTAAAGTTTGAGGATAAATATAGAATTCTAGATTTGAACAATTGGTGAATTAGATTCAAAATTTTATAGTTTGATAATTCAAAATTAAAAGTTAAATTTGATTATTGGATCACCTATTAAAATGTTGAGGATAAAAATTGAGTTTAAAATTTGAAGAGTACAAAATTCTTAAGTAAAAAATAGGAATAATATTTGATTAGAATTATTTTTTAGAGGAGATTATGATCGTTGTAGATCGTGAGGTAAAATTTGATATGGGTTATTTAAATCTTGAATATGTCATATAGATTTAGCTTAAATTTGGATGTGATTATTTAAAAATTGTGAAGGGATTATGATAGGTTGAATTTTGATTTGACAGTGGTTATTTTTAATTTTGAAGTGATTGCGATAGATTTGAATAGATTTGGTTTTTTTAAATTTTTGGAAGAGACTGCGATAGACTTGCCTTATATACGAATGTGAATGATTTAGAGAATCATGCCTTATTTTTAATTTCGAGGACAAAATTATTGTAAGTTGGGTAGATTGTAAACCCCCTCACCCAAAAATAGGTATTTCGTGTGTATTTGTATTTCTTGTATTTGTTTTAGATTATTTTTTAAAATAAATTAAAATCCAATAATTTAATTAGGACACTTCACCGTGGTTTGGACATTAATAATATAGGATGGCCCCAAAATCTGTATCTCCCTTCATAGGAAGTAGCCTATACAGGAGACATTACCTGTAGGATTTTTCCGTGGCACAGAAATTCGATCACTTGGTGTTAGTATGACATTAGTGTAACGACCATTGATTAGGTGTCAATTATTTAGGTAATTTATATATAATTTATTTGTAGTTATTTTTCCAATCCCAACTTCCTACAATTAGCATCCCATAATTTCCCGTGCCAAGTTAGGCATTTTTTCTTTTTATAGATGTGCATATTATTTACTATTACCTATCTCGTTGAATATCTATTTAGTTATTTACTTAGTTAACTAGATAATACAATTATTGATTTATATAACTAGATAAATATCTAATTATTAATTATAAATATTTTGGGTGTAGTATTTTATTAAAACTTTACAATGTAATTTTCTAGAATTTATTTTTTGTGCAAATATTATTTTTAGATTTTAATCTCATTTATATATGTTAATAAATATTTGTTAATAAATATATAATAATAATAATAGTAATAATAATAATAATAATAATAGTAATAGTAATAGTAATAGTAGTAATAATAGTAATAATAAATAGAAAAGAAAAGAAAAGAAAAAGAAAAGAAAAGAAAAGGAATAATATAAAAAACCTAATAACTAAAACCGTAACCTAATTAACCCTAATCCTAAACTATAACTAAACCTAAACACCTATATAAAACAAACTCCTAATTCTCCCCTTCACAGCAAGCCGAGCCTTTATACCCAGACCCGCTCTCCCTCTCCCTTCTATATATATATATATATATATATATATATATATATATATATATATACACTCAAAACCCTAACCCTACCCTAGCCGACGTCAGCATCGACCACCCCGCGGCTCCGCAGCCGCGCGCCGGCTCACCTTGCACCGACCGCCGCCGCCCTGGGCCGCCCTGCGCCGCCGCCGACCGTCCGCGTACGTGCGTGTACGTGCAGCAGCGTCTATACTTCAAGGTGATGTATCTCCCTCAATTTTAATTATTTTTGCGTGTGGGTTTATTCGTGTACGTTCACAACCTAACCCTTTAGGATTTTCATTCAAGCGGGACCAGTTTTAGTTCCCTAGATTAGTCAAAAAGTCGACCAAAAAATGACCGAAAAACTGACCAAAAATAATCCAGAATTTTAACACCAGAACCCCATATTCACACCCAATTTGCCGCCAACCTGTTTATTATTTTCAAAAACTAATTAAAGGGTTCTTCTTCTCCATATAACTGAGAATTTTTTTGTTCTTTTAGTTTTTATTAAATCGTTTTATGTGTGAAAATATTCGGCCGCCAAATCGACCAAAATTTTGTTTTTAAAATATTAGAAAATTATGATACGGAACGTGTCCCGCCAAACGGGACAGCCTCGTCGCATACTAATTGCACCGAAAGGTGCGTATGGTATATCCTAACGTGTGGGCTTTCGTAAAAACTGATTCGGACGTGTGTGGGTGTCAAAATCAACCCATATCCGTAAAAAGGCCCTATATCGTGACTTTTACAAAATACTACCCCATTTTGTGTATGCTCGTCGAAATGCGATAAAACTTGCGCCATTGGATTCGTGACATCATGCTGGTCCTATGACCCAAGTTTTACTTGATTCCGAGACAGTTGACTAAGCCACCTATTTGCGGGCTCCACGGTTGACTTTTAGGGCAAATTTATGGTTGATTCACCGAAATCCAAAATTGGACATACCGTTGAGTTCGTATTGACGTTTAAAATTTGTTTGACTTATAATTTGTCCCATTTAGAGACCTTTACCTCTGGCACATATTTCGGTACAAAGTGGTCCATATGTGGACCCCCGCTTTAACCCAAAATTACCATTTTGCCCCTGTGTCCAAATTGGACGAAAGGGTAGGCTTTTTTGACTATCTCGCTTATTCCAGAAATGTTGGTGATATTTATTTCAGCATCCGAAGACGTTCATTCGGAGGCCATGTTTTCTGATCCTCTGTACTTGACATCTGGATGCTTATACTACGCAGCTTTCTTGCCAGGCAAGTATACCTTGCCTTGTCGTATTATTTAAATTCAGCTATTATTTAGTTTTATATTTAATTGTCTAAATATTATATTATATAATTGTACGCGTCCGAGAAAGACTCGTGTGCAGTCAACGAATGTGTTGACGTTAGGACTTATGTCTGACCTAGTGTCTAGTAGACCCACCTAAAGTCATGGAGTTATCAGTATGACTCCCCAGGACTTGACATATTTCTTACACGGGTTGTGAGTCTCATGTAGGACACGGACTTGCATATTCGGTTGGCCACCTGTACGTGTAGGTCGTGCGACGGATAGGATATAACTGCTAATAGTGATAGATGTTAGAAGACTTAGTAGTTATTAGTAGTCCAGAAGCATAGACTATTATAGTATGGTGGTCCATTCCTTGTCCTTGTTTTGGTTGTAAGGTTGGGCTATTGTTCTAACTACAGGCTATGAGCCAAAGTTACGACGCCGATACTTGCACTCCGTCTCGGCGTAGTAGCTAAAACGTGTTGTGTATACAACATGTCAAGAGCATTGGGCGGGGAGGACGACTAGTAGGAGTATGGGACACTCACTTCCTTTATTCAGATTCCACGTTCGACGGAGCGATATGGATGTTATACTATTCAGATTCCATGTTCTACGGAGAGATATAGACGTTATACTATTCAGATTCCACGTTCTACGGAGCGATATGGACGTTATACTATGAAAATGCCACGCTCTTCAGAGCTGGACGTTATTATATTGCAGAGCGCCCTTATTATGGGGGCATATATGACATATACTAGCTAGTCACGGTAATTGGTGAATTACGTCAGCATATGTCTAGCCTACGCTTCCCCTACACACTAAAGTTGTCCTCACATTACATTCACTTAGATGGTTAGCACACCTCCTTTATTTATTCAGTATTTACTTTATAGCATGCTTCTATGTATCTTGTTACGTCCCTCTGAGGACCTGGTCCCTTTCCAGGTATAGACGATCATGACTATTCGGAGGAGCGCGGAGCAGGACTTACTACTTATCTTTTGAGGAGATCTTCTGTCACGCCCCAGTCCCAAAATACACGGGACCAGGGCACGTGGCATTGGCTAGCTGACACGACTCCGAAGGATATCCCAATTTAATGGATCATATCAAAGCGTGCTACGCTGTCCTAAAATACTAACAAGTCTAATATGCTGACATACAGCAGGTAATGTCTAATCTCATCCACAGAATATAATATCATAATGACTAAAACAAATACTGGAAAATAAAATACAAGAGTCTGAATATCCATACTACATCTAAAATAGTCTGATGGGGACAAACCCACTGAAATACAGCAATGGAATAAAAGTGCAGAAGGAAGTAAGATAACTAGACTAGAGTATCAACTAGCTAGATAAGAATGCTCTAGTCCGAAACAGCTGCGTACCCAAATCACGGGAACTCCTCTGAAAATGCATCGAAGTCCTCAATCAGGAATCATGTCTCTACTCCTGCTCCGTAGATGGTCGGGTACAAGTGCTCGTCCTGATCTGGAAGGGAACCAAGTTCTCAGAGGGACGTAACAAGATACAAAATGCATGCATAAAGTAAATACTGTGTAAGCTCAAGGGTAATCTAACCAGCTAAGTGAAATGCATTTGAAGACAACCTTAGTACGTATGGGTAGGTGAAAGGTATAAAGCGTAGCGTCGAGCCAGAGGCTAAGTACCTGGCATTAGCTGCAAACTGGATGCCAGGAGTATATGCTGACTATATCACCGATCATGATAGCGCACAGCTAGTAACCTATGACGGATGTATCGACAAGCATATATGCCCATAACCGGGTAACCTGAGCCCATAACCGGGTAACACATGGCCCATAACCGGGTAACACTGAGGCTCACGACCCCGTAATTTACTCTGAAACTACGACAGCCAAATGTCTGTCCCATACGCTTACTAATTGGCTTCCCCGCCCAATGCTAATGTACAAGTCACGAACACGACGTGGACATATCGTACTATAATGCAAGTCGCTATAGAAATAAACAACTAAGCTAAATACCGTCACACGTGCTGCTCATACTGATGGCCAGTCAGTCATGAAGCGCGCGTCCTTACATGAACTCACTATGTGATGTATAATAATACGTGTCAAGGCCTGGGGAGTCATATTGATAACTTCTCAACTTTAGGTGGGTCTACTAGACACTAGGTCAGACACAAGTCCTAACGTCAATGCCTTCGTTGACTGCACCCGAATTTTTCTCGGACGCGTACAGTAAATGTCATACCCCAGTCCCAAATTACGTTGGACTAGGACACGTAAGCATGCCAGCCGTATGAATATAACACTCCAATATATAGAATCCATAACACACGTACGATGTAATATGAATAATAATTCACAAGTGGTAAACATATATGTCACAGAGCATAACTAAATCTCATCCACAGAAATCAAATATAAACGAATAATCCATATCTATATAACTAGATCTCAATATAAAGTATCTAAAGATGGTAGTCGGATGGAAACAAATCCACTACCGAACCAGAATATAGAATAAACAAGACAAATACAATGTAAGTACCACAACTATCAACCACTGAGACTCGAAGAGAAGACCTCCTCGAAGCATAAGGGTAACCAGTCCGGATCTGCGCGCCTGCGAATACTCATGAACATCTACACCTGGAAAGGGACCAGGTCCTCAGAGGGACATAACAAGATACATAGAAGCATGCCATAAAGTAAATACTGAATAAATAAAAGGGGTATGCTAACCATCTAAGTGAATGCAATATGAGGACAACTTTGGTACGTATGGGTAGGCGTAGGCATAACGTCCAACGTTCTCTAGAGTTTGGTATCTCTAACGTCAATCATTCCGAAGAATGAGGTATCTGTCAAATATATATATAACGTCCAACACTCTAAGGAATGTGGTATCTGCAAAATATATGTGTCTGTATCACTCCGAAGAACGCGGTATCTGTATAAAGGAGGTGGGTGTCCCATACGCCTACTAATCGTCCTCTCCGCCCAATACAGATGTACAAGTCGCAAACACGACGTAGACATCTTGTACTATAATGCAAGTCTCTAAAGAATTAAACAACTAAGCTAAATTCTATGACACGTGTTGCTCACCCCGATGGCCAGTCGAGTATGAGGCACGTGTCCATACATGAACTCACTCTGTGACGTGTAATGATACGTGTCAAGGCCTGGGGAGTCATACCAATAACTCTACAACTTTAGGTGGGTCTACTAGACACTAGGTCAGACACAAGTCCTAACGTCAACGCCTTCGTTGACTGCACCCGAGTCTCTCTCGAACGCGCACAGTTATATAATCTAAAATAATAAACATGCAACTAAATATATAACTGAATTTAAACAGAATAATAAGGCAAGGTATACTTGCCTGGCAAGAGAGCTGAAAAATGTAACATCCAGATGTCAAACACCAAGAGTCAGAAACTACGGCCTCAGAATGAACGTCTCCGGATGCTGAAATAAACATCACCAACGTTCCAAATAAGCAAAATAGCTAAAAACTACTACTCTTTCATCCAATTTGGACACAGGGGCAAAACAGTAATTTTGGGTCAAAGCGGGCTCCACTTGTGGGCCACTTCGCACCGAAAAGCATGCCAGGGATAACGGTCTCTAAATAGGACAAATTATAGGTCAAACAAACTCTAAATGTCATTACAAACTCAAAGTACGTCCAAATGTGGATTCCGGTGAGCCGAACACAATTTTGCCAAAAAATCAACCGTGGGGCCCGCCAATAGGCGACTTGGTCAACTATCTAAGAATCTCGTGAAACTTGGGTCATAGGACCAGCACGATACCACGATTCCAATGGCGCAAGTTTTATCGCATTCTGACGAGCGTGCACTAAATGCGCAGGGCTTTTACAAAAGTTACGACATGGAAAATTTTCTGCGAATACGGGCTGATTTCGATGTGCACATACGTCCAAATCAGTTTTCGTAAAATCTCATACGTCCGAGTATAATGTGCACACCTTTTGGTATACTTGGTACACGACGGGGCGGTCCCGTTTGGCGGAGCGTGCTCCGTATCGCAATTTATGGAAATCTGGAAAAAGTAGGTTTTCGGGGTTTTCTAACTAGTTTAATTCTACATACAATAGTTAATAAATTAATATAAATAACATAAATTAAACTAGTTTAGGTGGTCTTCGCATACCAACAAGAAAAACCAAATTTGGATCTCTTTGGTGGGAGATGCGAATCCGTGAACATAGGTAGTTACCACAGTTTTCTGCGATACTCAAAAGTTATCATTTTTTGGCAACTTGGTCGCTATTTTTGCCTAGGTTTACGCGCTGTTCGAGGTCAACTAATATACAGATATTGAAGGAGATTAAGTCATGAATATACCGGTGAAGACGGGGTCAAGTTTGGTTGAGCAGGGGCACGAAAAACAGGGCTGGAACACAGGTACGTCGCTGTTCAAAACTGTCGCAGGATGCGGGGTTGTTCGCGGTCGTCGCGGTCAAGGCGGCTCCTTCGGCGGCTCTGGGATGGGGCGGCGAGTCTGGTGGTCGGCAGCGATGCGGCTAGGTCGAGGGGGTTGTCGAGTAGGGTTAGGGTTTGGGGAATAGAGTAGTTATATAGAGAGAGAGATAGAGAGATCACGATAGAGAGGGGGCGGATACTTGCTCGGGTTAAGGGGTGATGGGGTTGTAGCTGCTGCTGTTCTCTTATATTAGCAGGTATATTATTGGGTAGGGTTCAATAGTAAACGGGTAGTGTAGGAAATGGTTTAGGGTTTAATTTATTTATTTAATTTCTTTTATTTTCTTTCTTTCTTTCTCTTTTATTTGTTTTCTACTTTCTTTTTTTTCTATTCTATTTAATACCTTATTGCATATATATATGTAGAAAATTCTAAAAATTTGTATTAGTGCGTACAATTAATCTATCAACTGTCCATAGGATCTTCTACATAGAATAAATTAGAAAAAATTTATAATGGCTCCATAAATCTCCTAAATACACAAACACCTAAAATAAAAATTAACTAAATTCTATTTCTACTAATTAGCTACTAAACCATATAAATCAATTAAGTAATTGATGATAAACAAAAATGAAAAAGATGTTTATACGAAATCTTTTTGTTCACAAACAAGAAAAAGAGTACAATTAATCCTATACGAGGATATTAAGTACAATAAAATGATTCTGGAAAAGTATTGCTATAGAAGTCTGATCTGCGGTCGATCACTTTGTTTCTTGGACCACACGATGATGAAGAAGTGTTGTAGAAGAAGAAGAAGTTTCAAAGGTTGCAAGTGGAATTGAATTCTCGTTGCCAAAGTTGTCAACCAACACTCTCTGTCTATGCTCTCTTTTCTCTCTGATCTCTGATTATCCCCCTGTCCCCGTCCAGGGGTCTCTATTTATAGAGATCAATCAAATAACTACCAAGTTGGCATAAAAGACAAGCAACTGTCTTGTTGGCATAAAATGCCAAACTGTCAAGAAGATTACATCTTTTACGCTGCGGTTATGATAACTGCTACCCACGTTCCCTTAGTCTTCTGAATCTACGTATGACACGTGTCCCTATAAGGTAACGCGTATAACTGCTTCTTGAAGATCATGGCATGCAAGCCACGTAAGTAACTGCCCCTGCGTAAAGATGGTTGGCATAAAATCCAAATAACTGTCTTGTTGGCATAAAAGCCAAATAACTGTCTTGTTGGCGTAAAAGCCAAATAATTGTCTTGTTGGCATAAAAGGCCAAACTATGAAGAAAGTTGCATCTTGTACGTTGTGGTTATGATAACTGCTACCCACGTTCCCATAGTCTTCTGAATCTGCGTATGACACGTGTCCCTTTATAAGGTAACGCGTATAACTGCTTCTTGAAGATCACGGCATGCAAGCCACGTAAGTAACTGTCCCATGCGTAAAGATGGTTGGCATAAAAGCCAAAAAGGTCAAACTCTGCGTAAAACTTGATGATTTACGAATAATAGATAACCAGCATAAAATAGCCAATTATCCATCATGACTGAGGTTTTGAGCATATTCTGGGCTAAATAGCTTTATCACGTACCTTTGCAAATATAGCCGAGTTGGCATATTTCGAGGAGATAGCATACGGTGTACTCCTATAGTTAAAAATAGCCTAGTTGGCATAAAATACAAGGATGGTGATGTGAGCGTATTAGTCACAGTTTTAGCTTTTCCAGTCAAAAAAATAGAACAAAATCTTGTGCATTAAATACAGAGATATGCCTTTATCTCGTGCATTAAATGCGAAGATATGCCTCGAGCTCTGTACAAGAAACACTTTTGATGTGGCGTCTGATTTTGTCTTTATCTTGAGCATAAAACTCATTTATGCCCATGTAGAAGAGGCAGCGTATTCTTTGAATGCATAAAAATGACTTGTATTAAGAATATGTCACTAAACGACAACCTGGGTCTCTGTACAAAATTATCATCACAGCTGTTCTCTCGATCATCGTGTAGTACTTTTATCAGGTGCCAGGTTCACTGATTTGTCTGACAAATTCATCCGAGGAATACGAAGAGTTCCTCGTACAGCTTTACGATGCATTAAAAACAAACGTATTTTAAACTTTACGCAAAAGGGTAAAGCAACCTTTTACGCAGAATAGACTTGAAGCACTGCTTTACGCGGACAGCTCTGAAGCTCTACTTTACGCCAAACAGCTCTAAAGCCCTGTTTTACGCGGGCAGTTCTAAAGTCATATTTTATGTCACACAGCTCTGAAGCCCTATTTTAAGCGGATAACTCTGAAGCTCTACTTTACGCCAAACAGCTCTGAAGCCCTGTTTTACGCGGGCAGTTCTGAAGCCAGATTTTATGCCACACGGCTCTGAAGCCCTGTTTTAAGCGGACAGCTCTGAAGATCTACTTTACGCCAAACAGCTCTGAAGCCCTGTTTTACGCGGGCAGTTCTGAAGCCATATTTTATGCCATATGGCTCTGAAGTCCTGTTTTATGCGGGCAGTTCTAAAGCCATATTTTATGCCACACAGCTCTGAAGCCCTATTTTACACGGACATCTCTGAAGCTCTACTTTACGCCAAACAGTTCTGAAGCCCTATTTTATGCGGGCAGTTCTGAAGTCATATTTTATGCCACAGAGCTCTGAAGCCCTATTTTATGCGGACAGTTCTGAAGCCCTACTTTACGCTGACTTCATATATGTTGGGGGTTTGACTGTATAATACGTGTACAATTTTCCAGCATATTTTATGCTTCTACAAGACTCCTTCAAAGTTTTTAAATTCCTCGTAATTTAAAATACTTTGAATGAAGCATGAAATGGTTAAATTTGACTCGTTCTTCGAGGCTGATTTTTTTGGCGATATTTAAGAAGTTGTTGGGATTTGTATGTTCTCTTCTGCCTATATAAGGGTAAGCAAATGAACTTGTTTTTCCATACTTCCTTTACCATAAAGATGACTGCTGAGATTCATTGGGTTGAACTGAGAAAGAAGAAGATTATGCTCTTCCAGTATATAAGAAGCCATAAAAAGAGACATCTTCGAGCAAATATTCTCTGCAATGATGGACCATGGAAGGATATCATAGCTTTCTTTGCTCGAAGTAGTCAGCGATTTTAGATGGCAATTCGCCAAAGAGAGAGGAAGGGTCGCATTAGACCACACAGCTTGCTAGCTGTATTTTCCCCTATTATGAAGTTGGACCCTGGGGTGCAGCTTGGCCGTGTCTTCCAGTATTGTGTTGGATCTGAATCCCAAACACAATTCTAAGCATGGTCGCCGATGACGTATGGGGGTGGGCTTGAATAATTTAAACAGGCCCAATTTTGTATTCTCCCTCCATTCACCATTTTCTTGGCACCCGGTCGAAGAAGTACTGTAGAAGAAGAAATGAAGATCTCCATCAGACGAGAACCTAGTGTAATAGATTTCCGTCATATGTAATCATGATCTTGAATATTAATGAAAAATCCTTTGTAAGAAAATGGATTTCCATCATATGTAATCATGATTAATAAACTTGTCTTCTTTTACGCACTACTGATTCGCCATGTTGCTGTGAGAAAATCTGGTAATATGCAGCTTCAACGTGCTTGAGTAATTTTTACGTAGACTCTGACAAATATGCCTCCAGTCACGTTCTAACTTTTACGCCTAAAGGAGGATGCGTAAAAACTCTTTTAGCATTGAATTATCTTGAAAATCCAATCGTTATGATATTTTTGACGAGGAGTCACATAGGATTCTGAATCATTATTTCTTCTTTATGATTATGAAGAACATCTGTTTAGAACACCATCTTCAAAATTAGCTTCTCGAAAAATTCTCGAGACAGGGCAAGAAATGTCCGCCGAATAGGCCATACCTGAACTAGACGTAAAAGATTCTGGCTGAACTTTGAATGAACTGTCAATGGCCAAGGAAGAAAAGTTATCTCCAGTGAAGACAGACATTTTCAGGGAACTCTTTGGCCCTTCGTCTGATGAAGTCTTCTTGAATGAAAAAAGAAAAGAAAACTCTGATAAGAAGAGCATTTCCTGCGTAAACTCTTGTGACTGGCTTTTTCAAGCATAAAACCCAAATTGTCAAGATATACGCGTATTCTGCTAACTGATCTGTCCCGCGTAATTTAAGATGCGCGTAAAATCATAGATCTGTAGCATCTGAGCATAAAATCATAGATCCTTGCTCTGTGCGTAAAATCGTAGATCTGTAGCTTCTGAGCGTAAAATCGTAGATTTGTAACTTCTGAGCGTAAAATCGTAGATCTGTAGCTTTTGAGCGTAAAATCGTAGATCTGTAGCTTCTGAGCGTAAAATCATATATCTGTAGCTTCTGAGCGTAAAATCATAGATCTGTAGCTTTTAAACGTAAAATCGTAAATTTGTAGCTTCTGAGCGTAAAATCGTAGATCTGTAGCTTATGAGCGTAAAATCTTAGATTTGTGGCTTTTGAGCGTAAAAATCATAGATTTGTAGCTTCTGAGCGTGAAATCGTAGATCTGTAGCTTCTGAGCGTAAAATTATAGATCTGTGCTCTGCGCGTAAAATCGTAGATCCGTAGCATCTGAGCGTATCCTTTACGCAGCATGATGACCTGTCTTCCTTTTCAAATGATCGGCTGACGTGATCCCGAATCCTAACTGACTATAATAAAAAATCGAATTTGGTTAAGGATTCGGAGAGTCATCTGAACTCTATAAATAGACCTAGGTCATGAGAGAGAAACACCCTTCACCTCCTTGTGAAAAACTCTTTGTCTCTTTCTAAGAAACTCTTCGTATCTTTCTGAAAAAACTCAGATTTGTTATGGCACCAAAACAGACCTCCGTCGCTAAAGGAAAGAAAGTCGCTTCATCATCTCGCTCCTCTGCTCAAGCACGAGTGACTCCTACTAGGCCAAACGAGCCTCGTTCTAAACGAAGTGCTTCGCCGTCTAGCTGTGCACCGGGCATCACCGGTAAAAACTTTGAGAGGAATAAAACTCTTCGCACACGTTATACGTGTATGGGTAAATACGCCCATATTTTAATGTGTCAGCGTAAAAATTCCATATTTTACAATCTGGCGTAAAAACTCAGACTGTCAAATTTTGGCGTATACTGCAAACTTTGCGTTTTACGCACTGAAAGTAAATTCCAGCGTAAAACTCAAATTTTGCAGTCTGGCATAAAATCTCAGATTGTCAAATTTTGGCGTAAAATGCCAAACTTTGTGTTTTACGCACTGAAAGTAAATTCCAGCGTAAAACTCAATTTTTTTGCAGTCTGGCGTAAAAACTCAGATTGTCAAATTTTGGCGTAAAATGGCAAACTTTGCGTTTTACGCACTGAAAGTAAATTCCAGCGTAAAACTCAAATTTTTGCAGTCTGGCGTAAAAAGTCAGATTGTCAAGTTTTGGCGTATACTGCAAAAATGTAGCACTTCTACGTTTTTCGCGCTGAAAGTAAATTCCAGCGTAAAACTGACTTATTCTCTTGCTTTTTTGCAGTGGACCTACAGATCCCCCTCTGGCTGAAGTAATGGGCTCTGCTGCTGGAATGTTGAATTCTAACTACTTGGAGGACTTGTCCCATATGACTTTTCCCATCTCTGGAAATGAGTATCCTCAAGAAAGGAAAATTCTGATCTCGGCCCAAGGAGAAAGAATGTTGCTGAGTATGATCAGTGGGGAACCCTTGACATACATAGATGGAACTGAATATAAGAAATCCGCTTTCTTACTTGGGGACGTTATTGATAAGCAGTCCCAGACAAAGCTCGAGAAGGAAGATTGGGTATTTTTTGTTCAGGGCAGTGTTATGTACCTGCCAAAGATGTCCAGGGACTACCCCATTTCTGCATTCTTCCATGCCACACATCCCAGAAGGATGGCATGGACTCTGACTCCCAATCTTCATGGCCAGCCAGGAAAGATCTTTTATAAGAAAGAATTAAACCAAGGATCCTTTGTAAGTAGTCCCTCAGGCCTTATCATGCCCTTCAGAGGATTACTACCAGGCAGCGTCCCTAGTGAAGACTCTTTCTTGATCCAGCCATTTCAAATAGCAACTTTCTGCAATGAATTCATGGAGCAGGGAGGAGTTTATCCCAGGGTTAACCCTCGCACAAGTGGATGGCTTAACCCCCACAATCTTCGATGGGCCAATTTAACTGCATGGGCCCTGAAGCACTTTCAGATGGAGCTGCAAAGTATTAACTTATTTGAGGCTGTGAGTGCTACTAGTGTTGGGATGCCTATCAATACCAATTTGTTTTTAGCTTTGATGGAGCGATATAACTCGCTAACTGGGACTTTTGTCACTCCAATAGGTGAGTTGGGCCTAGCACTTCATGAGATGGCAGATATCTCAAAGCTGCTAATGGTAGACATTCCTTATGAAGAATACATCCCCACCAACAGAGAGTTGAAGGATACCAACCCTCGGGTAGTGGCCATATACCAAGAGCTGATGAGCCACTATCTTGCATGCACCACCTTCTACAGAAAGCCTTCTGATTTAGCCCATATTAACAAATGGGTATCCTACCTCTTCTTCCATCAGACTAGAAATGCCAAGCAGGACAAGGTTGTAGATAATAAAGGCAAACCTTTGCACCCTATGAGCATTCTTAATGCCAACACAATCGATGATCTTATTAAAGATGTAGAGGCTCCAGATTGTGTTCTTAATAAAGAGATAGGGGTTATCCTGCAGGAACCAAAGCCTACAGTTATATGAGGCATTGCCGGAAGCCTCTGTCAAAAGAAGCTCAACTGGCTGGCTTTCTTTCTATTTGGCTACGCTGATGGGTGGTGCCTGGCATCGCGTCTGCAGATCGCATTCATCGCAATACCTTATGGCCTGCAGTGCGTTTGGTGTTTGGAGCAAGATTGGGCCTACTCCCTGCTATGGTATGCAGGATACAAGCTGGCCTGAGGGCTATTACTGATGGGCTGCTGACCGATACCACTCAGCGCGAAGGATATCCTAGAGTAGAATTACCATTCTTATATCTGATATGATGGTTAATCCTTCACAACACCAGAGTGATGTCTCCCGGATCTGCCAGTGGTTTGGGCAATAACTTCTTGTTGAATTATAAGAACTTTTTTTGGAATGTGACTAGCGTCATAGATTGTTGACTAGCACTGAATTTTTCCTATAGTTAGAAATTCTTCTGCACCATTCCCTCCATACATATTAATCAACAGGGGACTAAACTTCAGGATGTTGATCAGGGGAAGTCTATTCTTTCTCCTGAAGCCTTTTACTGGTTGGTCTGTATTAGACCTTCCCACCTGCTATATAGAAGTGAGGACCACTGCTACTTGGAGCCTTATCTGCCTAGCCGTTTCGCCAGGCAATTTTGATATGATCAGTTGCATATGGGAAATCCCATCACCAGCTTCAAATTCAAAGGTGGGCTTATTGATGGAGCTAGAGGATGGCGTTATTTCATCATGGGTTGTACTGGAGCAACCTTTACTGTTCCCGCGACCTCTCTCTCCATGGAGTTGCGAATTCTTCATTCATACGCACAGTTTTATGTGTCCCTCAATACCTTCATCGTAATTTTGATGTATATGGAAGTTTTAGAATGCCCTCCCATAAGTCCGCTGGAAGAGAGGAGATACCATCTGTCTCCTCTGATGAAGGTGATGAAACTACTGGTGCAGATGATTATTTGTTAATTTTACCGAGAGGCGTAATAGCTCCCCCGGCAGAGCCTCTCATAATTTCCAATAAACGAAAGGCTTCTACTCTGAAAGAGCCTTCCTTCCGTAAGAAGAAGCAGACTACCAGAGGTCCTAAAAAGACTTCCACCAGGGGGTCCTCTTCCAGGAGTAAACCTATTATTTTTCCTGTTAGGGATGATTCTTTGATTAGGGGTCCTTCGCCTTTTAAAGAAGAAGCCTCCGCAGTTCCAGCTGAAAGTGCTGGAGATTCTTTGCCCGTGACTGCTGCCGCTACCATCGTTACTGGTGATGCTTCTATATCACCTTCGAGACCGAGCTCGCTAATAATCCATATACCTTTTACAAGACAAATAATAGGACTAGCCCCTCCTTCATCTGTAAGTATTTCAAGCGATATTCTACCCGATGAACCTCAAGTAGATCTGGGTGATGACTGGGATGACGAACCCCAAGCGTCAGTTGGTATACCCTCTTCTCCAGGTATGACAGCTTATTTAGCATCATTAAGAAATAATTTAGCTATACAGGCTGCAGACGCAATATACATACCATCGGCCATGGGTAAATGTTGTCTTCACACTTTTTCCAAGAAAATTTAACATCAAATTGATATTAACTTTCTCTTATCTTAGTTTCAGACGAAGACATTTCTGGGGAGGGCGGAGCTGAAATAACCTCTAATTTTTTTGCAGATCCTGCTAATGAAATGGCGGTGACCACCATCGAAGAAGCATACTTTGAAGCAGTTGATCTTTCATCCGTAATATTCTCGGATATAATCCCGCCAGCAACTGTTCAAATAATATCAGAGATGGATGAACCCACCATCTCGATTGTGCCTCCTTCGTCGAGCATGCCAGCAACTTCAACTGTTCTTGGTGTCTATTCTTTTGTCGCACCATCTGTTGAAGCAACGACTGTGGCAATATTCTCTGCAGTCATTCCATAAAGGAGATTTACCGATATTGCGGCCACTCCCAGCGTCCATACGAGCTTTGCTATGCTAGTTGAACAATACACTAGCATATTCTACCTCACTTTGAAAGAATTGATATCCATGGTGCTGGAGAAGAATCTAGACTTTGATGCTCTGAAGACGTCCTCCAAGCTCACCATAGCATAGATTAGAAATTTCAATGACGCTGAAAGAGCTAATGCGCTAGAGCAAATGGTTAATGGTTTAGAATAACCCATTAACAAATATTTACAACTATCCCGAGGTAGCATCAATGACTTGGTTCAGGCTGAGTATGACTCCCTAACTGCTAAATTTGCTCAGAAGATAGAAACTTTAAACAAATCCATCTAGGAACATCAACAAGAGATGGAGAAAGAGCAAGCAGTATTGGTGGAGAGTATTCCTCAACTAGCTCAGTGTCGTGCCGAATGTGAGGGATATGAAGTGAGTGTTCCAGAATTGGAAGCTGAACTTGCTTAAACATGGGAGAGGCTTCTCAAAGCATCGCTAGTTCGTGATGTATTGGAGGGCTAAGTGAATACAGCTCAACAGAACTTGACACATGTGGGTGTCATCCACGCAAGTTTTGTTGATTCTCTGTCCGAACTATCTCTCTTGAGCAATAACGAAGCAAGGCTGGAACTGGCTCGCACCAACATTTTAAACTCCAGGAATGAGAGGATGGCTGCTTTGGCACAACAGATCCGCGATTTAACTGCTCTTCCCCAATGATGTATTTTTTTACTTTTTTGCTCCTTATTTTCTCAGAGATAATAAAGATACATTTTTTGACATTGTGGACCCATCACTTTAAAAATATAAATGATAGGCTAAGATGAAAGTGATATCATAGGTAATATGGACATGATATACTTTCGATAAGGTTTAGCTGAATATATCTATTTAGAGGTAATATGAACATAATAGAATATAATCCAACTAAATTTGTATACAAAACACTATCGGAGGTAATATGAACATGATAGGTTTTAAAGTTTTAAATTAGTTAAACATATCTATTTAGAGGTCATATGAACCTGATAGAATATGATTCAGCTAACCTTTGTACGTAGTATCGTCAGAATAAAATCTTCATCATACTCCATTAAGCAAAGGAGATCAAGCATAATACAGCTTCAGGAATTTGCAGTTGATAGGAGCCATTATCAAATCTCCATTAGGCTTGGCTAATCTGTAAGCGCCATTTGAAATCATATAAGGGCCCTCCTTTTCTTTAAGATAGTTTGTGTGAACTTCGGATATCGTACCAGAGGTAATATGGACGTAGTACAATATCGTGTTTGTTGAGGACATCCCACTGGGGGATCCTTGGTGGACCTACTATTTGTTGCGCATGTTGAGTGCAAATATTAAGTTCAAAACAAGCCCTATCAGAGGTAATATGGACGTGATAGGTTTTGTGGCTAGTAAAGACATCCTGCTGGGAGATTTTTTGTGGACCCATTACTTTTTTTCGCACGTTAGTGCAAGTAATGAGTTTGAGACAAGTCTTGACAGAGGTAATGTAGACACGATAGTTTTTTGTGGACTTACTACTTTTTGCGCACGTTAGTGCAAGTAATAGGTTTGAGACAAGCACTGTCAGAGGTAATATAGACGATGTAAAATATGACTCTGTGGGAATAGTGGAGAGACATATTTTTGTTTGAGAGGTAATGTGGTCTTCAATTGTTGGTTTCCATTGCAGGCATCCCACCAGGGGGGTTTTGGTGGACCTATTACTTCTTGTGCACGAGAGTGCAAGTAATAAGTTTAGGACAAGCCATGTCAGAGGTAATATGGACGTGGCAGTTTTCGTGGAACTAACTTCACTGGCGTACTTAGAGTTAAGTATGGGTGCTAAGTTGAGATGACAACCGATATCAAAGGTAATATGGACATGATAATCGATAGCCAAACCTGGAAGATTTGCTCAGAGGTAATATGGACATGACAAACTCAGCCTGAGAGAAATATTATGACAGCAATTCAGAGGTAATATGAACGTAAACTAATGTCCGAAAAATTCATTGAGGAGTGATTTGTTGAGTGTGGTCTATCCGAACATGAAGATAGACCAAAGGATTGCTCCACTGGGGAGATTGATGGGACGATAGCTCAGAGGTAATTATGAGCATGGCTAGCGTCTAACGAGATTGGTTTGAATAGTCACTACGGGAGTGTACGAGTAGACCTAAGGATTGCTCTGCTGGGGAGATTTTGAGGATCCATCATCCATTGCGTATCCGGGACTCTTGGATACGGATGATGGCTTTTTACAAGAATTTGTAACGAAGGAGAAAATGTTGCACATAGGCACTTGCTGGGGATGAAGAACCAAGAGTTGATTTGTACCTCTGGGTTATGGACTTATTACCCATGGCGTACCTTAAGTACAGATAATAAGCTGAAATGACTAGCACTACCAGGGTTTATGCGAACGTGATAGTAAAAATTCGAAGAGCAGAACTTTACTCATAGGTGATATGGACATGAACAAAATTCTAAAAACATCTTACTCAGAGGTAATATGGACGTGGTAAGATATGACTCTGTGGGGATAAGAAAAAATAGGACAGAGGTAATATGGAAGTGACCATTTTTGTGGTGATAGATTTACCCTACTGGAGAAAGTGGAGAGACGTAGTTCAGAGGTAATATAGACGTGAACTAATTGATAGCAACAACCTGGGAGGTTTGCTTAGAGGTTACTTGGACATGGCAAACTTAGCTGGGGAAAAAAATATTTGGACAACAATTCAAAGGTAATATGGACGTGAACCCATGTCCAAAAAATTCACTGGGGAGTGATTTGCTGAGTGGGAAAAGACCTGAAGGTTGCTCCGCTGGGAAGATTTTAGGGACTCATCATCCGGTACTTCATTGAGGGGGAAAATTGTCAAGTTGGAGTGAGATCAATCTGCAGTGACCGTCTTCTTGTTATAAATGCAAAGTGATGACTTTGGCATCGATCAACTCCTGGATTTTCCTTTTCAGTACATAGCATGCCTTTGTGGGGTGATAAATATACCGATAAAAGAGACAATATTCTGGGTCATCGACCTTGCCAGCCTTTTCAGGGTATCTGATGTTGGGTAGCCGAAGTTTTTTTTCCTTCATCAATATATTGAAGATTTCAATAATGTCAACCTCATTGAAGGAGAAAGTCTCCTTCGGCTTTCGGGCTTCCGATACCTGAGTCGTACGGTCCTCAGGGAAGATGGTCATAGCTGCATCATCTTCGGACTCAGAGGGAATTCTTCCCCCAGCTTTGGATGCTGCTCTGTTTTGTCGAGGGAGACTACCCCCAGATATGTCGTTGTTTGGTTTTTCTTCCTGTAATGACAAGAGTAGTTTAATCGGTCGAAAACTGACCGTTTTGCTTTAGAACAGCAACGATTAATTACAACCTTATGACTATTACAATAATGTTCTCTAGGAGGTGTAATAGACGTATTAGAAGATCTCCTGTCTTTGTGTTTCTGGATCAAGAAATCACGCAAATCAGGGAGATTACAAGAAGAAGAAGAAGACTTATTCTGCCTTTTTACATCAGTAGGAAGGTGTAGATTAGGAATCATAACCCTTTCTCTGCCATAGGAATACAATAGTTCACCCATATGAGTAGCATATGATCCATCATCTGTCTGAGGAGCATATCTTCCCGTGAAACGAGTCTTCTTTATATGGACAGACCTATCCTGGCATAATTTAGATTTTTGCACAGGTTCGCGTAAAATAGGAAAAGCCCGCATAATCTGTAAAGTGGGAACTTTCTTCTCTTGTGGGCGTAAAAGCTTAGAGGTTGAAAGATTCGCCACTTATTTTCCTTTGATGTGATCAAAGGGTACATCTGCCTTATCATAGATGGGAGATATAACTTTACGCACAGGGCATGTTTGAGATTTCTGGATTGGTACTGAGGCATTGCCAGAAATTTTGTCTACCACGTCACAGACGGGAGACAAAGGTTTATGCGCAGGGTGCATATGATACTTCTGGATTGGCACTGAGGCATTGCCAGAAGTCTTGTCTACCACGTTACAAACGGGAGACAAAGTTTTATGCACAGGGCGTGTTTGAGACTTTTGGATTGGCACTGAGGCATTGCCAGAAGTCTTGTCTACCACGTTACAAACGGGAGATAAATTTTTACACACAGGGCGTGTTTGAGACTTCTGGATTGGCCCTGAGGCATTGCCAGAAGTCTTGTCTACCACATCACAGATGGAAGACAAAGTTTTACGTACAGGGCATATTTGAGACTTCTGGATTGGCACTGAGGCATTGCCAGAAGTCTTGTTTACCACGTCACAAACGGAAGACAAATTTTTACGCACAGGACGTGTTGGATGTGTTGTCACAACCTTGTTGATCAGTGAGTGAGAGCTTGCAGGAAGGGTAGAGGATGTCTTAGGCATCCACATTTTGTGCAGCTTCCTGTTGTTCTGGATAGAGGAGGAATGAGAGCTACCTCATGCACGAAGCATGTCTTCATAGGCAGATTGGTCGAACTGGACGACCAAAGTCTTTTTCGTCGATCCGACGGATACAGCATCATGTTGAGCAATTAGTTCTCGTCAGAGGAGAAAGTCGTCCCCAGCAGAGTCGCCGTCTTGTGTTTGATGATAAACAAAAATAAAAAAGATGTTTATACGAAACCTTTTTGTTCACAAACAAGAAAAAGAGTACAATTAATCCTATACGAGGATATTAAGTACAATAAAATAATTTTGGGGAAGTATTGCTATAGAAGTCTGATCTGTGGTCGATCACTTTGTTCCTTGGACCACACGATGATGAAGAAGTATTGTAGAAGAAGAAGAAGCTTCAAAGGTTAAAAGTGGGATTGAATTCTCGTTGCCAAAGTTGTCAACCAACACTCTCTGTCTATGCTCTCTTTTCTCGATGATCTCTGATTATCCCCCTGTCCCCATCCAGGGGTCTCTATTTATAGAGATCAATCAAATAACTGCCAGTTGGCATAAAAGCCAAGCAACTATCTTGTTGGCATAAAATGCCAAACTGTCAAGAAGATTATATCGTTTACGCTGCGGTTATGATAACTACTACCCACGTTCCCATAGTCTTCTGAATCTGCATATAACACGTGTCTCTTTATAAGGTAACACGTATAGCTACTTCTCGAAGATCATGGCATACAAGCCACGTAAGTAACTGCCCCTGGGTAAAGATGGTTGGCGTAAAAGCTAAATAACTATCTTGTTGGCGTAAAAGCCAAATAACTGTCTTGTTGGCGTAAAAGCCAAATAATTGTCTTATTGGCGTAAAAGCCAAATAATTATCTTGTTGGTGTAAAAGGCCAAACTATAAAGAAAGTTGCATCTTTTACGCTGCGGTTATGATAACTGCTACCCACATTCCCATAGTCTTCTGAATCTGCGTATGACACGTGTCCCTTTATAAGGTAACCCGTATAACTGCTTCTTGAATATCACGGCATGCAAGCCACGTAAGTAACTGCCCCATGCGTAAAGATGGTTGACGTAAAAGCCAAAAAGGCCAAACTCTGCGTAAAACTTGATGATTTATGAATAATAGATAACCAGCGTAAATTAACCAATTATCCATCATGACTGAGGTTTTGAGCGTATTCTGGACTAAATAGCTTTATCACGTACTTTTGTAAATATAGCTGATTTGGCGTATTTCAAGAAAATAGCATACGGCGTACTCCTATAGTTGAAAATAGCCTGGTTGGCATAAAATGCAAGGATGGTGATGTGAGCGTATTAGTCACAGTTTTAGCTTTCCCAGTCAAAAAAATAGAATAAAATCTCGTGCATTAAATACAGAGATATGCCTTTATCTCGTGCATTAAATGCGAAGATATGCCTCGAGCTCTGTACGAGAAATATATTTTGACGTGGCGTCTGATTTTGTCTTCATCTTGAGTGTAAAACTCATTTATGCCCATGTAGAAGAGGCAGCTTATTCTTTGAATGCGTAAAAATGACTTGTATCAAGAATATTTCACTAAACGACAACCTGGATCTCTATACAAAATCATCATCACAGTCGTCCTCTCGATCATCGTGCAGTACTTTTGTCAAGTACCAGGTTCACTGATTTGTCTGACAAATTCATCTGAGGAATACGAAGAGTTCTTCGTACAGCTTTACGCTGCATTAAAAGTAAACGTATTTTAAACTTTATGCAGGACGGTAAAGCAACCTTTTATGCAGAACAGTCTTGAAGCACTGCTTTACGCGGACAGCTCTGAAGCTCTACTTTACGCCAAACAGCTCTGAAGCCCTATTTTACGCGGGTAGTTCTAAAGCCATATTTTATGCCACACAGCTCTGAAGCCCTATTCTATGCGGACAGCTCTGAAGCTCTACTTTATGCCAAACAGCTCTGAAGTCCTATTTTATGTGGGCAGTTCTGAAGCCATATTTTATGCCACACAGCTCTGAAGCCCTATTTTACGTGGGCAGTTCTAAAGCCATATTTTATGCCATATATCTCTGAAGCCCTGTTTTACGCAGACAGCTCTGAAGCTCTACTTTACGCCAAACAGCTCTGAAGACCTGTTTTACGCGGGCAGTTCTGAAGCCATATTTTATGCCACACAGCTCTGAAGCCCTGTTTTACGCGGACAGTTCTGAAGCCCTACTTTACGCTGACTTCATATATGTTGGGGGGTTTGACTGTATAATACGCGTACAATTCCCTAGCGTATTTCATGCTTCTATAGTAATTAATTAAAATATTTAATACAATTTTCAGAACTTGGGGTTTTACAATAAATATTAAAATAATAAAATATGCAACTAGATAACATCTAAATTTAAATAGTACAACAAGGCAAGGTATACTTGCCTGAAACTCTGGTGTGCACAAGCAATGCTCCGGAACCAACAGCCAAGGTAGCACCGTCTTGGATGCCTACGAACAAATAACAATAATTATTAATCACTACATTACACTATGCTAATTACGTACAGAAGTACGACTTATGCAACGTCACGAGTTACGCGGATACTAAATCGAATAAACGTTCTAATTAATTATGATGGCTAGGGTTGACTAGTCATGGATCAAGGGGGTCAAAATTGGACAACTAGCAGGGTCGCGTGTGCACGAAACCAGTGTCCAATCCTTGGTCAACACAGTCCTCCTTATTAAAAATAGTCATGATGAGGTAATTTATTAACATAGATACATTTAATAACATTTAATACTTAAAAGTACATAAATACACATTTAATACATAAAATACATAAATACATAAATACCTAAATACATATATATCTAGGATGGTGTGTGTATTTTAGAGAGAGGGAGTGTCTAGTATATTTAGGAGAGAGAGAGGGGGCTCTCTTGGGATTAGGGCCGGCTGGACATCAAGGTTTTTGGGGAGTTGGGGAGCCTCGCATGATGAAAGAAGGGCTAGGAATGATAGATTTTGCATGGAGGGTAGAGATTGTGTAGGAGGAATGTTTGGAGTATAGCACACTCAAGAAAATAGAAAAAAATCATGTAGAGCCGGTTAAAGGGAGGGGGTGTTTCTTCATGAGTTGGGGCCAATGAGAGGGGGACACCTCATTGCATATTTGCATAAAAGCCCATTAACAATTGGAAAATTGCACAAATGATAGGATTTGGGATTGGATGAGGCAAAATACTATGTTTGGTGTTATGTAGTGGACTAAAATGGTGTATAGTATTTAGTATGAACCTTGAGGGTGTGAGTGTGGGTTTGGGTTAGAGTTAGGTCTAGTTTTGGATGAGGTTGGGTTATTACATTAATTTAATTAAAATTAATGCACAAGGTATTCTTTAATTAATTAGAAATACATGGGGTTAAAATTGGGTGGGACACAAGTGTCATGGACGTAGTAGTCTCAGAATAGAATAATGTCATAATTTGGGTTGGACATAACGGGTTGATGTTGTGTCTCCAATTTCGATTAGAACGGACAAAGATGCAAAGTTGGATTTAATTAAATTTAAGAACGGACGTTTGTAACGAATATTGTGCGACTAAAATGAAGCACAAGGGAGAGTAGTTATGAGTTACACAAGGGTCAGAATGGTAGGCTGACATGTCTAGGAAAAGTGTACAAAATTTGTTTGCAGGTAATAGCTAGTGTAGTGCTCTAAATATCGGAGCAACGGTAAGCTGCACTAAGCGATATAATATTGTACAAAAATTCTAAAATACTGTGTTCTAATTCTAATTGTCTCCAAATTAAACTTAGTCTCTCCATCTAAGCTAAGTAGACTTAAATCTGGTCGAGGGGTTTTACAATCTACCCAACTTAAAAGAATTTTGTCCTCGAAATTAAAATAACACATAAGGAGCTATAAATTATCAAGCAATGCTACGGACATACCTAGGAATGGTGGAGCTGGCCTTTGTACTATCTGTTGGGCTCTATCGACATATTGGGAACACTCATGAGCTTGATGTTGGTTTGATCTGTACCTCAAATACAGTCCTAATCTTCTTCTGTAATCTTTTTGAACATGTCCCTTCTTTCTGCAAAAGTGACATGTCGGTAGCTCTCTCAGTTGATACGGCACAATCTTCTGTTGTGTCTGTACTCCTGGATGACGAATCGGTCCTCCTGCTCCTGGTTGTGCCTTAGCTGATGCAGCTACACTGGAATGTCTTGAACCTCTACCAATAGCCTCCTGGATTCCAGCTTTTGACAGAATCTTCTCGTAAAAGATCTTCGCCTGGGTGATGGTGTATCTCTGCAGCTCGAAAGTAAGACCGTTGTTTAATAATAAACGAAAGAAATGAATCTAGGTTTATACGAAACCCTTTCTTAAGTTTACAAACAAGAAGTACTATTAATCCTATACGAGGATGTTAAGTAGAAAATTTAATCTGGATAAATATTGCTATAGGAGTCTGATCTACGGTCAATCACTTTGTCCCTTGGACCACACGATGATGAAGAAGTGCTGTAGAAGAATGAATAGCTTCAAAGATTGCAAGAGGGAGTGGATGTTCGATGCCAAAATCGTCGATCACTATTCTCTGTCTGTGCTCTTCTCTCTCTAGAATAAATTTCTGACCTTTCGACCTTCTGACTTCTGTTCTCCAAGTTTTCGACTTTCGACCCCCGGACCTCTGTAGACGGAGGTCTCTATTTATAGAGTTTTAGTGACAGTAACCGTCCAGTCGGCGTAGAAGCCGGACAGTGGCGAGTGTGGCACTTTTTACACGATGGTTAGAATAACTGCCACCCACGTATAAATAATCTTCTGAATCCATGTGTGACACGTGTCCCATTATGAGGTAACGCTTATAACTGCTGCAAAGATCACGGCATGCAAGCCACGTAGGTAACTGTCCCTCGCGTAGAAAAAGTTGGCATAAAAACCAATAACTGTCACCATGGTGTAGAAGCTAAATAGTTGTCAAACTGGCGTAGAAGCCATGTAGGCGTAGAAACCCAGTAGCTGTCAGGTTGGCGTAGAAGCCTAATGCTGCATGGATAGGTAGCTAGCGTAAAAGATAATCGATCCTCCTTCCTTGACTGAGGTTTTGAGCATATTCTAGACCAAATAGCCTTATCACGCACCTTTGTAAATATAGCCTGAGTTGACGTATTTCGAGGAGATAGCATACAGCGTACTCCTATAGTTGAAAATAGCCAGGTTGGCATATTTCAAGGAGATAGCGTACAGCGTGCTCCTATAGCTAAAAATAGCCTGATGGTGTATTATGCAGAGGTGATGATATGGACATATTAGCCGTAATTATGGCTCACCAATCTTTGAAAATAGAACCAAATCTCGTATATTAAATGCAGAAATCTGCCCCCATCACGCGCATTAACTGCAGAGATGTGCCTCGAGCTCTGTACGAAGAGCAACTTTTGACGTGGCAGTTCATTTTGTCTTCTGCTGAGCATAAAAGCTCACATCTGCCTGTATAAAACTAGGCAGCGTATTTTCTTGAATGCGTAAAAGCAATTTGTATCAAAGAAATGCCACTAAACGACGGTCTGGGTCTCTGTGCCGAATCATTATTACAATCGTCGTCTGGATAGTTGTGCAGTACTCTTTGTTAGGAGTCAGGTTCACTGCATGATCTGACAGGTTCATTCGAGGAATACGAAGAGTTTCCCGTACAACTTTCTACCGCATTAAAAGCGAGTAGGTTTTACGCTGAAGAGACGATGTAACAACCTTTTTACGTCGAAGCAGTCTGAAAATACTGAATTACACGGGTTATTCTGGAGCCATATTTTACGTTGTACTAGCGATGAAGCTCTGTTGTACGCCGATGGCTCTGAAGTCATGTTTTACGCCACCCAGCACTGAAATACTGCGTATAACTCTACAGCATATTTTTTATGCTTCTACAAGATCCCCTTCAAAGTTTTTAAATTTCTCGTAATTTAAAACACTTTGAATGAAGCATGAAACAGTCAAGTCTGACTCGTTCCTCGAGGTTGATTTCTTGGCAGATTTTTGGGAGTTTATTGGAATTCGGTGTGTTCTCTTTTGCCTATACAAAGTCAGATGAGTTAACCTGTTCTTCCCATATTTCCTTTACCATACCGAGATAGTTGCCGAGGCTCGTCTTGCTGACTTGAGAAAGAAGAAGATCATGTTCTTCCAGCATGTAAGGAGCCAAAAAAGAAGGCGTCTTCGAGCAAATGTCCTCTACAACGATGGATCATGGAAGGATATCATAGCTTCCTTTGCTCGGGATGATCAGCAATTTTATATGGCGATTCGTCCAAAAGAGAGGAAGGGTCACATTCGACCACACATCTTGCAAGCTGTATTTTCTTCCGTTACAACGGTGGTCGAGGGCAGACAAACTGGCCCTGTCTTCCAGTATTGAGTTGGGTCGGAATCCCAACTCAATCTGTCATGGCGTACGGAGGATGGGCTCTTGAATAATTTAAACAAGCCCAGTTTTGTATCCACCCGCCATTAATCATTTTTTTGTTAATCGGCCGGGGAAACCGACTAACTGCTGAAGAAGACGAATAAAGATCTCCACCAATACGAGAACCTGACAGAACAGACTCTTGGTGTGATCCTTAAATTAAAATGAGAAACCCTTAGTAGAACAAGGATTTCCATCATATGTAATCATGAAGATAAAAAACCCTTTGTAAACTGGATTTCCATCATATGTAATCATGATTAATAAAATTATCTTCTTTTACGCATCTGATGGTTTGCCATATTTGCTGTGATAAAGTCTGAATAGTGTGCAGCTTCGACACATCTGAATAACTTTATGTCGCCTCTGATAAAAAGAGTATATGGTCTCGTCCCATCTTTTATGCGTAACTGAAGACGCGTAGAAAGCAATTAAGTCGAATATCCGAACTGTCATGCTGTTTTGAACGAGGAATTGCATAGAATTCTGAACTGTCACTTCTCTGATAAGAAAAATTCTTGTTCAGACAATCATCTTCAAGAATGATTTTCCAAAAATCCCTTGAAGTAGGGCGAGAAATGGCTGTCAAAACTGATCATGCTTGAACTGTAAAGAAAAGATTCTGACTGGATTTTGGATGAACTTCCAATCGACCCAAGAAGAAGAGTCATTTTTAATGCTGAACTCTATATGCTTTGGGTACTTGGGATGTTTTGAGGCCAAGAAGGAGCATCTTCTGCGTGAACCCTTGTAATTGGCCACCTTGAGAATTGTTCAGATGTGCGCATACTCTGGCCTGTGTGTTTTAAGACATGCGAAAAGTCATAGATCCGTAGTATAGATGAGCATAAAATCATAAGTTTGTAGCCTCTCGAGCGTAAAAGCTGCTGAGCATAAGAGCATCTGGGCGTAAAACCGTAGATTTATAGCCTCTGAAAAGAAATCTTCCGAGCGTGAAGTCGTAGATTTGTCGCCTCTGAGCGTAAAAAGCTTCTGAGCGTGAAATCATAGATTTGTAGCTTCTGAGCGTGAAGTCATAGATTTGTCGCCTCTCGAGCGTAAAAGCTACCGAGCGTAAAAGCATCCGGGCGTAAAATCATAGACTTATAGCCTCTAAGCACAAAATCGTAGATTTGTAGCTTCTTGAGCGAAAAAGCACCTTAGCGTAAAATCACGAATCTGCTCTGCACGAAAATTTTTTTGAATTCGCTGACTGTCTGTCTCCCCTAAATAATAGGCTGACGTGGTCCCCAATCATAATCGAATATTAAATATCGGATTTTTGGTTAGGGATTCGAAGAGTTTATCTAAACTCTATAAATATCCCAAGGCCTTCAGAGAAGAAACTCTTCATCTGTCTTTTACAAAAACTTTCGTCTCTTTGAGAACTCTTCTTCGTTTCTTCTCTGAGTACTCTGAGTTTTTAGCAATAGCACCGAAACAATCTTCCACCATCATGGGAAAGAAAGCTGCGTCTTCTTCTCGCTCCTCTGCCCAAGCAAGAGCGACTCCCATCGGGCTGAATGAACCTCGCTCTGAACGAAGTGTCCCACCGTCAAGCTGTGCACCAGGTGTTATAGGTAAAGATTTTGGGACAACAAAAAACGAAGAAAACCCTTCGTACACGTTGTACGTGAACGTGCTAGGTCATCTTCTGTGCTGAGAGCCTCTTCGAGAAAGATGATGCACAGAGATATTTTATCATTTACGCCCACATTCCTAATGTGTCAGCGTAAAAACTCCATATTTTCGCAGTCTGGCGTAAAAGCTTTGACTGTCAAAATTTGGCGTATACTACAAACTTTGGGTGTTACGCTCTGGATGAAATTTCTGACGTAACAACTCAAATTTTGGCAATCTGGCGTAAAACACAGACTGTCAGATTTTTGTGTATATTACCAATCTTGAATTTTACACCTAGAAAATAGGTTCCAGCGTAAAAACTCAAGTGTTTACAGTCTTGGCGTAAAAGCACAGACTGTTGGTCTTTGGCATAAGCTGTGAGACTGTAATGTCTAGTATAGAAACTGACATGTTCTTCTTGCATTTTATAGTTGACTTGCAGATTCCTCCGTTGGCTGAGGTGATGGGTTCTGCTGCTGGGATGCTGAACTCCAATTACCTGGAGGATTTGTCCCACGTGACATTCCCTATTTCTGGAACCCAGTATCCTGAAGGAAGGGGAATTCTGATATCGTCTCAGGGAGAACGGATGCTGTTGGTATGATCAACGGAGAGCCCCTGACGAATATTGATGGGGCCAAATATATAAAATCAGCTTTCCTTTTCGGGGATATGATTGATAAACAATCCCAAACGAAGCCCAAGAAGGAAAACTGGATTTTTACTGCTGGGGGTATGGTCATGTACCTGCCCAGGATGCTGAGAGATTATCCTACCTCGGCATTCTTCCATGCCACGCATCCCAGGAAGATGTCATGGACCCTGACCCCTAATCTTTACGGCCAACCGGGGAAGATATTTTATCAGAAAGGATTAGACCAAGGATTATTTGTGAGCCGCCCTTCAGGCCCGGTCATGCCTTTCAGGGGATTATTTTTGGGCAGCGTCCCGAGTGAAGGCACTTCACTGCTCCAACCAGTCCAATTACCGACTTTCTGCAATGACTTCATGGGCGTGGAGGAGTATACCCCAAGGTTAATCCTCGGACCAATGGGTGGCTTACCCCTTCAAATCTTCGATGGGATCGTTTAGCTGCCTGGGCCCTGAAGCATTTTCAGACGGAGCTGGAGAATATTGGTCTGTGCGCGGCTGTGAGTGCTACCAGTGTTGGGTTACCTCTCAACCCCAACCTATTTTTGGCTTTGATAGAGCGATATATCTCGCTCACTGGGACTTTCGCCACTCCACTAGGGTAGTTGGGATTGGCCCTTCATGAAATGGCAGAGATTTCAAGACTGCCAATGGGGGATACTCCTTATGAAGAGTATGTTCCCACAAACTGGGAGTTGGGGATACAAACCCTTGGG
The DNA here is from genome assembly GCA_036927795.1 of Iris macrosiphon. Taxonomy (NCBI): domain Eukaryota; kingdom Viridiplantae; phylum Streptophyta; class Magnoliopsida; order Asparagales; family Iridaceae; genus Iris; species Iris macrosiphon. Next base: position 94,214,102 of record JAYESA010000019.1, read on the forward strand.
TAGTGGCAGTGTACCAGGAGCTAATGTGCCATTATTTAGCGTGCACCGCCTTCTATAATGAGCCCTCTGATTTGGCTCATACCAACAAATGGGCGTCATATCTCTTCTTTTATCATGCCCGAGATGCTAAGCCAAACAAAGTCGTGGATAGCAGGGATAGGCCTTTGAGCCTTCTGAGCATGCTTAATGCTCAAGTAGTCGATGATCTTATTGAATATGCTGGGGCTTCAGATCAAGTTCTCGATGAAGGGATAGGGAATTATCCTGCAGGCACTAAAGCCTACAGTTATTTGAGGCATTGCCACATGCCTCTGTCAAGGAAAGCTCAACTGGCTAGCTTCCTCTCTGTATGGCTACGCCGATTGGTAGTACCTAGCATCGCATCTTCGGATCGTATTCTCCATAACACCTTATGGCCTGCAGTGCGTTTGGTATTTGGGGCAAGACTAGGCCTGCTCCCTGCCATGGTATGCCGGATACAAGCTGGCCTGAGGGCCATTACTGATGGGCTGCTTGTCGATGAAACACGGCGTGACAGCTTTCCCAGGGTAGAATTACGGTTCCTGTATCTGATGGGATGTTTAATTCTTCATAACCCCAGAGTGATGTCTCCCGGCTCTGCCAGTAGTTTGGGGAATAATTTCTTGTTGAATTATAAGAATTCCACTTGGAACGTGACCACCGTCGTAGACTGTCGGCGAGCACTGAATTTTGCTTATAGCTGAAAGCTCTTCTGTATCGTCCCCACTATACATATCAATTAACAGGGGATGAGACTTCAGGATTCAGGTGAAGGGAAGACCGTTCTTTCTCTTGAAGCTTTTTATTGGTTGGTCTATATTAGACCTTCCCATTTGTTGTACAGAAGTGAAGACCATTGCTTCTTGGAGCCCTATCTGCCTAGTCGGTTTGCTAGGCAGTTTGGGTATGACCAATTATACGTGGGAAATGCCATCACCAGCTTCAAGTCCAGAGGTGGACTTATTGATGGAGTGAGAGGATGGCGGTACTTCATAATGGGTTGTACTGGAGCGACCTTTATTGTGCCCGCGACTTCTCTTTCCATGGAGTTGTGCATCCTCCATTCGTATGTCCAGTTTTATGTGGCCACCAATACCTTCCATCGCAATTTTGATATGCATGGAAGTTTTAGGATGCTACCTCATAAGTCCGCTGGAAGAGAGTAAGTCCCATCGGTTTTCTCTGACGAAGGTGAAGACTCTGTCAATCCAGATGAGTTTTTGCTGATAGTACCGAGAGGCGTAATACCTCCGCCTGCAGAGCCTCTGGTTATCCCTAGTAAGCGAAGGGCTCCTATTCTGAAGGAGACTTCCCCTCGTAAGAAAAAGAAGACTGTTAGTGGTCCTGTCAGGACTTCCAGCCATGAGGCTCCTCGGAGTGAGCCTGTTGTTTCCCCTGTCGGGGACGATCCTTTGATTAGAGGTTCCTCGCCTTTTAGAGAGGGAACCTCCACAATTCCTGCTGCCAGTGTCGGAGATTCTTTGCTCGAGGCTGCTGTCGCCGCTACCGCTTCGGGTAGTGCTGCAAGATCGCCTTCGAGGCCAAGAAAAATAAGAATATCTTTATCCAGACAAGTAACGGGAGTAACCCCTGCCGCGTCTGTAAGTATATTCAGCTAGATTCCACCCGATGAGCCTCGAGTGAATCTTGGTGAAGACCTGAAAGAATACCTGTCAGTGTCAGTTGGCACATCCCCTTCTCCAGGTATGACAGCTCGCTTAGCATCATTAAGAAATGATTTAGCTGTACTGGCTGCAGATGCGCCATATATACCATCGACCATGGGTAAATGTCGTCTTTACACCTCTTTTAGAAAAATTAACCTCATGTTGATATTAACTTTCTTTTGTCTTCTTTTCAGGGGAAGACATCTACGGGGAGGGCAGCGTCGACGCAACTTTGAAGAGGAAACATTTTTGGGTGCCGGCTCACCCGAGACGGTTCCGATATCTCGAGAGGAGGATGAGCCTGTCATTACGACTATGCCTCCTTTGAGTACGCCAGCCACTTCGGTCGTTGTTGGTGCCTCTACCTTTGTCGCACCCTCTACTAAAGCGGCGACTGTGACGACACCCTCTGCAGTCGTTCCTGGAAGGGGATTCGCCGATATTGCAGCCACTCCCAGCGTCCATTCGGATCTCGCCATGCTGATTGAGCAGTATACTAGTATTTTCTATACCACTTTGAGAACGCTGATATCAATGGTGCTGGAGAAGAATCTAGGCTTTAAGGCTCTGAGGAGGTCCTCCCAGTTTGCGATAGCGTCGATCAGAGATTTCAACGACGCTAGAAGAGCTGATACACTGGAGCAGATAGTTAATGGTTTGGAACAACCCATTAACAATTATTTGCAACTATCTCAGGGCAACATTGATGACTTGATTCAGGCTGAATATGACTCTTTGACTGCGAGGCTTGTTGGGGAGATGGAAACTCTGAGCAAGTCCATCGAGGCTCAACAGAAAGAGATGAATGAAGAGCATACCGTGTTGGAGTATATCATTCCCCAGCTGGCCAAGTACGAGGCCGAATATGAGAAAGAGACAGCGAGGGTCCACAAATTGGAAGATGACCTCGCTAAGGCCAAGGAGAGGGTTCTCGCTTCATCGGCAGCTCGAGATGTGTTGAATGACCGAAGGGAAGTGGCTCAGCAGAACCTGGCACATGCGGGTGTCACCCAGGCAGGTTTTGTACATGCTAGGTCTGAACTATATGCCTTAAATAATGAGGAGGCAAGGTTGGAGCGGGCTCGCGCTACAATTTTGAGCTCCAGGAATGAGAAGATGGTCGCACTGGCGCAGCAGATCCGTGATTTGACTGCTTCTTCCAAATGATGTACTTCGTATTCCTCCTGTAATTTCTAGGAGATAATAAAGACACATTTTCTGACTTTGTGGACCCATCACTTTAGAATATGATAGGCTAAGATGAAAGTGAAATCAGAGGTATCATTAATATGACATTCTTTCGTTAAGGTTTTGCTGAATATAAATCTATTCAGAGTTAACATGAACCTGAAAGAATATAATCCAACTAAATTTGTATACTAAACACTATCAGAGTTAATATGAACATGATAGGCTTACAAATTAGTTAAGGATATCTATTCGGAGGTCATATGAACCTGATAGAATATGATCCAGCTAACCTTTGTGCATGGTATCGTCAGAATAAGATCTTCGTCATACTCTGTTAAACGAAGGAGATCAAGTATAGTACTTCTTCGAGAATTTACAGTTGATAGTAGCCAAAAAAAAAATTATTAGACTTGGCTAATCTGTAAGTGCCATTTGCAAACATATAAGGACCCTCCCATTTCTTTATGATTGTTTGCGCGAATTTCGGACATCGTACTAGAGGTAATATGGATGTAGTACGATACCGTATTTGTTGAGGATATCCTACTGGGGGATTTTTAGTGGACCCATTACTTTTTGCGCACATGAGTGCAAGTAATAGGTTTGAGACAAATCCTGACAGAGGCAACACGACTCGGTGGGGATGAATAGAGACTGACTCTTTCTTCGCTAAGAAAATAAGAATAGTTCAGAGGTAATATGGACATGAACATTTCATTTTCCATTGCGGGCATTCCACAGGGGAAATTTTTGTGGACCTATTGCTTCTTGTGCACGAGAGTGCAAGTAATAAGTTTAGGACAAACCCCGCCAGAGGTAATATGGACGTGGCAGTTATTGTGGACCTAACACCACTGACGTACTTAGAGTTAAGTACGGGTGCTAAGTTGATAAAATAACCGATATCAGAGGTAATATGGACATGATAATCAATAGCCAAAAATTTGGAAAGTTTGTTCAGAGGTAATATGGATATGACAAACTTTTGAGTTGTGACTCCATTGGGGATGGAGGTACATATCTGCTCAGAGGTAATATGGACATGGCATTTTTTGTGGACCTAACACCACTGGCGTACTTAGAGTTAAGTACGGGTGTTAAGTTAAGATGACAACCGATATCAGAGGTAATATGGATATGATAATCAATAGCCAAACCAGGAAGGTTTGTTCAGAGGTCTTATGAACATGACAAACTCAGCTGGGGAAATAAAGAAATGTTTGGACAATAGTTCAGAGGTAATATGGACGTGAACTCATATACGAAAAAATTCACTGTGGAGTAATTTTCCTGAGTGGGGAGAGACCTGAAGAATCCACTGGGGAAACTTTAGGGATTAATTGTCCGATATTTTGAGGGAGCAAATTGTTATGTTAAAGTGAAATCAATTTGCAGTGATCGTTCCCTCGTTTACAGATGCAAAGTGATAACTTTGGCGTCGATCAACTCCTGGATTTTCCTTTTTAGTACATAGCATGTCCTTGTGGGGTGATGAATGTACCAATGAAAGAGACAATAATCTGGGTCATCGACTTTGCCAGCCCTCTCAGGGTATCTGATATTAGGTAGCTGAAGTTTGTTTTCCTTCATCAATATATTGAAGATTTCCATAATGTCATCTTCATTGAAGGAGAAAGCCCCTTTTAGCCTTTGGGCTCCCGATGCCTGAGTTTTACGGTCTTCCGGGAAGATCGTCATCGTTGTATCATCTTCGGACTCAGAGGGAATTCTACCCCCAGCTTTGGATGCTGCCCTATTTTGTCGAGGTAGGCTACCCCCAGACATGTCGTGGCATTTGTCCACAGAAGTTAATTTAGAAGGATTTGCCTCTAGTATTACAGGATCAGACTCTCAAGGTTTTGAGTTTGCAGGATATGCAGTATACCCCAACCCAAAACGAGTTTGTTGACAGTAAGGATTACCATGCAACGGTGTTAGTCTGCCTTTTCCATAGTTGAGGCCTTGTTTCAACTTCAAATCATAACCCATGCTTTGTATAAACTTTAAAGCCTATGGGCTATACCTGTGGATTTGTATTTTGCCACCCTCAGACTCGCGAAATTCTTCTTGTACAATCGGTCTATTCCGCATTCGACCGAAGATTATTGGATGCTGATCGTCGCGAGTTGGAGGAAAAATAAAGGCCGCATTTTTATGAGGTCCATATGTCATAATGACATTAGATGTTGATGCATCTTCCCACATGATCTTCCCATGTTTGACAGTTAGGGGAACTGAATCCTGGTTATGACTCCTATCTTTGCATTTCTGGATCAGAAATTCACGCAAGTCAGGAGGATTAACAGAAGAAGAAGAGACAGAAGGCTTGTTCTTCCTGTTTACATCATTTTGAATGCGGATATTGGGAACCCCAACCCTTTCTCTGCCACCTATATACAGCAGCTCAGCCATATGAGTAGCACATGATCCATGAGGAGCGTATCTATCCATAAACTGAGTCATCTTTACGCCGAGGGGCTTCTCCTGGCGTAATTTGGAATTTTGCTCAGGTTGGCATAAAACTGAGGAAGTCCTCAATCGGCCATCAGCTTCTCGCGTAATCTGGAGAGCGGACAGATTCTTCTCTTGCTGGCGTAAAGGCCGAGAAGTTGAGAAATCTGCTACTTGTTTTCCCTTGCGTAGATTGCAGGGACCATCTTTTCCACGGAGAGAAGATGCATTTTTACGCACGGGGCGCATTTGGAATTTCTGATTTGGCGCTGAGGTATTATCAGAAATTTTGTCTGCCATGTCACAGACGGGAGACTGAATTTTACGCGCAGGGCGCGAAGTAGACTTCTGGACTAGCACTGAGGCATAACCATAAATTTTTTCTGCCACGTCACAGATGGGAGATAGAGTTTTACGCGCAGGGCGCAGAGTAGACTTCTGGACTAGCACTGAGGCATTGCCAGAAGTTTTGTCTGCCACGTCACAGACAGGAGAGAGAGTTTTACACGCGGGGCACGGAGGTTGCGAAGCTAAAACCTTGTTGGTCAGAGAAACCAGAGAGTCAGCAAGAATGGTAGGGGATGTCCGGGGCATCCACACCTTATGCAGTTTCCTGTTATCTTGGACAGAGAGGGAGTGAGAGCTACCTCTTGCTCGAAGCATATCTTAGTAGGCGGATTGGTCGAACTGGATGACCAAAGTCTTCTTTATTGATCCTACTGATACTGCATCGTGTTGAGCAATTGTTTTCTCGTCAGATGAGAAAGAGGTCCCCAGCAAAGTTGCCATCTTGTGTTTGATAATAAACGAAAGAAATGAAACTAGGTTTATATGAAACCCTTTCTTAGGTTTACGAACAAGAAGTACTATTAATCCTATACGAGGATGTTAAGTTTAAAATTTAATCTGGGTAAATATTGCTATAGGAGTCTGATCTGCGGTCGATCACTTTGTCCCTTTGACCACACGATGATGAAGAAGTGTTGTAGAAGAAGGAATAGCTTCAAAGATTGCAAGAGGGAGTGGATGTTCGATGCCAAAATTGTCGATCACTATTCTCTGTCTGTGCTCTTCTCTCTCTAGAATAAATTTCTGACCTTTCAACCTTCTGACTTTTGTTCTCCAAGTTTTCGACTTTCGACCCCCGGACCTCTGTGGACGGAGGTCTCTATTTATAGAGTTTTAGTGACAGTAACCGTATAGTCGGCGTAGAAGCCGGACGGTGGCGAGTATGGCACTTTTTATGCGATGGTTAGAATAACTGCCACCCACGTATAAAGGATCTTCTGAATCCGCGTATGATGCGTGTCCCATTATGAGGTAATGCGTATAACTGCTGCGAAGATCACGGCATGCAAGCCACGTAGGTAACTGCCCCTCGCGTAGAAAAGGTTGGCGTAGAAACCAATAACTGTCACCACGGTGTAGAAGTTAAATAGTTATCAAACTGGCGTAGAAGCCATGTAGGCATAGAAGCCCGGTAGGCATAGAAGCCCGGTAGGCATAGAAGCCCAGTAGCTGTCAGGTTGGCGTAGAAGCCAAGTAGACGTAGAAGCCTGATGCTACATGGATAGGTAGCTAGCGTAAAAGATAACCGATCCTCCTTCCTTGACTGAGGTTTTGAGCGTATTCTAGACCAAATAGCCTTATCATGCACCTTTGCAAATATAGCCTGAGTTGGCGTATTCCGAGGAGATAGCATACAGCGTACTCCTATAGTTAAAAATAGCCAGGTTGGCGTATTTCAAGGACATAGCGTACAGCGTGCTCCTATATCTGAAAATAGCCTGATGGCGTATTATGCAGAGGTGATAATGTGGATATATTAGTTGTAATTTTGGCTCACCCAGTCTTTGAAAATAAAACCAAATCTCGTGCATTAAATGCAGAAATCTGCCCCCATCACGCGCATTAACTGCAGAGATGTGCCTCGAGCTCTGTACGAAGAGCAGATTTTGTCGTGGCAGTTCGTTTTGTCTTCTGCTGAGCGTAAAAGCTCACATCTGCCTGTATAAAACTAGGCAGCGTATTCCCTTAAATGTGTAAAAGTAATTTGTATCAAGGAAATGCCACTAAACGATGGTCTGGGTCTCTATGCCGAATCATTATTACAGCCATCGTCTGGATAGTTGTGCAGTACTCTTTGTCAGGAGTCAGGTTCACTGCATGATCTGACAGGTTTATTCGAGGAATACGAAGAGTTTCCCTTACAACTTCCCACCGCATTAAAAGCGAGTAGGTTTTACGCCGAAGAGGCGATGTAATAACCTTTTTAGGCCGAAGCAGTCTAAAAATACTGAATTACGCGGGTTGTTCTGGAGCTATATTTTATGCTGTACTAGCGATGAAGCTCTGTTGTACGACGATGGCTCTGAAGTCATGTTTTACGCTACCCAGCACAGAAATACTGCGTATAAATCTGTAACATATTTTTCATGCTTCTACAACCGTGATAGAATCTTCTGGCCTTCTCCAGGTCGTTGGGTATCAGGGCGGCACCGAATCGGCTAATTCGACTAAACTCTGCGTTGTATGCGTCTACGGACATATTTCCTTGCTCCAGGTGCAGGAACTGGGAGTAGAGGGCATTCCTGACCGTAGTCGAGAAATACTTTACATTAAAGTACTCTAAGAACTGGTCCCACGTCTGCGTCTTGCATACGCTACGCTCTATGGAGTACCACCAGTGATGGGCATTGCCTTTTAGTTGGGCCCTCACTACGGTCATCCAAAGGTCTGGATGTAGCTGAGAAGCCTCCAATAGCATCTCCGTGTTGGAGACCCAATCGGAGATCTCCTCTGCGGTTTTGCTGCCCGAAAAGGTATCCGGGTCCATCTGGTGAAATCCTCGAACTATACCAGCTGTCAGAACTGGTATAGTTGTTGGTGCGGGTGCTGGGGCAGGTGTCCTCTCTAGAACTGCCATCAAGCTCTGTCTCATTGTCTCGGTCTGATGCCACGGCGCCTGTATCATAGCCTGGAAGAATTGGAATATCTGCGGCTGTCCCTCCAGATGTGGCATATGGGGTGGAAAGGGTGGAGGTGGTGGCAGTGGGACCTCTGGATGCATCATAGGTGTCTCCTCAGATGTCGGCCTCTCGGACTGCGGTATCGGCGTAGCCCTCAAAGTTTGGCCCTCTAGGTGGTGCGTCGGGATAGTTTGAGAAGTCTGGCCTTCTGGCTACTGCATTCGGTCGTCAGGAGAAGTCTGGTGCCAATGTATCAGCGGGGCCTGGGGAATCACCGGTGCCTGTGGTGGAGGCTGCTCTCCGAGTGGTCCCTGGGATGTCTCCTCTCTCGGTGCGGTGGCGGATGGCACCGTATGCCTCGCATCCACTGCATAAGTTTATATTGCTGCAAGAAATAGAACTTTATTAAAAGAGTACGGGAATAACAAACAGGATGCAGATATTCAATTAATCAAATGCGAAGGAGGTTCAAAGGCGAAAATCAAAGTGGAGGAGATCTAATAATTCCTATCCTATTGCAAGCTCGCTGGGAATGATACCATACCAAAAGCGATAAACATGACATGCATGGGCCACCACTAAAACTATGTCACGCTTCAGTCCCAAAATATACTGGACTAGGCCACGTGGCATTGGCCAGCTGATACGACTCCGAAGGATATCCCAATTTAATGGATCCTATCAAAGCGTGCTACGCTGTCCTAAAATACTAACAAGTCTAATATGCTGACATACAGCAGGTAATGTCTAATCTCATCCACATAATGCAATATCATAATGACTGAAACAAATACTGGTAAATGAAATAAAAGTCTCTGAATATCCATAATACATCTAAATTAGTCTAATGGGGACAAACCCACTGAAATACAGTAATAGAATAAAAGTGCAGAAGGAAGTAAGATAACTAGACTAGAGTATCAACTAGCTAGATAAGAATGCTCTAGTCCAAAATAGTTGCGTACCCAAATCATGGGAACTCCTCTGAAAATGCCTCGAAGTCCTCAATCAGGAATCCTATCTCTACTCCTTCTCCATAGATGGTCGGGTACACGTGCTCGTCTGGATCTGGAAGGGAACCAGGTCCTCAGAGGGACGTAACAAGATACAAAATGCATGCCATAAAGTAAATATTATGTAAACTCAAGGGTAATCTAACCAGCTAAGTGAAATACATTTAAAGACAACCTTGGTACATATGGGTAGGTGAAAGGTATAAAGCGTAGCGTCGAGCCAGAGGCTAAGTACCTGGCATTAGTTGTAAACTAGATGCCAGGAGTATATGCTGATTATATCACCGATCATAATAGCGTACAGATAGTAACCTCTGTCGGATGTATCGATAAGCATATATGCCCATAACCGGGTAACCTGAGCCCATAACCGGGTAACATATGGCCCATAATCGGATAACACTGAGGCTCACGACCCAGCAGTTTACTCTGAAACTACGACAGCCAAATGTTTGTCCCATACGCCTACTAATTATCTTCCCTGCCCAATGCCAATATATAAGTCGTGAACATGACATGGACATCTCGTACTATAATACAAGTAGCTATAGAAATAAACAACTAAGCTAAATATCGTCACACGTACTGCTCATACTGATGGCCAGTCAGTCATGAAGCACGCGTCCCTATATGAACTTACTCTGTGATGTATAATGATACGTGTCAAGGCCTGGAGAGTCATATTGATAACTCCTCAACTTTATGTGGGTCCACTAGATACTAGGTCAGACACAAGTCCTAACGTCAACGCCTTTGTTGACTGCACCCGAGTTTTTCTCGGACGCGCACAGTTAATATTAAAATAATAAAATATGCAACTAGATAACATCTGAATTTAAACAGTACAACAAGGCAAGGTATACTTGCCTGGAACTCTGGTGTGCACAAGCAATGCTCCGGAACCAACAGCTAAGGTAGCACCGTCTTGGATGCCTACGAACAAATAACAATAATTATTAATCACTACATTATACTATGTTAATTATGTACACAAGTACGACTTATGCAACGTCACGAGTTACGCGGATACTAAACCGAATAAACGTTCTAATTAATTATGATGGCTAGGGTTGACTAGTCATGGGTCAAGGGGGTCAAAATTGGACAACTAGCAGGGTCGCGTGTGCACGAAACCAGTGTCCAATCCTTGGTCAACACAGTGCTCCTTATTAAAGTAGTCATGATGAGGTAATTTATTAACATAGATACATATAATAACATTTAATACTTAAAAATACATAAATACACATTTAATACATAAAATACATAAATACCTAAATACATATATACCTAATTACATATGGACATAATACATTTAATACATAAATACATATATACATAGTTATACATAATTATACACATACATAATAAATATATACATATATTTAATATATATATACATATATACAAAATATATTATACATACATACATATAACAAACATATATACATATATACATTATTATACCTATACATAATACATATATGCATAAATATACTATATACATACTTATCATATATACATATATGCATATAAATATATATATATATATATATATTATATACATATATACATTTATACATTATTATACATATATAAATTATTACATATAACAAACATATATACATTATTATACATAATACATATATACATATATTTAATACATATATACATATATACTAAACATATATACATACATATAATACATATATAAATTAAATAACATATATACATAAACATAATTACAATAATACATTAATACATTAGATATTATCTATAAATACATATATATGAATACAACAATACATATATAAATACATATATACATATAACAAACATATATATATACATATACATATACATATACATATACATATACATATACATATATATAATACATATACACATATATACATATATACATATATACTAAATATATATATATATATATATATATATATATATATATATATATATATATATATATATATATATATATATATATATATATATATATATATACATAATTATACGTATGCGTATACGATGAAGGTACCTACTCGTCGATCGTGCCCGGGGGGGTATCCGTCGCACGAGGGCCGTCTCCGGCAAGGGAGGGTGGAGCTCCGGCCACAGCAGCAACTGCAGCTCGGGCAGCTGTCAATGCAGCAGCAGCTGCGGCAGCTGCAGCGGGTTACCGAAGGTGGGGGACGGCCGGGGTGAGGGGGTCAGGGTGGGGGTGGTCTAGGGTGCGGTGGTCGACTTTGGGGGTGCGGATGGTGGTGATGATGGAGTTGGGGATGGGGATGGTGATGATAGAGTTGGTGATGGTGATGATTGTGTGGATGATGGTTGCTGGTGGTGGGGGGTGGTTGCTGGAAATGCCTCAAAGTCCTCAATCAGGAATCCTGTCTTTACTCCTGCTCCATAGATGGTGGGGTACAAGTGCTCGTCCGTATCTGGAAGGGAACCAGGTCCTCAGAGGGACGTAACAACATACAAAATGTATGCCATAAAGTAAATACTGTGTAAACTCAAGGGTAATCTAACCAGTTAAGTAAAATGCATTTGAAGACAACCTTGGTACGTATGGGTAGGTGAAAGGTATAAAGCGTAGCGTCGAGCCAGAGGATAAGTACCTGGCATTAGATATAAACTGGATACCAGGAGTATATGCTGACTACATCACTGATCATGATAGCGTGCAGCTAGTAACCTCTGTCGGATGTATCGACAAGCATATATGCCCATAACCGGGTAACCTGAGCCCATAACCGGGTAACACATGGCCCATAACCGGGTAATACTGAGGCTCACGACACCGCGGTTTACTCTGAAACTACGGCAGCCAAATGTCTGTCCCATATGCCTACTAATTATCTTCCCTGTCCAATGCCAATGTTTAAATCGTGAACATGATGTGGACATCTCGTACTATAATGCAAGTCGCTATAGAAATAAACAACTAAGCCAAATACCGTCATACGTGCTGCTCATACTGATGGCCAGTCAGTCATGAAGTGCCCGTCCCTACATGAACTTACTCTGTGACGTGTAATGATACGTGTCAAGACCTGGGGAGTCATATTGATAACTCCTCAACTTTAGGTGGGTCCACTAGACACTAGGTCAGACACATGTCCTAACGTCAACGCCTTCGTTGACTGCACCCAAGTTTTTCTCGGACGCACACAGTTAATATTAAAATAATAAAATATGCAACTAGATAACATCTGAATTTAAACAGTACAACAAGACAAGGTATACTTGCCTGGAAATCTGGTGTGCACAAGCAATGCTCCGGAACCAACAGCCAAGGTAGCACCGTCTTGGATGCCTATGAACAAATAACAATAATTATTAATCACTACATTATACTATGTTAATTACGTACACAAGTACGACTTATGCAATGTCACGAGTTACGCAGATACTAAACCGAATAAATATTCTAATTAAGTATGATGGCTAGGGTTGACTAGTCATGGGTCAAGGGGGTCAAAATTGGACAAGTATCAGGGTCGCGTGTGCATGAAACCAGTGTCCAATCCTTGGTCAACACAGTGCTCCTTATTAAAAATAGTCATGATGAGATAATTTATTAACATAAATACATATAATAACATTTAATACTTAAAAGTACATAAATACACATTTAATACATAAAATATATAAATACCTAAATACATATATACCTAATTACATATGGACATAATACATTTAATACATAAATACATATATACATAGTTATACATAATTATACACATACATAATACATATATACATATATACAAAATACATTATACATACATACATATAACAAACATATATACATTATTAACCTATAAATAATACATATATACATACATTTCATATATACATATATATACATAAATATACTATATACATATTTATCATATATACATATATGCATATAAATATACATATATATATTATATACATATATACATTTATACATTATTATACATATATATATTATTAAATATAACAAACATATATACATATATACATTATTATACATATACATAATACATATATACATATATTTAATACATATAAACATATATACATATACATATATACATATATTTAATATATATATACTAAACATATATACATACATATATACATTAAAGAACATATATACATATATACATATATACATATATACATAAACATAATTACAATAATACATTAATACATTAGATATTATGTATAAATACATATATATGAATATAACAATACATATATAAATACATATATACATATAACAAACATATATACATATATACATATACATATATATATATATACATATATATATAATACATATACACATATATACATATATACTAAATATATATACATAATTATACGTATGCGTATACGACGAAGGTACCTACTCGTCGATCGTGCCCCGGGGGGTGTCCGCCCACGAGGGCCGTCTCCGACGAGGGAGGGCGGAGCTCCGGCCACAGCACGCACAGCAGCAGCAGCTGCAGCTCGGGCAGCAGTCAATGTAGCAGCAACTGTGGCAACTACGGCGGGTTGCCGGAGGTGGGGGACGACCGGGGTAAGGGTGTCAGGGTGGTGGTGGTCTAGGATGGCGGTGGTCGGTTGTAGGGGTGCGGGTGGTGGTGATAATGGAGTTGGAGATGGTGATGATGGAGTTGGTGATGGTGATGATGGTATGGGTGATGGTTGCTGGTGGTGTGGGTGGTGGTTGCTGGGACGGGGACGGGGACGACAGTGATGACGTCGGCGGTGGAGGTGGCTAAGGTGATGGTGGCTACGATGGAGGGAAGTCGGGTCGAGGGGGTGGTGGAGTTGGGTTGGTGATGGTGAGGGTGATGGTTGTTGATGACGAACGGGAAAGAGGAGGAGGGTGGCGGTCGTGGTGGTAGTAGCGGTGGTTCAGGTGGTAGTGATGGTGATGGAGACAATGAGGGCGGTGGTGGAGACGGTGGTGGTGGTCTGTGGTGGCTGTGGGGGTGACTGGGGAAGTTGGGGGGGCTATCGGCCGGGGAAGGAGAAGTCGAGGGGGGATATATGTTGTGGCGGCTGTTGGTGGTGCAGCAGCTGATGGTGGCGGCGGTGGGTTCCTGGGAGGAGTAAGGTCAGAGGGGGAGTCGGGTTGGTGGTGGTCGGAGGTGGAGATGACGGTGGCGGGCGGAGGGAGGAGTCGGGTTGGGTGAGGGTGGTGATGTAGTTTGTTTTCTTAGGTTTTCTTAGGTTTGTTGGTGATGGTGTGTGTGTTTTAGAGAGAGGGAGTGTGTAGTATACGTAGGAGAGAGGGGGGGCTCTCTTGGGATTAGGGACGGCTGGACATCAAGGTTTTTTGGGAGTTGGGGAGCCTCGCATGATGAAGGAAGGGATAGGATTGATGGATTTTGTATGGAGGGTGGAGATTGTGTAGGAAGAATGTTTGGAGTGTAGCACACTCAAAAAAATAGAAAAAATTATGTAGAACCGGTCAAAGGGAGGGGGTGTGTTTCTTCATGAGTTGGGACCAATGAGAGGGGGGCACCTCATTGCATATTTGTATAAAAGCCCCTTAACAATTGGAAAATTGCACAAATAATGGAATTAGGGATTGGATGAGGCAAAATACTATGTTTGGTGTTATGTAGTGGGCTAAAATGGTGTATGGTGTTTAGTATGAATCTTGAGGGTGTGAGTGTGGGTTTGGGTTGGAGTTGGGTCTAGTTTTGGGTGAGGTTGGATCATTACATTAATTTAATAAAAATTAATGCACAAGGTGTTCTTTAATTAATTGAAAATATATGGGGTTAAAATTGGATGGGACACAAGTATCATGGACGTAGTAGTCTCAGAATAGAATAATATCATAATTTGGGTTGGACAAAACGGGTTGATGTTGTGTCTCCAATTTCGATTGGAACGGACAAAGATGTAAAGTTGGATTTAATTGAATTTAAGAACGGACATTTGTAACGAATATTGTGCGACTAAAATGAAGCACAAGGGATAGTAGTTATGAGTTACACAAGGGTCAGAATGGTAGGATGACATGTCTAAAAAAAGTGTATAAAATTTGTTTGCAGGTAATAGCTAGTGTAATGCTATAAACATTAGAGCAACGGTAAGGTGCACTAAGCAATATAATATTGTACAAAAATTCTAAAATACTGTGTTCTAATTCTAATTATCTCCAAATTAAACATAGTCTCTCCATCTAAGCTAAGTAGACCTAAATCTGGTCGAGGGGTTTTACATCTTTCCTTCGATCCTCATTATTCATTAGATGTACTTATTTATTTATTTTATATTCTAGTTTGGTAGTGGATTTGTCTCCACCCAACTACTTGTTCTTATCAAGCATCTTATACTTGATTCAGTATATAGTTGATTGGTTATTCATTTATATTTGATTCTGTGGATGAGATTTAGTTATGCCCTATGACTTGTGATAAATATATACCACTTGTGAATTGTTATTCATAATACAGCGTACGTATGTGTTATGGTTTCCATATATTAGAGTTGCCATATATATACCGCTGGCATGCTTACGTATTCCTAGTCCTACGTATTTTGGGATTGGGGCATGACACTCACCATATCACATGGAGAGGTCATGTGGGTCCATCTAGATCTTGCTCCAGACTAAATGCAGCAGGCAACACCTTCCGCCACCAAGTCCAAGGGCAAGTAGTCCAAGTCCTGCTACACGATTTCTATCCCTTCCAAAGAAGCTATAGCTGGAACAATAAGGTCAGTCCTGGCGTACCAATAATAGTATAATATCCTTGACAATAGTGCGCTCTCAATCCCCGTATCCGATCCAGGTCCATCCCAGCCTCCAGCAGTGGACAAGTCCAAGCATAAAGAAACTAGCTTTGACAAATCGCTGCGCAAACATACAGCTCAAGAGCTGGAGAAGCCCTAAAACTTCGATATCTTGGAACAAATGGCCAATACTCCGATGAAGTTGTCACTATTCGAGCTTCCCCGACTCTCCAAAAATACTCAGGCTGCTCTGGGTGAGGCATTGCAGAATGTCAATACCTACGTGGCTCAGGTTAAGCCGCCAGTTGAGAATCCTTTCTTATGCCCCTACAACAATAATGTGTTGGAGGCGATACCCAACATCATGTTCTCGCAAGAAGATATGTTGCTAAAAAATAATAGGCATGATCGTCCTCTGTATTACATAGGGTACGTTGGCACCATCAAGGTGGAACGAATGCATATTGACCCTGGTTCGTCAATCAGCATCATCTTGCAGAGTCTGCTTTAGACCTTAGGCATCCTGACGCATCTTCCGGCAGCAACCAATACTGCCATCAGTGGCTTCAACACAGGAAGAAGCTACCGTCTGGGCAAGATTCGCTTAAAATGTCAGATCGATGATTTACAAATAGAGGTCACCTAGGTCACCTGCTACGTCATAAATATAGACGTATTCTACAACGTTCTGTTGGGATGTCCGTGGATACACCAGTACATGATCGAACCGTCGACCTTACACTAGTGCTTGAAGTACGTGGATGATTATAGCGTCGTCAAGACAAAATTTGCCAACGTAGATCCATTCAAATGGGGTTGAGGCCTATTACTCTGACTCGAACCTCTACAAGCAAGTCTACAAAGATGAAGGTGACAATGATGATGATGATGAGGTAGAAACTATGACAACATCAGACTAACCCTTGAGAGTCCATCTCAAAGTATGCGCTTCCGATGTAGTCTCTCCCCTTATGGTAAAATTACACAAGAAAGCACTCGAAGCTCTGGTCGTTCACCTTCGTAGACCGAGTCGACCGTTAAAGGAAGATCTGGCACCTACTATGACTTATGAACCTATAGTGGTAAAGCTGCGTAGGAGACCTCTGAAGTCATCGCTAGCACTGGGGGTAGATCTCGGGAAGGACTAACTTGAGGAGTACATAGTCGCTCATGCTAACGTCCCTTCTCTTAACGATATAATTCCTGAGGATAAGATAATTATTTTATGAATAAAAGGGCTATCTTTAAACTACTTGGATGTTGCACATCTCAGCACATTATATTCCATGGAGCATGGTCTAGATTGGCACCTGCATACACAGGTGACTATCACCTATGCAGTGAACCAAATTTTTCCTAGTCAAAACTCCTACTTCATAGTTCCGGGAGGCAAACTCATCATCTTTTGCAGAGTAGAAATTCTTCAATCCTCCGTCCCAAAAAAACTGGAGCCAAAATACGACACCGGCAAAATACTACTTTACCGGTACAGCTCTCAAACCAAGCACCTCATCCAGAAGATGGGATACGATCTGAAAGCCGCTAGGGGTTTAAACTACGGTAAAGATCGACGGCTGCCTCTACGTCTGCAGGCTCCTGTAAGAAAGTTTGAGGATTACTACCATAAGATCAAGCATGGCTTAGGGGACGTCACGCCTCCCACGACCCCAAAAAAATTGGATGAAGAAGATGAGTTACACTCTCACTCTTCAGAATCTTTCTCATGGGACCCCGATGTCAGTACCGGAGAGATGCTCAAACAAATATTGTCTACCAACATGGTATCAGCTGACCCGGAGGAAGACGACGAGGATCCACCTGAACTCTTTAAGGAAAAACCATAGTACCAACGCCTAGACGCACAATGGGATATACAGTTCGAGCAACGGGAACCTCTTACTGAGGTTGAAGTCGTACAAATCGATCTGGGCAACCAATCCTCCACTAAACCTATCATCATCAGCAAAATTTTGTCCGATGAGGATCGAGAATCCCTACTACAGCTCGTTAGGGAATACATCGATGTCTTTTTCTGGAGTTACGAAGACATGCCAGGACTAGACCCACAAATCGTGGTCCACAAGCTCAATATCTTATCGAACGCTAAGTCGGTCAAGCAACATAAATGTCGATTCCGGTCGGACATCATGAATGCCATCGAAGCTGAAGTCAACAAACTGATAGCTAGTGGCTTCATCCACGAAGAACAACATCCAGATTGTGTAGCCAATATCGTGCTCGTCGTCAAAAAGAATGGGATGATCCAGATCTGGATTGACTTCTGTGATCTGAATACGGCATACCCTAAGGACGAGTTTTTTCTTTCGATCACAAACATAATGGCCGACAACACTTGTGACTTCGAGCGCATGTCTTTCATGGACGGATTCTCAGGCTACAATCAAATTAAAATATTTTCTGACGATGAGAAGCATATATCGTTCCAAACATTGATAGGAGTGTACTACTACACAGTCATGCCCTTCGGTATACAGGTGCTAAATACCAGAGAGCTATGAGAACCATCTTCCGTGAGCATCTATGCAAGACAGTAGAGTGTTATGTTGATGACATCGCTATCAATAGTCGCTTTAAAGATGATCACCTCCGAGACTTGAAGACTGTGTTCGACCTAATGCGTACATACCAGCTCAAGATAAATTCTACCAAATCCTTCCTGGAAATCTCCATCGGTAAATTTTTGGGTTTTGTCATAACTTTGAAGGGTATCCACGTAGACCCCGAAAAGACTAAAGCAATCCTTGAAATGCATCCGCCGAAGAACCTCAGAGAACTTTATGGCCTTCAAGGAAGACTAACATACATCAGGAGGTTCATATCAAACCTATATGGATGTTGTCAGCCGTTCACTCAGCTCATGAAGAAGGGAGTTCCTTTGTCTGGAATAAAGAATGTCATCGTGCCTTCGAGGATATCAAGGATTATATCATGAACCCCCCAGTATTGGTGGGCCCCATTATGGAAAGACCCTTCTTGATATATGTGCGGATAATGGATCACTCCCTCGGATCTCTACTAGTCCAGAAAAGTGATACCGGTAACGAACATGCCATCTACTATCTCAGCAGAATGATGGCCGATACAGAGCATAGATATAACATCGTTGATAAGGAGTGCTTCACTCTGGTCTTCGCCATTCAGAAGACTCGGCATTACATAGTAGGATAAACCATCTATGTGATCTCGCGAGTTAATCCTATCAGGGTCCTTATGACTAAACCCGGAGCACTCAACTCTCGCCTAGCCACATGGGTAATACTATATGGTATTTGTCCTACAAAAGGCGGTCAAAGACCAAGTATTGGCAAATTTTCTGGCAGCCCACCCTGTACTGAAAATCTCAAAGCTCTACGAGGAGATCCTAGACGAAGTAGCGGACTCAAACATAACCACAAGAGCAAAAGTTATTTGGCAAATATTCTTCGACGGTGCTTCAAGAACAGGGCCCAAAGGCGATATTGTCTCTGGCGTCGGGATAATACTAATTTTCTCACATGATCTGGTCACAAATTGTGCTTACTCCCTTACAGAGCCATACTCCAACAATGTGGCAGAATACAATACCCTCGTCATTGGGCTCCAACTCGCTAAACAAGTAGGAGTAGATACCTTAAAGCCTACGACGATTCCAAGCTAATAGTCAGTCAGGTACGGGGTGTCATGACCCACACCCAGATATTCGGGTACGGATACATGGATACGTCCAGCCTACGCCACAACATCGACGGTAGAACGTTGTCTGGGTCATCTCTACTATCTAACATCTCATACAATATATATACATGGTACCTGTCAATCATCTCAACTCCAAACGGAGGAACAATATGGTATATGATAAATGTAAACTATACACAATCACAATGCAAGTAGGGAAGATAAAGCACAAGATGGAATAACGAAAGAAAGAGTCACAATACACAAGCCTGAAATAATAAGTACATGCCAATAACCTCAATAAAAGTCTAATACAAGTCTAAACAAATAATCTAAGCCTCCTCAAGCTCTGGTACTTAGTCCTCTTGGTCTACAGGAGTATCCTCTAATGGTATGTCGTCCTGCGGTCCGTAGTATGTAGGACACTGGTCTACGAGCCAATCATCTGAAAAATATATTCAGTCAGGATTGGAACAAAGTACATACCTCTGAAAGCAGTTTTAAATACATAATTGAGCATATATAATAGATAATAGAAAAGAATACAAGATAACTAAACAACAAAATAAAATAAACTAGAGTGAACAGGTAATATACTGAAATAAAGAACATACAATGGAATAACTGCAATATACTGGAATAAATAAAATCTAGCTAATGTGCCATGGAATACAAGTTCATTATGTGATCGATTTGGGTTGAACACGAATACAATATGGTAACTCGATTACACGTGTGATATATAATTGACATGTACACGAATACACTGGGGATTGATCACATAATCAAATCATATTCCCCCATCCCTAACCAATACCAATGAATCTAATCATGACACGTTATGAACACGAATATGGGCACACTGAACACGAGCAGTGTGTGAACACAAAGTACATTAAAATTAATACCCGATACACACGATGAAATACATGTGAAAGAGTACCTGCTGAACACGGTAAGGGATAACAACTCCTAACAGGATCCATGTAGTACCAGTCCATGAAACCACTATGTCGGAATCAAGTATACAGTTCTAGAATATAAGATATATACACTATTATGAATTAAAACTAACAGAGAAATGTACTTGCCTCTGGTCTTGAGCAAATGGTATATCTCAATATCCAAGCTGGTATTGAAGTAACCTAAATTTGGATATCATGTCAAATTGGGTATAAAATAAATAATAATGAGCTAAAATGCAACTATACATGCTCTACTAGGCCATACAAGGTCACACTAAGGTAGTTGGGTCAATATTGGGTACTAATTAGTCAATACTAATTAAACTAGGTCCACACCAAACTTACTAGTCTATTTGGTCATTTAATGAATTCTCACTAATTAATCTAGGCATTACCTTAGCGAAAACTTATCATTAACTAACTATATATATATGAACTATACCCAGTAATAGCTAACTGATATTTATATACACTAATCCTAACTAGAAACTGAACTTAACTAACAAACACACTAGTTATACTAATTAAAATTTGTACTCAATTAACTAATACACTATACTGACTGATATTAATATATACCAACTAACCACTCGACTAACCACTGATAAACTAATAACTGACACTAACCATTACTAACTTAACCATGACTGACATCTAATACACTTAATATCTTGACTTATTTTTATTGCCTTGCTCATACCAACTATACTATCTTAGTATCAATGCCTACCCATTAGTCATCACTTGTACACATTCATAATCAACCTCAGGACACCACACTCGATATCATTAATCTACAACAAAACCATCCTAGTATCACTCATCCATATATACAGGGACCACAACACCAAGATACACTCTTAGATACTAGTACCTACTCATTTCCTATTGTAGTCCTTGATTACTACATGTTGCGCTAACTTTCTAAGTACACAGGCACCATCCTCTCAACTAATTTCTATACTGCTACTGCTACTCTTTATTATGTACACACACAGGTCTTCATACCAATGTATCAAAGTACATAGTAACTACCACTCTAAGTCACTGCTACATTAGTCACTACTTAGTATCAGTACACTGATACCTCGAGTATCAGTTACAAAAGTCCCCTACAGTTGTTGTCCATTACATCTTTTCCTTTGCTTTTGATGCTAAAATAAGTCCTACATCACTTTTATTGGCCTACACAAGCATTTGCTTGTTGCTACCTCCCTCAATCTCTTGCTACTGTTGCTGCAGCACACTATTATTGCTGCTGATACTGCTTGCTGCTGCAGTTGCTATGTGACATTATTGTTGCACTATTATGTGCTATTGCTGCTGGTACTGCTTGCTGCTGTAGTTGCTATGTGCCATTCCTGCTGCTGCACTGCTATGTGCTATTGCTGCTGGTACTACTTGCTGCTGCAGCTGCTATGTGCCATTGCTGCTGCTGCACTGCTATGTGCTATTGCTGTTAGGACTACTTGCTGCTGCAGTTGCTATGTGCCATTATTGTTGCTGCACTGCTATGTGCTATTGCTGCTGGTACTGCTTGCTTCTGCAGTTGCTATATGAAACCCGATCCCCCCATAGCTTGAATGCAACATCCTCACCTTGCTGCCACTGCTATACAAAACCTGATACACTCACCCTCATACACACACACACACACACACACACACACACACACACATATATATATTAAGATATTTAAACAAATATCTATAGTGCACCAAATAGAATATCTAATATACTCAACCCATTGAGGTGCCAAACTCTTCATTCTACATGATTGATCATTCCCACAATTCATATATATATAATTACAACTATTAGAAGTTATTACAACATATAATAAAGAGAATTCATGTAAATCACCAAAAATTAGTCCCGTATCACACCGTATCGTAAAATATCGTGATACGACCTATACTTATCCATTTGTGGATACGTACCTAGACCCATAACCCCGATCTAAGTCTAATTAGATCTAATTGGTCTCATGACGCATAATTAATGTGTTAAATTCATAATTTCCCCAACATACACACAAAACATCACATATAACTCATAATATTAAGCCAATAGCCTAGAACTTGTTTCTATAGGTAGTCATATGTCATGGGGTTATTCCTAAGAGTCAAATGTATGATTAAGAAGCTATAATGAGAGAAAAATTCAAAAATTATCAATTGGGAGATGAATTCCCAATAAAAATGCAATTGGATACAATTCGGACACGATCTCTAGCTCCAAAGCTCATCCTCCTTGTTCTCCTTGCTTCTCCAAGTTCCAAGGCTCCAAGAGTGATAAATTTGAGAAGGAAATAGTGGTCATTTGTGTAGAAAATTAATAGAAGAAAATTAGCAAATTGGAGATCTAGAATTTGGATCAAAATAGAATTACAAATGAGGAGAGAGAGAGAGAGAGAGAGAAGAAACCCCCCCCCCCTCTATAGTGGTCGGCCTATTCCCCCTTCCCTAAGCATTTTTAAATGTCCAAATTGCCCCCTACATGTTGCATTATAATGAATAATTAAGGATGGGTATATTTGAAAGTCTCTAACTAATTATAATTAAACTAATCCTTGTTAATTTAATTAGTGGAATGACTAATGGACTTGGGTCCAAGTTGGGCTCACTAATTGTCATGGCAAATCAAAATAGGTCCATATGTGACAAGTCTAAATATTGTCGTCTCTCTAACTAACTAAGAATTAACACAAATTACAAATAATCATAGCTTAACTTAATTAAATAAATTAATAAAATTATCACACAAATATTCAATATTTATTCTTAAAAACAAATACCCATGCCAAATTACTAAATTATCCCTAGCTAAAAAAGTAAGGATGACACAGGACGAATACGAGGTCCGGCAGGAGGACTTAAATCCCTACCAACAACTCGCACTTGAAATAATCTCCACCTTCAAGGGGTTCTTCATATAGCATGTCCCTCAGATGCAAAACATCGAGGCTGACGCCCTGGCCGGCCTTGCCGCCTCCCTGGTAGTTCTGGTCAAAACCCATCAGCTGATCATAGTGGTCGATCAAGAGCTGGTCTGCCCAAAAAATAATCTTTGTTTGTGCCTGTAAACTCTCTCACCCAAAATAAGTATTTTGTGTATATTTTATATTATTATATTTATTATAGATGTTGAATTTATTTAGAGTATTCTATTAGTTAATTAGAAAATAATTTTTCTTAGTATATTTAATTATATAAATATTTATTTAGAATGATTTTTTAGGCTATTTTAGATTATTGGAATTTTCCATAATTTTTAGTTAATTAAAAACTAGTAACACTAATTTTCTAGGACTTTGAAGAATTTATTTTATGTTCAAACTTAATTAAAAATATCCCAAACTTTTATTTTAGGTTCTAAATAATAAAATATATTTTCTAGAATTTTTTGGGAATTTTTTGAGTATTTTTAGTATTTATTAGGAGTAATTAGGCTAATAACTAATTTTTAGGACTTGTAGAATTTATTGTGCAATCCCAGGAATATAGATTGGACCCATGTTACTTTCTAGGGTTTATAATATTAATATATTTTCTGGAATTATTTCAGAATTTTTGGAATAATTTTAGTATTTATTTTTAGTTATATGGGTAAAACTAATGTTTAGAGCTTCTCCTAATTATAGTAGTAAACTTATGAATATAAAATTGTCCCAAATATTTTTCTAGGGTTTATAGGTTCAAAATATTTTTCTATAATTTTTCCAGATTTTTATGATTATTTTTAATATTTATTTGTAGTTATTTAGATTTAAAATGACTTAAATAATATTTTGATAAAGGCAAATCAAAAATAAATAATATAACAAAAACCATCTAATCAGATTCTGACACTTGTCAGCCTATAAATATCCATTCAGCCGCAGGTATATTTTTATTTATGTAATTGCATTGACCTTGTTTATGAGACTACCCTATTATCATGTAGCACCATTAGGTTTTATTTGACTGTGACACATATTTTTACACGAGTAGTGAGTCTCATATAGATCACGGACGCACGTATTGACTGATCATCGGTACGTGTGGGACATGCGTTAGGAATAACTGTTATTAGAAACTTTGCATGCTAGTAGACTTGGCAGTTATTAGAGGTCCAGGGACAGCTTATTGTAGTACGGTGGCCCATCCTTGTCCTTGTTTGGTTGCAGGATTGAGCCAGGGTACTAAGAATAGGCTATGAACCAAATTGTGTCATGGATGTGACATGCTTAGAGCATGGGGTAGGGAGAACAACAAGTACCGCATTTGAGCTCCTTTACACTTTTTCTATTGTGCGGCCGGATTCTCCGCTGGAGATACGGGCGGTGATGACCACTATATATTATGTATTATCAGGCGGGCCTCCGCCTTTCAAAAGACGACGTGCTTTTTAGGCCCCTGGATCTCCAATAGAGAACCATGCCAAATCCCAGGTTTTCAGCCAGATAGCTCACTTGTGGGGAAAGTTATTCTTAACTGCATTCACTTAGACGGTTAGGCGACCCCTTTGGATATTTATTTCAGTACTTTATTGGCATGTGTTTAAGTATCTTGTTATGTCCCTCTGAGGACCTGGTCCCCTGCCTGGTGTATTTGTTCTTGAGTATTCGCAGGAGCGCAGATTCGGATGGTTACCTATGTTTCGAGGATGTCTTCTCTTCGAGCCATGATTGTTAGCTGGTATTCTCATATTGTGTTTGATAGTGTTGTACTCATATTGTATTTGCTCTTATATTCGAGTTGGTAGTGGATTTGTTTTTATCTAACTATCGTCCTTAGATACTTCTTATTGAGATCTAGTTTCATAGATACTGGTTAATTATTTATATTTGATTTTCGTGGATGAGATTTAGATTGTACCCTGTGACTTGTGATATATTTTATACCACTTGTGGATTTGATATTCATAATACAGCGTACGTATGGATTTGGTTTCCATATATTGGAGTTGCCATATCCATGCGGCTGGCTTGCTTACGTGTCCTAGTCCTACGTATTTTTGGGACTGGGGCGTGATATGTTTTTGTGGTGGCCCATGCAGGTCGAGAGCATATTGTCTCGGTTACGTTACTGTACCGAACAAGCTTGCACCTAGGACTAGAGTATAGGATCTCATCCACAATTGACTATGATTCATCTTTCTCCTCTCTGTTCTATTGGAACAATTGTATCCTACTTGATTCATGTAATTTCCTAATAAGTTTCTTGAGTATATATAGCCTTCTGCTAGAATATAGGAACCCATGTTATTAGGATGATAATTAGAGTAGCACACCTATTAAGAATACAACGAGAATATAGACACACCACTAAGTTTAGAATATCTAGTGAACCCTAGAATTCCTTATCTTTAGATTAGTATACCATTACCCCTTGATGTATTATGAAGACTTGAGAGTAGTATAGACACTACTAGAGCTAGTTAAAAGTTTACCATAATGTTTGACCCTAGTATTGAGGAACCAATAGAAAACCAAAATTTAATATTACGACTGAACCTAACCTTCACAGTTATATAAGTATTGGAGAACTATAAATTTAGATTCTTGTCTTGAGATAAGCAGACAGTACCTTAGAAAGCCAAGAGCAATGCATAGAATATTTTCCTAATCATACCTCAAACACAGAGACTAGCATACCCCTTTCCCTTGGAAAACCATGATGCTATCTAGAGTCCTCCATTTAATTTCATATATTTGTTCCTCTGAAACCCTAGCGCTCGCTATTTGTGCGACGACTAATCATGTTTTCTCCTCTTCATCTTTTAACTCGTGCCACCTGCCACCTCTGATCATAGACCAAGTGATTATACTCTACGATAGGATATATAGTTTGCTATAGTCATAGTTGTAATCTTGAATTTTGAATTGTGTACCTTGTAGCTAGAACCTGATAGTTGAGTTATTCAATTAGATTATGATAATTACTCCTAGTTGTAGACCACATAATTTGTACCCGCACCTCGATACAAGTTAGATCCCTTTTCCCTTAACGGCTAGTAACTCTTCTATCCCTACGATTGACACCTGTTCTATGAGCACTATGATTAAGACTTAAGGTGACCCTTACCTATATAATACAACAGGAGACCCTAATAAGTAACGAGATCTTTCCTCATATACCCTAATAAGAGTTCTGTTTTATTTACATGTGCAAGATTATTTTGTAGGATCCTCTTAAGACTGTCACAGTATTAGTTTAATTCTTTTAAGTTGGGTAGTATGCCTCACAACCTAGTATCACATAGTCCACTTGACCCATCGAGGTAGTGTAACTGAATGACATTAATTGTATGCTAGCATTAGACGACAGTATTTATTCAGACGATAGAATTTAGAGGTCCATGCCCTATTTGGTCGACTAGCGACTTAGACAAGGAGGTTGTATGATAACTGTAGAGATTGTAGAATCTTTTGTTATTATTGCTTATGTTGTTTTTGTTTTTGCAAACTTGAATTATTTGTAACTTCTCTCATCATAATCCAGCATTATATTTTCTGTGCTACCTCGAATTATGCTGCTATTATAGCCTATTTTTTGCAAGCTTATTCTTTATCGAGCTTGTTCATGACATATGTATTATTGGGTATACACACTAATACATTTCAGAATCAGTGTATTAAGGTCTAGCTAACCTTAGTGTGCTTGATTTGCCCTTCGCATAACTACTTTACATGGATTGAGATATATAGTAATTAGTAGACGAATGTACTTGCCCTCTAGACATGTCTGAGCATATCGTATTGGCTATATAACTGTACTAATACGAGCATGTGAATAGGAATTACCAAAATAGGACTTCAATCCACAACTGCTTTGATAATTCCTATTTGAATTCTTTAAACGCCTTAATCCCGATACTTCTATTCTATTACCTCGCCCTTGAACTCTTTATTATTGATCTCCGTCTTCCCTTATTTCGGAAAGATGAAACCTCGTGCTTGGTATAAGTTTGATACACAGAGAGTACTAGATATACCCCATAGGCCGATCACATACTTGAGGATTATTCTTTCGTAATTAAGGACATATCATATATGATATAATCGGCGTTGAAGTTTTGAGGATTGAATGACATGAGTAAATAAATTAAGGAATATTTTCTTAAAGTATATAGCCTTCTGTGATAGATGGGTAAATTTTAAGTTGGGTAGCAGTGCATTGTCAACTCGAGAGGAATTTCTTTTAGATTGTGATCGAGTAAGATTAGATTGGGAGAGATTCAAGCCATTTTAATTTTGAGAAATTTAGAAGAATGACTAAGATGATGAGAATTAATGAATTGATATTGAGGACCCAATATTTATACCTTAAGTACATGATTTAAATTTTGAACAATGAAGGTAGAATCATCAATTTGAATTTGGAGGATAAATATAGAATTTCAGACTTGAACATTGGTGGACTGCATTTAAATTATTTTTTAATTTGATGATTTAAATTAAGAATTAAAATTTGATGGTTGGACTACCTATTTGAAATATTGAGGATGTGAATGGAATTTAAAAAGTTGAAGAATACAAAAAAAATTATAAGTGAAAATAGGAATAATATTGGACTCTAATTACTTCTAGAGGAGATTATGATACTTGGAGATCCTGAGGTAAAATTTGATATGGGTTATTTAAATCTTGAAGATATTATATGGATTCAATTTAAATTTGGATATTGATAATTTGGAAAAGTGAGAAGAGATTACAATAGGTTGAATTTTGATTTGAACAATGATTATCTTAATTTTGAAGTGATCGCGATAGATTTGAATAGATTTTGTTATTTAAATTTTTGGAAGAGATTGCGATTGACGTACCTTATGTACGAATGTGAAAGATTTAACAAATTATGCCTTATTTTAATTTCGAGGACAAAATTGTTTTAAGTTGGGTAGATTGTAAACTCCCTCACCCAAAATAGGTATTTTGTGTATATTTTATATTATTATATTTATTATAGATGTTGAATTTATTTAGAGTATTCTCTTAGTTAATTAGAAAATAATTTTTCTTAGTATATTTAATTATATAAATATTTATTTAGAATGATTTTTTAGGCTATTTTAGATTATTGGGATTTTTCCATAATTTTTAGTTAATTAAAAACTAGTAACACTAATTTTCTAGGACTTTGAAGAATTTATTTTATATTCAAACTTAATTAAAAATATTCCAAACTTTTATTTTAGGTTCTAAATAATAAAATATATTTTCTAGAATTTTCTGGGAATTTTCTGAGTATTTTTAGTATTTATTGGGAGTAATTAGGCTAATAACTAATTTTTAGGACTTGTAGAATTTATTGTGCAATCCCAGGAATATAGATTGGACCCATGTTACTTTCTAGGGTTTATAATATTAATATATTTTCTGGAATTATTTCAGAATTTTTGGAATAATTTTAGTATTTATTTTTAGTTATATGGGTAAAACTAATGTTTAGAGCTTCTCCTAATTATAGTAGTAAACTTATGAATATAAAATTGTCCCAAATATTTTTCTAGGGTTTATAGGTTCAAAATATTTTTCTGTAATTTTTCCAAATTTTTATGATTATTTTTAATATTTATTTGGAGTTATTTAGATTTAAAATGACTTAAATAATATTTTGATAAAGGCAAATCAAAAATAAATAATATAACAAAAACCATCTAATCAGATTCTGACACGTGTCAGCCTATAAATATCCATTCAGCCGCAGGTATATTTTTATTTATGTAATTGCATTGACCTTGTTTATGAGACTACCCCATTATCATGTAGCACCATTAGGTTTTATTTGACTGTGACACATATTTTTACACGAGTAGTGAGTCTCATATAGATCACGGACGCACGTATTGACTGATCATCGGTACGTGTGGGACGTGCGTTAGGAATAACTGTTATTAGAAACTTTGTATGCTAGTAGACTTGGCAGTTATTAGAGGTCCAGGAACGTAGCTTATTGTAGTACGGTGGCCCCATCCTTGTCCTTGTTTGGTTGCAGGATTGAGCCAGGGTACTAAGAATAGGCTATGAACCAAATTGTGTCATGGATGTGACATGCTTAGAGCATGGGGTGGGGAGAACAACAAGTACCGCATTTGAGCTCCTTTACACTTTTTCTATTGTGCGGCCGGATTCTCCGCTGGAGATACGGACGGTGATGACCACTATATATTATGTATTATCAGGCGGGCCTCCGCCGTTCAAAAGACGACGTGCCTTTTAGGCCCCTGGATCTCCAATAGAGAACCATGCCAAATCCTAGGTTTTCAGCCAGATAGCTCACTTGTGGGGAAAGTTGTTCTTAACTGCATTCACTTAGACGGTTAGGCGACCCCTTTGGATATTTATTTCAGTACTTTATTGGCATGTGTTTAAGTATCTTGTTATGTCCCTCTGAGGACCTGGTCCCCTGCCTGGTGTATTTGTTCTTGAGTATTCGCAGGAGCGCAGATTCGGATGGTTACCTATGTTTCGAGGATGTCTTCTCTTCGAGCCGTGATTGTTAGCTGGTATTCTTATATTGTGTTTGATAGTGTTGTACTCATATTGTATTTGCTCTTATATTCGAGTTGGTAGTGGATTTGTTTCCATCCAACTATCGTCCTTAGATACTTCTTATTGAGATCTAGTTTCATAGATACTGGTTAATTATTTATATTTGATTTTCGTGGATGAGATTTAGATTGTACCCTGTGACTTGTGATACATTTTATACCACTTGTGGATTTGATATTCATAATACAGCGTACGTATGGATTTGGTTTCCATATATTGGAGTTGCCATATCCATGCGGCTGGCTTGCTTACGTGTCCTAGTCCTACGTATTTTTGGGACTGGGGCGTGATAGTGCCTGAGCTCCTCAGTAGAGATAAATAATGACTCCCGAGACTGGGGACTCACATTCATTGACTATGCAGTCTATAAAATTCTTTCCGAGAACCCAAAGAAAGCCACTTCCATCAAAAGACGTTCCATGATGTTCTATTATGATACAGCTACCAAAATACTGTATCATCGTTCCTATGACTGTCTTCTGCTATGATGCCTATCAAATGCAGAAGCAAAGCAGGCTCTCCACGAGGATCACGTTGGGGTTTGTGGTGCCCATCAACCCAGACCAAAGCTACAAGACCGTCTCCGGAGAATGGGTTACTATTGGCCAACAATAGTAGCATAGGCTGTTGACTATGCGAGAAAGTGTCAAGCGTGCCAAATTCATGCAAACTTTATCTACCAGTCCTCAGCATTCTTACATCCAACAGTAGCATCTTGGTCATTTGAAGCATGAGGAATGGACATTATCAGGTTAATTAGTCCACCTTCTTCTAAAGGACATCGGTTCATCTTGGCTATTACCGACTACTTCTCCAAATGGACGAAAGTTGTTCCACTCGCTGAAGTCAACCTCAAACATGATTAGCTTTGTCATGCATCACGTCATATACCGCTTCGACTTACTACGGAGGATCATCCACGACAATGGTCTACAGTTTGTAAGTCATAGTTTTTATCAATTTTGTGACAAAAATTGAATCAATAATGTAGCCTCAACCGCCTACAACCCAGCACCAAATGGTCTGGCAGAAGCAACAAGACCATCATAAAGCTACTCAAGAAGTTCGTTTCATTCAATAAGTGCGACTAGAATAAGAAGCTGGATGAATGTCTCTGGAACTATTGAACAACGATCCAGAAACCTACTGCAGCACGCCATTCTTCTTAGTTTACAGAAGCGAAGTGGTCCTACCACTCGAGATCCAAATTATGTCACTCCAAGTGGATCTTTCCAACCGATTGATAGTTGATGACAATCACCGTCGACGGCTACAAGTGGTGGAAGCATTCGATGAAAAGCGTCTCTTAGCTCAATAGCGTATTGATCTGTACCAGGCATGCCTCTTAGGAGCCTTCAACAAATGGGTCAAGAAGAGGACTTACCAAGTGGGTATCCTCGTCTTGATAGTAAGAAGACCAATGATTATTACCCACAAGACGGCCGATAAATTCTAACCTAAATAGGAGGGTCCGTTCATTATGGAGTCTGTGTTCTCCAATCGCATATACCGGCTTGCAAAATCCAATGACGACTTGCTCATGATGCCCATCAACGACAAGTTTCTCAAAAAGTACTATGTCTAAGCTAGACTTGTACTCACTTTACTATTTGTTGGACAACCAAAATGTACAGTATGTGTTCCCCGTTGTTCATCTCCAACAAGTGTGTAAGCACAATATGCACTTCTCTTCCACAAAAGTTTGATGAAAGCCATTGTTTGTATCCAGGAATCCTGAATACACAACAGACAGTGGATCCTCAAAAAGCTTCCCAGCGGAGCCACCTTCAGGTCTATCCACACTTTTCGGTAGACCACTTACAATCAGTTTGCTTGAGCATTAGTTCACGTCCACATCACCTATGAACTACTATCATAACCGATTATCCCCAACACGATTTGCCATGTCCATATTACCTCTGAACAGACCTCTCTGTATAATACCTCTATCATCGGTCATCATATAAACTTATCACCCGTACTTAACTCTAAGTACGTTAGCGGTATTAAGTCCACAAAACCTGCCACATCCATATCACCTCTGGCAGGGCTTATCTCGATCCTATTACTTGTACTCAGGTGCGCAAGAAGTAATGGGTCCAGAAAAATTAATCACGTCCATATCACCTCTGATAGAGTTTCGTTTTGAACTTACTTGCACTCCAGTGCGCAAGAAGTAATAGGTCCACCAAAGATCCCCGAGTGGAATATCCTCAACAAAAGCAAACAGTTTACGTCCATATTATCTCTGAACTATGAGCTTCCCATGTTCCCCATCCAAATAAAATAGTCATTTACATATTACCTCTGGCTCATTTCATATTCCTTCCATACCAGGATCGTACCTAACCTCTTGGTATGAATATCGTTTAGCTCACGTCCACGTTACCTCTGAGTTATCAACCTCACATCCACCCCAATAGAGTTTGCCATGTTCTTCTTACCTCTGAGCAAATCTCTATATATGACTATTGATTGTCACATCCATAATACCTCTGACATCGGTCGTCATCTAAACTTATCACCTATACTTAACTCTAAGTTTGCCAACGATGTTAAGTCCATAAAATCTATCACATCCATACCACCTCTGATAGGGTTTTATTTTGGACATATTACTTGCACTCCAGTGCACAAAAAGTAATATGTCCACTAAAGATTCTCCAGTGGGATGTGCTATGTCCATATTACCTCTAGCACAATACCTAAAGTCCACAACATGCAATATAAAAAATACAAAAAAATCTGGAAAAGGAGAGACTTTATTGATTAATATTCAAGATCATGAGTACATATAATGAAAATCCATTTTTAAGAGTTTTCATTAGTATTCAAGGTCATGAGTACATATTATGAAAACCCACTTTTAAGGGTTTTAATGAAATCTCGATAACACGAACCTTTTTTATTAGAGGTGCCCCTCCATGCTGTTATTGCTACCAGCACAAGTAGAGCCAGCAGCAGAGCTCAATATTTTTGGGATCATCTCTCCATAGTGCAAACCTCAGTATATGGAAAAGAATTCATACTGATAGATAGCAAGTGAGGAGCAGGAGCAAGCGCTCTGCAACTATATGGGAAGATCGAAGACATGAATGACAATTAATCCAAATTTTGTCATCGACGTCGCAGGCCCACGGCCGATAGAAAGCCGCATAAACTGGAGAAACACAGCTAGCACGCTGCATAAACAGGAATAGCTCCATACATGACGCAGGATGTTCATCCTCGTCTCCTGGATCAGTTCTTGATAAAAAACGACCGCGTAAGGTTGGCATTCTGTTCGAATGACGGGTTCAATGATATCCTTCCATGATTCATCATAGGCACCGCGAAGGGTGGTAAAATCTACATAAAGAGAACACATATCAGTCTTAACGAAGATTGTAAAGTCTACAGCTACCGTATATCATTTTTATGTAACAGCCACACGCAGGAGAAAATGTCTCGAGATGGCTAAGTCCGCACGCATGAGCAAGAGAAGGTCTTATCCATGCTGCTAAGCTACAGATAGGCTCTGTGTACATGTTGCAGATAAGTTCCCATCCAGGCGACCAAGCCAGATATAGGCTCTGTGCGCATGATTGCAGATGATTCCTCATCATGCGACCAAGATACAGATAGGCTCTGCGTACATGCTGTAGATAACTTCTCATCCATGCGACCAAGCCACATATAGGCTATGTGTGTATGTTATAGATGATTGCTCAACCATGCGACAGAATTTTTTGGGGAGCCAACGCGTGTTCTAGATAATTTCTCATCCATGTTGCGAGGCCGTATACTTGTGTCTCTGTGTCCCTGCCATCATGACACACCCCTATATCAAAAAAGAATGCCAGCATCAGGGAGCCACGGGTCAACGTCGCTCTTGACAAACCCCTCAACGAGGTATACAGCAGCCCTCGGCATCTTCTTTCACAAAATAGGAGAAACTGAGAGACAAAAGTTCTCTCTCCTCCCTAGCCCGCCTATTTATAGGCTCCTAGGGCGCATGAGAAGATCGAGGCAAGGAACCAAGCAGTTATGAGGATAAACCTGATGCCTCGATTTGACTCAGAATCCCTAAGAAATATCTTCGGAGATCGAGCCAAATCCTGCCGTAAATAAAGATTTGACAGCCTGACAGAAGCGCCTATGCGGTATGTCACTCAGATGCGGCCTAAGGTCTTCTCCTCCATGCTTCTTTTTTAAAGTATTTCAAACTTATCAGTTTGAAAACTTTGAAGGGGGTCTTGTAGAAGCATGAAAAATCTAGATCCATGCGCCCAACAAACATGCGTCCCAGTATCGACTGATAAGAAATCAGGCCGCAGAGTGACCATGTTGCCTAAAAATTTAGCTACTATGTGCCGACATTAAAAAAAGGCCATGTGCCATAGTAATCAAGCTCCCGGCACCATAATGATTCAGTGCCATACGCCGATCGCTTCATAACTAGGGTTTCCATGTGCCATGCGTCACTAAGTAACTAGTGTTCCCATGCGCCAGTAGTGCCATGCGTCACTAAGTTACTAGTGTCCGCATGCGCCAGTAGTGCCATTCGCCACTCCTCCCTCAAGCATCCATATGCCCCAATACTGGCCCATAAAGGCCCGACACAAAGATTATGTCTGACACAGAATCCTGACAAAAAGGACTTTCTAAACACCTCGAAAGACATGAGCGTACTAAACGTCAGAACCTCACATCATCTTAAAATTTACTCCTGAGAGACATACATCGCCACATATATAAGGCAATATACGTCCCAGACTCTATGCGTTCCATGCGTCTCTGACCCCTTGTATTCCAGGCTCCATGCATTCCAGACTCCATGCGTCCCAGAATCCATGCGTCAAACGTGGCAAGGTTCCTTGAGACAAAAAATTTTTATTACGACTGAAGTAATTCTCTTCAACTAAATGCGGGCCACGTGTCAACCTGACCAAGTCACATAAATAATAGACGAGAACCGTCCAGATTTTTAGTAACAGCAAATCGCAACAAACGCCTACATGGAAGCTTGGCCTAGACTCAACTACATCTTGTTAAGGATGTACATGTGGCAGTCTTCCCATAACATGCGCCTATAGATGTAACTGTATTTTATTGAAGGTGTCCCATGCGGCCACCAAACAGAAGCATATACGGCACCTATAGCCCACCAACATGATGGCTATAAATAGGAGCAACTTGGACGTTCCAAGGGATGGTTTTTCTGCTTCAGAGACCATACCCCTCCAGGCGAGCTACGTACGTTCACACAAGCTCAGAAGAGAGAAGAAATAATAGAGCATCTATATTCCCTCGTCGGACCGTCAATGGCGTATAAGAATTGCTGCAGTACTCGATCTACATTGACACATTACCCAGATAAAAAATATTGTACTTAGATTTTCTGTCTATAATTTCTTTGTAATATTTTTGTTTGTTATTAAACGAAGGTTTCCCGAACTTACTTTAATGGAAAACATGGACATACAGGTCAAGGGGGCAGGGGACATGGAGGACAAGGAGTTGCTCACCTAGCTATTGCGGAAAAGACCACTATTGAAATAACTGAGCTGAGATGACAGAGCTGGAGGAACTACATCAGTTTATGCTTCAGGTTGAGAGTTCTAAAGGCAAGGGACCGGCCACTTAGGATGTGGATGACACTACCTACCTTGGTAAATTTACTGGTTATGGTGCTCATATGGGCAAAGGTATCCCGGTTCAGGCAATTGTATCCACTAAATCTCATAATGGTTGGATCATAGACTCAGGTGCATCTAGACATATCATAGGTGCATCTAGTAAGTTTGTATTATATTTATCCGAGCAAGTATATGCATCCCAAGATAGTTCAGACTGTTGATGGGATATCCCAACCCATCAGTGGTACTAGCTCGGTCCATTGTACTTTATTTGTTACCCTGTCATCTGTATTGCATGCTCCTTCATTTTCGGTCAACTTACTTTCTATTAGCTCTCTCATTGATTAATTGAATTGTACTGTTCTTTTTTATCGGGATATGTGTTCTTTCCAAGAGAAGGCCACAGAAAAGAGGCTTGGGACTGGCATCAGGCGTGATGGCCTTTGGTACCTGGACAGGGAGGCTGCAATGCTTGTTGCTACTACTAGTGGAGGGCCAGAGACAGAAGCAATGATCCAACACTGTATATTGGGGAACTTATATTTTGATAGCTTGAATAAGTTAGAACTTGAGATAATGAATAAAGTAGACAAAAAATATTATTTTGTAATGCTTGTGAACTTGGGAAGCATACACGTTCTACTTATAAAATGGTTGGTCTTCGAAGTTTTGAACCATTTATACTTGTTCATTCTGATATTTGGGGACCTTGTCCTACGACTTCTATCAGTAGATTCAGATGGTTTGTTACCTTCATTGATTTCTACTCATATATGACCTGGATCTACATGATGAAGCAAAAATATTACGTGTACAAATGTTATCAAGACTTCTCGGCGTATGTAAAGACTTGGTTTGGAGTACATGTGAAGATTCTTCGAACAGATAATGGGACCGAGTACACAACAAGGAGTTTGCAAATTTTATCTCTAGTAAGGGAATTCTTTATCAAACTACTTGTCCAGACACTCCTGCTCAGAATGGGATAGCTGTACGCAAGAACATGCATCTACTAGAAGTGGTACGTTCTTTGATGCTGACAATAAATGTGCCAAAATTATTTTGGAGTAAGGTTGTTATGACAGTAGCTTATATAATCCACATGATGTTGTCAAGAGTATTAGGAATGAAGACACCATATAATGTAACGCCCCGCTCCGCGCCGGCGTTATGTATCAAGGTGAGTGGGCAGAACTTCGTTCTCTGATTCTTGCACGCCTTAATAATAACCTGAGTTTTTGCTTGCAATATTTTCTTAAGAGAATGATAGAACCTGCCTTGCATGTTAATGAACGAACTCACCTAGCTTGTCTTTGAATCAATGTCTGCTTAACGAGAATCCTGAATTGCTTGCTTAGAGTGCATGAACATGTTCACTATCGTCTATGCTTCGAGAGAACCATACTGTGCCTGAACGTGTTCAAGTTATAAGTCGGATTGTCCCGCAACAACGATTGTATTCTGATGGTTCGTCTCGTCTGCATACTAGAGTTTATTTGATAGTGTTCCATGCATTCGTACGCGGTCGGACAATGGCTTTTGGTGGAGAGCTGAACTGCATGCGTCATAGCCACCATGGGTCACAGCTGCCATTAGCATCAGAGAAATGAGTCATTAGTATGCTATTCCACCAGCTGCCGATCCTGAGATACTCGGGGACCGCCCTGCATATAGCTAAGTCATTGTGTTGGCTTGGATAGTGACTACCCCTAAGATTGTGCATTGTGTGTCTAGCTTTGCATCTGACCCTCGAGTCGCACGAGACACGCTGCGCATACCCTGAAACATGAACGGTTTGCTTGCTTGCATATTCAATATGAAACTCTGTTTCCAAACATATTTCCAAATAATGTAATATGACTCATCTAGCGAACTGCATGAAACGAACCTAGGTAAAACTAGAAAGATCACTAGTAATATAATATTTTATAACATGATTACTTAGTGCCTGTTTGAGTGAATGCTTATTTCTGTTCAGTTGATTTATCTCACCAGTACTTGTATAAAGTGTTGACCCACTAACAGTTTACTTGCTTGCAGGTACTGGATCGTCCGAGGGAGCGATAGGCGTGCCACAGTCCCGTAGACCCGGAATCCTGGTTTTGATTGTTGCCCCGAGAATGCTATCGTATAAGGGGGCATAATGTATGGAACGAACGTGTGCCTTTGCTAAAGGAAACCCAAGTTGCCTCGATTGTCCCGAATACTCAGTTGGCTAAATGCATTGCATTGCAACAAGTCCCTTTCCGCTGCTTACTCGATTGATGCGATGATAGCCAACTATCAACTTAAACGATTGGCCTTGCACGGGCGCAACCCCAGGCCCGTGCGGCATCACGTCCCTCGAAAGCTCGAACGGGCCATTCGCTTGGCTCCCTTCCTCCCTCGCACCCGCGGGACGGGCGCGGTGATTCGCGTCCGGCACGCTGAGGCACGGTGATACGTGTCCGGTTCGTTAAATCCCGGCCGTACGGGGCGGGGGAGGGCGGAGCGGCGGCCCGTGAGGGTCCGGGGCGTGACAGAATGGTATCAGAGCAGAATCGATTCTCTGGCCCAAAACCGTTGCTATGACTCTGAGTCGATGTGGTATTGCAAAGAGCGTTCCATACAATAAGTCCATAGATATTCTCAAAGTGCAAATGTTTTCT
This sequence comes from Iris macrosiphon, assembly GCA_036927795.1. Taxonomy (NCBI): domain Eukaryota; kingdom Viridiplantae; phylum Streptophyta; class Magnoliopsida; order Asparagales; family Iridaceae; genus Iris; species Iris macrosiphon. Next base: position 94,252,629 of record JAYESA010000019.1, read on the forward strand.
GAACTTGAATTGCTTGATTGTTTCGATTGAGTACGGCGAGGGACGGCACTATCGCTGCTCGAAATATCGAGAAGTTTATCCTTGAAGTTTCGAGGACGAAACTTTTTGTTGGTTGGTAAGTATGTAATGCCTCGCTCCGCGCCGGCGTTATGTATCAAGGTGAGTGGACAGAACTTCGTTCTCTGATTCTTGCACGCCTTAATAATAACCTGAGTTTTTGCTTACAATGTTTTCTTAAGAGAATGATAGAACCTGCCTTGCATGTTAATGAACGAACTCACCTAGCTTGTCTTTGAATCAATGTCTGCTTAACGAGAATCCTGAATCGCTTGCTTAGAGTGCATGAACATGTTCATTATCGTATATGCTTCGAGAGAACCATACTGTGCCTGAACGTGTTCAAGTGATAAGTCGGATTGCCCCGCAACAACGATTGTATTCTGATGGTTCGTCTCGTCTGCATACTAGAGTTTATTTGATAGTGTTCCATGCATTCGCACGCGGTCGGACAATGGCTTTTGGTGGAGAGCTGAACTGCATGCGTCATAGCCACCAATGGTCACAGCTGCCATTAGCATCAGAGAAATGAGTCATTGGTATGCTGTTCCACCAGCTGCCGATCCTGAGATACTCGAGGACCGCCCTGCATATAGCTAAGTCATTGTGTTGGCTTGGATAGTGACTGCCCCTAAGATTGTGCATTGTGTGTCTAGCTTTGCATCTGACCCTCGAGTCGCACGAGACACGCTGCGCACACCCTGAAACATGAACGGTTTGCTTGCTTGCATATTCAATATGAAACTCTATTTCCAAACATGTTTTCAAATAATGTAATATGACTCTGCTAGCGAACTGCATGAAACGAACCTAGGTAAAACTAGAAAGATCACTAGTAATGTAATATTTTATAACATGATTACTTAGTGCCTGTTTGAGTGAATGCTTGTTTCTGTTCAGTTGATTTATCTCACCAGTACTTGTATAAAGTGCTGACCCACCAACAGTTTACTTGCTTGCAGGTACTGGATCGTCCGAGGGAGCGATAGGCGTGCCACAGTCCCGTAGACCCGGAATCCTGGTTTCGATTATTGCCCCGAGAATGCTATCGTATAAGGGGGCATAATGTATGGAACGAACGTGTGCCTTTGCTAAAGGAAACCCAAGTTGCCTTGATTGTCCCGAATACTCAGTTGGCTAAATGCATTGCATTGCAACAAGTCCCTTTCCGCTGCTTACTCCATTGATGCGATGATATCCAACTATCAACTTAAACGATTGGCCTTGCACGGGCGCAACCCCAGGCCCGTGCGGCATCACGTCCCCCGAAAGCTCGAACGGGCCATTCGCTTGGCTCCCTTCCTCCCTCGTACCCGCGGGACAGGCGCGGTGATTCGCGTCCGGTGCGCCGAGGCACGGTGATACGTATCCGGTTCGTTAAATTCCGGCCGTACGGGGCGGGGCAGGGCGGAGCGGCGGCCCGGGCGGGTCCGGGGCGTGACATATAAGATGCTCTTGCGCTCTAATATTTTTATTGTTCCTCCTAGAGTGTTTGGCTGCAGATATTTTTTGCAAGATCACGGAATGATGATGAGCAAGCTGGATCCACAAGCAGTTAAATATATCTTTGTGATTTACTCACCAAGTCAGAAAGGATACAAATATTGGTGTACCACTGAAAGAAGACTGATTGTCAGTATGGACGTGACCTTCTGGGAGTTTGAACCATTTTAAGGAGAGAAGACTGAGTTAAGTTTCATGTTCGAGGATGACTCTATTGATGCTAGTAGAGAGGGGGAGAATAAGAGTGACATTGTGGTTAGTATGATTATGTCCTTTTGAGTTATCTAGGAGTGATGGTGCCTCAAGGGGAGTTGACAGTTAGGGGAAAATGAGAGTATATAGGGAACAGGAGCAGCATCCACTTGAGTCACCTTGTAATAATTCCTTCCCAGATACTTTTAATACTCCTGTATTGCTTCGTAGAACTTCTAGAGTCAATGCTGAAAAACCTCTAGCTAAGTTTGGCATTTGGAATACTGACATTGCATATTATATTTTATATGCATCCATTCCACCTATATACAAGTCATTCCTTGTATCATTGCATTTAGTGCTTGTACCTAACAACTGACAGGTAGTGAAGCAAGATCCTAGATGGTTGAGTGCCATGCAGGAGAAACTTCAGGCCTTGAAGAAGAACGACACATGGGAGCTGGTACCACTGCAACTAGAAAACGTGTTGTTGGATGTAAATGGGCTTATACTGTTAAGAAGACTCCAAGGGAAAAGATTGACAGGTACAAAGCCAGATTGGTTGCTAAAGGCTACAGCCAAACTTATGGTATCGACTATGATGACACCTTTGATCCAGTAGTAAAGATGAGCATTGTGCGAATGTTGGTGTCATGTGCTGCCAACTTCACTTGGCAACTACATCAGTTAGATGTCAAGAACATTTTTTTTGTATGGGGATCTCCAGAAGGAGGTGTATATGGAGATTCCACTAGGCTTTGCAACTTCACAAACAACTGAAAAGGTATACAAATTGAAGAAGTCTTTGTATAGGCTAAAGCAGTCTCCGAGAGCATGGTTTGATAGATCCAGGCTTGCAGTTTGTGGTTTGGTATATAGGCAGTGCAATGGAGATCATATTATGTTTAACAGGAACTCCAAGACTGGTATCACTATCCTTGTTGTCTATGTTTATGATATTGTAATTACTTGAGACGATATTAAGGAGATCCTATGGCTGAAGAAAAAACTTGGAAAGGAATTTTAAGTCAAGGATCTGGGACAGTTGAAGTATTTCGTCTGAATTGAAATTACAAGGTCACAAAAGGGTATAGTCCTTTCTCAGCGAAAGTATTCTCTGGACCTTATTTCAGAGACAGAGATGCTGGGTTACATAGTTACTTCTACTCCTATCGAGCAGAATCATAAGTTATTTGTCGAGGGTGGTGATCCGGTGAGTAAGGAGCAATATCAAATATTAGTTGGTCGGCTTATATATCTATGATATACAAGACCTGATATTACTCAAGTCGTGAGTGTATTGAGTAGATATATGCATGATCCTAGAGAGCCGCATATTGAGGCAGTTCGCAGAATTCTCGGATATATTAAAGAAAGTCCAGGAAAGGGGTTATGGTTCAGAAGTTCTGGACATCTGAGAGTTGAAGGCTAATATAATTCCTATTGGACGGTTTGTATAGACGATCGCAGGTCCAATACAGGTTACTATATTTTTGTTGGAGGCAATCTTGTATCTTGGCGCAGCAAGAAGCAAGATGTCGTGGCTAGGTCTAAAGTTGAGGCCGAGTACATGGCTATGGCAATTAGCCTGTGCGTGATGATGTAGGTAAAGAGCTTATTATCTGAGATGCATTTTTCAGAGGAGACTCGCTGTAATTTTGGTGTGACAACAAATCAGTAATTAATATTGCAAACAATCTAGTTCATCATAATCGCACCAAACATGTATAGACGGACATGGCCAGCTACCCCGAACGGAGGTCATGACTGTATAAGACAAGGGGATGCATGCTACAATCAAGTCTCATAGTGTCAAGAACTTCTATGTCTCAATCATTCAAATAAGAAACAATAAGCATAGAGCAATATGATAAAGCAATAAGGCGTCCCAAACTCTTTCCCAAAATATTTCGGAGACCAACTGTGCAAAAATAAGAAGATAAAAGAGTAACAAAAGTATATGACAGTAATCAGCTGCAGTTTAATTTAATACAATCATATAAGAAAACTAATGTCCAGACGAACCGGCTAATAGGTACTGGTGGTTAAACGCCCAAAAGAAGTAAATGTTCAATGATGAGCTGGAAAGAAGAAAACTCACTCGTTATCCCCTGCGACCATGTTCCAGGTATGCGCCATGAGTAGGGGGAAGGTACGTTGGATCCTCGGGTCCTGGCTCAAAACCTGGCCATGCAAAACCAATAGGGTTCGACCCCAAATAGCAAGTACCACAAAGAAAGCACAAAATGGAAAAACAAAAACCCAAGGAAAATATATAATAATACATAGGTTCAGTATCATAACTTAGGTCCATGGCCTATCCTAGCACAAAGGCACAATCCTATAACCAAACAAGGAAAAGAGTTGAACCATCACACTATGATAGTCCATTTCCCTAGGCTACTAACCGAATAATACAATCACAACAAAGTCCATTTTCTTTATATCGGCCAATCACTTGTACGACTTGCTAATTGTAGAGTCTGAGGTTATCTCAGAAATAATGCATAATAAGTAACCTCAGATCACGCAAATGTCGAACATGAGCCAACCGAACCAATAGATGAATAAAACAGTTATTCACGAAATACACCAGTTTCTCGTAGGACCACTGGGCTAAAAATACGGTATTAGCGGTTCCAGTATTCCTATAGTAAAACAGTGGCTCGGCATAATAATATGTTAAATACTGCACTCCACTAAGGCAGATGATATACAGTATCTGTGGTGGCTAGCCCACAGCGCACTTAAAATGAATCTCTGTGGGAAGGTTCATTGATATGATCTCGGGGTACCGTTCCCTCCAATGGTACTACCACTTTTAGTTACCTAATTACTCCTCTGTTATGTTCGAAATCTCAGGGCGTGGTCACATAAAAAAATTTCTTAAGATATCGTACAAAGTACGGGCATGCTAGATACGAATCCATAAAAGTCAAATCTGGATTCACCCGAGCGTGTATGAAACATTCAGTCAATTAATGTCCTAGCCACACTTTGGTAGTTGACTCGCTTATTATGCTCGTGCTGGGAAAACAATATATATTTATAATATCATGCGCTAAGGAATTTGGAGGCATTCTCGATGCACAGCCCAAATATAATCACTTAACATATGACACAATGTGTCGTACCTCGACGCACATTAATATCATGATCAATATCAGGCAATAGTAGTATCAGCACAGATACAGTATTCGAGTCCAATTACCAATTATACATTGGGTCACTAAAGAATAATAAAATATTCAATCAAAACAAGCAAGGCCGCATAGGAAGTCCATGCCACATATGACTCTAGGTCGCATATGAGTCAGGGCCGCATGACAAGTCCTGGCCGCATATGAAGTCAGGACGCATGAACCACTTGGTCGTATATGGAGTCTGGGCCGCATGGTCAGGGTTAAAGTCTACTCCTTGGGACAAGTGTTGAAGTGACATACAATGAATGAAGTATCAGTGATGTGACATAAAGTGATTGATGTAACAAGCCATAAAGTGTATCAGGAAGAAAATACAAAACCATAGAAATATATGCCAAGGTTTCAGAGTCATGCGTCAAAAGAAAAGTGGTCGCATGCTCAGCTTGCCGTATATGGGTCGGTACCGCATGGAGTTCGATGTCGCATGGAGGTCTCTTGGACTTATAGAATTTCTTATTTGTTCAGCGAGTGAACACACAAGGAGTTCAAGTATAAGCTCCAGAGCACTTGTGTGATGGCAGCCATGCGTCCAACAAGATGGATGCATGCTAGTCAGTATGCGACGAAAGCTCAGGCCGCTAAGCCCTCTCAGGCTGCATATAACTCTCAGCAGCATAACTTGCTGGCCGAATGAAGACTTCATCTTCTCCAAACAGCAGGTTCGGCCATGACAAAAACTTCCAAAAACTAAAATCTTGTTTTGTCCATAAAATCCTAATTTTAAGTCCAAATCGAGTGAACCAAAAGCCAAAACGCTTGAAATTGAAAGCTCTATCATGTAGCAAATATTGGTTTTTGAAAATATATTTTTAATAGATCAAAATCAAATAAAAATCATGAAACCCATAAAACTCTAAGTTAGAAATATAGATCTACTCAAAATTATCCATCAAAACAGAAAATGCCAAGTTCTAAAAGTGCTTAAAAACACATAACAAACATAATATAACAATAATATAGAGGGTTTCTCCATTTTATATGCAAGGTGTACTTGCCTATGGAAAGGGGAGAGAAAATACGAAAGAGAGAGAATGAAGGAATGAAGAGAGAGAATGAGAGGTTGGCTTATATATGGTAGGGTTGAGGATTGAACCAAGGGTTCTCATGACTTGAACCAACCCACTAAACGAACCATAAAATAGGTTAAACCAAAGAATGGGTCTAGTCTCCATGCTCATGCAATCAGGCTAAAAAAAATATATTTCAAATACGTAAATCAAGAACGGGGAGTAACAGTCCCACTCTCTAGTATTCTTGTTTTGGGAGGTGCACTAGAGTCACCGGTGGTTACATTGATGATGGCGGAGACCGAGGAGGCACAATTTCCCAGGATAGTTTGTGAGTTTCCTGACGTATTTTTTGACTAGCTACCAGGTGTACTACTAGTTAAATATGTAGAGTTCTACATTAATTTGATCCCGAAAGCAGGGCCAGTTTCAAAGAGAGTTTATAGGATGTCACCATCTGAGTTGGAGATCTTGTACCGAATGATTAAGGATTTGAGAGCCAAGTGATCCATTAGATCTAGTGCATTATCTTGGGGAGGCCCGTTACTTCTTGTTAAAAAGAATGATGATTTATCGCGTTTAGTTATTGATTATATAACACTAAATTCAGCAACCATTAAAAACAAGTATCCCTTGCCCAGGATAGATGACTTGTTTGATCAGCTCAGTAGGGCAGCTATATTTTATAAGATCGATTTGTGGTCTGGGTATCATAAGATTAGAGTCAGAGAGTAATACATACCCAAGACGACGTTCAGATCTAGATATGATCATTGGGAGTTCCTAGTTATGTCATTTGGAGTGACCAATGCACCAATTATATTCATGTCTCTCATGAATAGAATCTTCATGCCTTACCTAGACTAATTTGTGAAAGTATTTATTGATGATATCTTGGTCTATAATCGGAGAGGAAGAGTATGAGCAGCATCTTCATGTAGTTCTTCGGATTCTTCGAAAGTAGCCGTTGTACAACAAGTGTGAGTTCTGGCTTAATTGTATCTCATTCTTGGGATATATCATTTCTAGTGGAGGAGTCGAGGTGGATCCCAAGAAGTTGGAGGCTATTAAGAGTTGTCCAGTACCCCATACAGCTTCATATATGCACAGTTTTTTGGGTCCAGCATGCTACTACAGGCGATTTGTGGTAGACTTTGCGTGCTGAGAGAAGATAGCTGGCAGAAGATTATGTCAGAGGCCCACAGTTCTCAGTACTCAGTGCATACAGAAGGGAAAAAAATGTATCGGGATAACCATCAATACTTCTGATTGAATGATATAAAGAGGGAGATAGCACGGTTCGTTTCTCGGTGTTTAGTCTGTCAGCCGGTTAAGGCTGAACATCAGAGACCGGCCGGACTACTTCAGCCTTTACCAATTTTGGAGTGAAAGTGGGACCATATTACTATGGACTTTATGACCGGTCTTCCTAGATCCCCGTCTGGCAGAGATGCTATATAGGTTATAGTGGATCGACTAACGAAGGTTACTCACTTTCTTTCTTTCATAGTGGGCCAGTCTATAGAGCAGCTAGCTGAGATATATATGAGACAGATAGTCTGATTGCATGGCGTGCCAGTTAGCATAGTCTCAGATAGAGATTCATGGTTCACGTCTCATTTCTGGCACAACCTACAACAGAGTTTGGGTACTAGGTTGAAGTTCAGTTCAGCCTACCATCCACAAACAGACTTTGGAGGATATGCTTCGAGCTTGTACAATTGACTTCGGTGGATCTTGGAAGGATCACTTGCATTTAGTAGAATTCTCCTATAACAATAGCTTCCAAGCGAGCATTCATATGGCACCCTTCGAGGCTTTGTATGGTAGGAGATGCAGATCATCGTTAGCTTGGGATGACATTGGCGAGAGACAGATGCTTGATCCAAAGATGATTGGTCATTCGGTTGTAGTGATTAGGAAGATCAGAGAGAATCTTAGAGTGGCTCAGGATCGCAAGCGTCATTGGGCAGATCAGCACAGTCGTCATCTTGAGTTCTCTGTCGGCGAGCATGTATTTTTGAGGATTATGTCTACCCGTGGAGTTATCAGATTTGGAGTACAGGGAAAGCTTAGTCTCATATATATAAGCCCATTCGATATTATCGAGCGAGTTGGAGACGTATCATGTCGTCTAGCTCTTCCACCATCGCTTCATGAGGTACATGATGTCTTTCACGTATCTCAGTTGCTCCATTATATTCTAGACCCGAACCATTTCCTGGATCATTCTGAGTTGGTCGTTGATACCGACCTATCATATGAGGAGAGGCCCATGTCTATTTTGGACCAGAGGGAGAATATTCTGAAGAACCAGACTATCGGATTAGTTCGAGTTGCTTGGGGACATCAGTCGCTGGGCGAGTTGACGTAAGAGGGCGAGGATGATATGCGTACTCGTTATCCATATCTCTTTGACTCGGGAGGTATACTTATTCGTATACCCGTGTCCTATCTTAGCGTGTACATGTGATTGATTGTTAGCTTATATGTTATGTCTGTTATTTATTTTTTTCTGATTTCTTGTTGTTGCCCAAAAAAATTTATGCTCGCATGAGTTTTCTACTTGTTTTAGTTCCATGCTTGCTTTCTTGGGTTTTCTTGTTAGTTGATTTTGGATCCTGAAGGAAATTTTGAGGACAAAATTTTTCTTAGGAGGGGAGAGTTGTGAAACCCGTCTCACAGTATTCGTATTTGAAGCGGATACGTATTTTTGTGTGTTATTTATTGCATTATATTGGTTCTCGAGAAAACTCAAAAATTCTCAAAAATTAAAACTTTACTACCTGACCGGTATACCGACAGTATACTGTCCGACAGATATTTGTTTTACTTTTTGAGATATTTTCGAGAATTTGTCTATAAATAGCCCTTGATTTTTCCTTTCTTTTTATTTCTTTTTTCTCTTTCTCTTTTTCTCTCTTTTCTTCACCATTTTTCTTTCGAGCTTGGAGCTTGGTCTTGAGACCTGAAGTGTGATTTCTGAACCCCTTTGTGGTAGCGAACTAGAAGGTTTAGGCTAGGAGCTCGCTTTAGGCAAGTACACCTTACTGATTTTGTGAACTTCTTTTACTTTCTGTCATTTTACTTTTCTGGAGTTTTGATTGTTACTTTTTAGCTTAGACGTGTTTTACTATAATTGTTCATCTCGTAATTTTTAGCCTTTTGATCGTTTCGGTTTTTATTTCTGATAGAAACTTGTCATGTTCCTTTTTGGTAACTTGGTAGCAGAAATGGTACCGGAGTTGTGAGCGTGAGATTTCGTCCATATTGTGATATGCGACTTACCATTAGCCTTAACTTCTTGTTAGATTTGGTTCTGATAATTTTTGGGGTTTGATTTGGGTCCAGCAAATCAAACTTGACTTTAACCATGTTTATCCTTGAAAATTGGCATACCGACGGTATACTACAGTATACCGATGGTATACCAATTTTGACCGACTTAGACTTTTAGATATTTTCTGTGAACCATATCGACATACTGACGGACTACTACAGTATACCGACGGTATACCAATCATTGCCGACATTGTTAACCGACTTCAGGATATTTTTTTTGGCCGACATACCGACAGTATACCGATTTGTGGAACTTTATTTTCCATAACCTTTCTTGCCTACTTGGAACGGCATACCGATGGCATACTATAGTGTACCGACGATATACTGATTTATTGAAATCTAGACTTGCTGTATTTTTCTATCTCTGGACCGGTATACCGACGGTGTATTGGACTGTACTGACGGTATACCGATCGTGCTATTTCTTTAGGAATTCTTGGTTTTTTGTGATTTTATTTTGATTCTTCTGGATTTTGCTTGGACACACGATGACTTGACCTGATTAGACATAAACTTACATGGCTTTAAATGACTTGACTTGACTTGACTTGGCTTTACTAGGTTTCACCCGGCTTTGTCCGGCTACACGTGATGACAAGATTGACTGGACTTGACTTGGCATGACTTTACATGGCTTATCGGACATGGCTTGACTTGGTTTCACTTGGCTTCATCTGGATGGACTTGTCTTCACATGGTTGTACATGGCTTTTACCTGGCTTCACATGGATTTACCTGGCTTCACATGGCTTTATCTGGGGTCACTTGGTTTCATATGGCTTGGTTATTATCGTGGCTTACATGGTTCTGTTTGTGAAATGTATATTAAAACTTGTTTATATTACTATTAGAACTTATTTTGTTGTATCATGTCTAGGACGGATTCTGCGGAATGCTACACCCGGGTTCATGCAAGAAAAAGCTAGGGTTTTTTTTAGTAGAGATTCACTTAGTACATGGTTAGGGATTTTCCTAGATTGCATGCAGTCTGGGTTATTCATATGCTTATCTTTTGGAGTATCCAGTGGCGTATCTTGAGGAGTATTCATGGCTAGTTTGTGCGTATGGATATATCGGACGGACTGCAGTGGCATACAATCAGAAGGAACCCTAGTATCGTGTTGTATTATAATTTTTAGTAATTAGGATTGTGATAACCCTAGTTAGTTAAAGTATCAAGCCGTACTTATATGATTTACCGTGATTGATGGATGATGGTTAGTCTAGTCTTTACATGATCACACATTTATTTTCTGCACTTGTTATTCTATTTTGCTTATCAGTTCAAGATATGTCTCATTGCAGGTTTACAGTATTTCTTTTATTATCCTGAGATCATTACATTCAGGCTTTACTTTCAGTAGTTGTATTCTTTGGGTTGTTGGTTTAAGTTCCTATATTGGCTTCCTTTGTGGTACTTGCTATTTAGGGTCTGATCCCACTGGTTTTGCATGACCAGATCCAGTAGCAGCACCAGAGGATCTTCCATACTTTTCTGAGGATGGTGACCACCAGGAGCACTAGACCACTTGAGTGGGATTTTTTACTTCCCCATTATGATGTACATTCTACTTTGTTGGCGTTTAGCCACCGAGCACATGTTTTGGTTTGATCAGTTAGCCTATGGGCAATAGCATGATTGACATATCCTAGGGCTGATCATGTATGACTTAGATTCTGGCTAGTTTATTTATTTTGTGTTCACTAGCTTCATTAGCATCTGTATATTATAGTTTGGGATGCTTTATTATTATATTTCAGCTGATCTTACATCTTGTTATTATTCATGTTGTTCTTGTGATTGAGACATTAGAGTTTGTTGGACCTAGACTTGACTGTTGGTTTGTAGTAGTGACCCCTCATGTCTTACAGGTTAACCGTATATACGGAGTACCGGTGTGCTCTAAGTATATGTAGATGATCTTGTCAGTCCCGCTCTCCAGTATTCTAATTTTGGGACGTGACATGGTTTTAGTGGTGATCCTTTCGCTAGGCTTTAGCTTAAGTGCACAGTTTGAGATTATTGTCATGTATACATGACTTGGTGCATTGTACACATGGTTCATTATTAGTAGGACATGTGATATCCATTTGTGACTGTCGGTTGAGCTTTTGGACTCAACTCCACTAGTGGTGTACGTAATATAAATTCTATTATGATATAGCATTCTGATAACACTAACTTGAAATACCCATATATTGTTATATTGTACTTTTCTTTTTGTTAAGACTTTAACTCGAGCCCATGACCTTCGCTTTATCCCACACTGGCACTGGCACTGGCACTAGCACCGACCATTGGACCATCCTTATGGATTGTACTTTGGGGCTTTGGATGAAGTGAGAAAGTGCACATGCAAAGTGAAAAAAAATTATTTTGCATATGCATTTGACTTTAATGCTAGTTTTTGTTTGAAAATTCGACTTTCATTTGGTTAGATGATGTTATGTACGCCAAAATGACAAAAATTTATACTTCCGTATTTAGATGTCTACATATGAAAGATGTGGAAAAAAAAAAAAGTACATTCTAATAAAAAGACTAATTAATTATCTAACTACCTTTGTAATTATTTATTAATACTAATTATTTAATTTTTTTAATTTAAGTATATCACCAAATGTTTTATTAAGTAATTATATTGTACCAAATAATATTAGTATTGTGAACATTTATATTATATTTTTGAACGTTCGTGTTGTGTCCGATAGGTACCTGGTATACATTTGACGACATCTGACGACATGACAAAAAAATTTTGAGTGTACGTGCTTCCTCCTTCCTAGCTAATTACACATTGTATATGACCTACATTTGACTAATTCATCCAAAATTAATATTAAACTAAATCAATAATTAAGTACTACAAGTAATTATTTTACTTATTATAAATTAATATAACAAAACTAAAAAGGTTTAATTAAAAAAATTATGTATTAAATTAAAAAAATGAAATTGGCATTGTAAATAAAATAATATTAGTATTAGTATTAGAAGCTTTTATTATCAGTTAATGTTTAACAACCAATTAATTATTGGTAATAATAATATATTAATTAGCAAAATAAATAAATAAAATAACTCGCCAAAGAATTTCCGTCCACATCCTAGCGAAAAAAAGGGACATTGGAAGTTCCAAGTTGGAGGGGGCCAAGCACCCGACATGAAGTTGAGAGACAATTATTACATCCATTTTACTTCTAGTTCATGGTCCAACAAAAACCATGAACAAAAAAAAAGGGCACTACAAAAATAAATTAAAACTAGTCTAATATTGATGCTAGTCCAGTCAGAAAAAAAATTTATTCAAATTAGTTCAAAATTTACTAGGTCTGTCTACCATTTTTACCTTCCTCCTCATGCTCTTCCCCCACCCTCCACCCCCCTTCGGTCTCTCCTCCTCTCTCCTCTCGCGATTTTTCGCCTCTCCGTATCATTGATCTCGTCGCCGCACCTCAAGCATCTTTTCGTCGGCTCCGTCACGAAGGCGATGAAGAAGAAAAAGAAGCGTGAGAGAACTGCACGCGGCGAGGCATGCGCTTGCGGGGGGTTACGACTACCCCTCGCTCCGCCGACGATGACAGAGGCGGCAACAACAATAGAAACGACAGCAACAGCAGCAACGGAGGCGAGCGCGTGCGTCTACGCCTCGCTGCAGCCCCCGCGCGTGCCTCCGCCTCCTCCCCCGTCGTCGCCGCCTCCCGCTCCTTCGCCTCGTTCCCCCCCCCCCCCCTCCCCCGGCCTCCACGCAGCTCCGTCCTCGTGTCACCTCGCGTAGTCCTTCCCTCCAAACTGTTAAAATTTTGACAGTCTTAATTATAAAAAAATTAATTGAAAATGGACAATCAGGTAAACAATTTTTGGAAGTAACAAATTTGTAATTATTAATGATAAAAATTTGAACTGTTCTGAATTTTTTTTAGTACCTTTACCAAGAGCGAAGAAAGTGATCCACTTTCTTGCATATGTAAATTGGATATCCACTTGCAAGCAAGCAACCAACCAACCAACCAACCAGATCCTAAAGAAAATATCCAAACGGACCCACCACATCGACCCACACATCTTAAGCAACCGTCATATGTTAACTAAAAGAAAATTCCAAGCAAGCATTCAACATCTTTGAACACCAACAAGTCATGGAAACCCAAAATATACAATAAAGACCACTTTGTTGCTACAGAAAAATAATCATATATAGACTATCATAACATCATTTAAAGGTACAACCAAAATAATAAGACATAAAGAAGCACAAAACGTGAAGAATGTGAGCAATCCGTCAAGATGGACAGTGCTTGCTTGCTGGGTGGGGATAATGACCTGAGAATGACTTCAATAGACGTTGGGAAGAAATTAAGAGCTGCAGAAAAGGACGTACCATAGAGTCAGAATCTACCAAAGTGCCAAAAAAAAGAAAATAACTAAGTGCCAAAAAATAGAAAATAACTAAGTTCCATAATGCACAACTGCATCCATTTCTAATGCAGCTTAACGGCTCAAAACTAAGTTTTCTAAACCATTTGTAAAATTTTCTTTAATCAGAAGATAATAATTTTAAAACTGACTTTCACTCCATTCTTCTGAACAACTAAAAATTATCTCTTTTCTTTACATGCATTTATAACAAATTATAATTAAAATATAAATATAATAATAAATCTTTTATATAAAAGATTTATTATTATATTTATATTTTAATTATAATTTGTTATAAATGCATGTAAAGAAAAGAGATAATTTTTAGTTGTTCAGAAGAATGGAGTGAAAGTCAGTTTTAAAATTATTATCTTCTGATTAAAGAAAATTTTACAAATGGTTTAGAAAACTTAGTTTTGAGCCGTTAAGCTGCATTAGAAATGGATGCAGTTGTGCATTATGGAACTTAGTTCCTTCCGAGGGAGCGATAGGCGTGCCTCAGTCCCCAAGACCCGGAATTGCTTGCGTTTCTGTTGCCTCGAGCTGCCTTCGTATAAGAGGGCATAATGTATGTAACGATGCCTTGTAATCGAAAGGAACCCAAGTTGTCTCGATTGTCCCCGAATACTCGGATTGTTGAATGCTTGCAACAATGTTCCTCCGCTGCTTACTCGATTGATGCGATGATAGCCTAAACTCTAACGATAGACGCCTTGCACGGGCGCAACCCCAGGCCCGTATGCTCGCTCGTCTCGCGGGACAAGCACCGAGGCGCGGTGATTCGCGTCCGGTGCGCCGAGGCACGGTTATACGCGTTCGGGTCCCCGTGGCGGGGCGAGGCTAAGGCTGTGGCCCGGGCGGCCCTCGGGGCCGGGGCGTGACAGTGGTCAAGCAAGGTTGGGGCAGGGGGTGAATGGGACCGCTCAATTTAGATTTGTCCACAAGTTGAAGCCTATAAAAGGCCTCCTGAAGAGTTGGAACAAAGGAAAACTGTTATTCCTCTTCATGAGCTCGAGGCTAAGCTGAGTGACATTCAATATTGGGTACAGATAGATCCACTAGATCATGTCCTTACGAAAGAAGAGGTTTGCCTCCAAGATCAGCTGCACAGGAAAAGATTCTTGGATGAGGTTCAAGTCAAACAACGAGCCAAATACAGTTGGCTTAGAGATGAAGATATATGCTCTAAATTCTTCCATGCCACGGTTAAATCTAGGCAGAATCGCAATGTTATCCATGGGCTTCTAGACCCTAATGGGTTGCTTATTACTGGGGCTGATGGTATACGGGACAAGGCGACTCTTTTCTACCCGGACCTCTACAACCAAAACTCGTACACGACCGGTTTTTCGTACTTTGTTTTCAAAAAACTGGTGTCTAGGCAGGGTAACTTTGTTTTACGGGCTCTGTTGTCCATGGAGGAGATTAAACTATTTATTAAGAAGGCAGATCCTAACAAATCGTCAGGTCCAGGTGGTTTTGGGACTGCTTTCTTCAAGAAATATTAGGATTTAAGGAGGATGTTCTGGAAGCGGTGAGGGAGTTCTTCCACTCTGGTAAGCTGCTTAAGGAGCTCAACCATACATTTGTGGTCTTAATTGCTAAGGTAGAGGGAAAAACCTCGCCGAGTGATTTCAGGTCTTTTGCGTGCTGCAACTTATTATACAAGATCATCACCACCTTATGTGTAACCGGATGAGGGATGTTATGCAAGAGCTTATCGCTCCAAATCAGACGAGTGAAAAACTGTCTAATGGCTCATAAGCTTATTAGGGATTTTAACAAACAGGGGGGCAACAAAACATGCCTAAAGTTGGATCTCAGAAAAGCGTACGACATGGTCAATCGGGGCTTCTTGTGTCACATCATGCTCTGTATGGGCTTTGACAAATGGTGGGTGGATAGGGTGAGAGAATGTATTTGTTCGCCCTCTTTCTCTATTATGTTTAGGGATACGCCAGAGGGTTTTTTTAGCAGCAATAGAGGCTAAGACAGGGGACCCTCTCTCTCCTTACCTTTTTGCGATAGTGATAGAGTTCCTCACTTGTCTACTAGATGATGCGGTAGTGGAGGGGCTGATTACCCCCCCTATTTTGAAAGACGGTTCCTGTGATCTCCCACCTTATTTATGTTGATGACCTGCTGGTCTTCGTGAAGCCTTCGAATAGATCTCTTGACACTCTCAAGGGCGTCATTGAGTCTTTTAAGAGTTGGTCAGGAATGTAGCTTAACAGAAACAAGAGTCAGATGTTAATGAATCGCACTTGTAGAAACATGAAGGCTTGGCTGGCCAAGATGGACATAGTGGAAGGCCTACTTTATGTTAAATATTTGGGCCTTTCCTTCTCTATCAACTATGTCTATGATGCCGACTGCGAGGGTCTTCTCAACTACACGTAGTTGAGGCTGTAGGAATGCCAGGCGCAAATCCTATCCTTCGGGGGTAGGATTGAGCTCAATATAGCCGTCCTCTCGGCGGTTGCTATGTACTGGCTGCAGACCATCATTCTTCCAAAGGGTACGATCAAGAAAATTGAATGTATGTGTACGAACTTCCTGTGGAGGAGGGCATGCATGCTATAAATTGGAAGAAATTTTGCCGACCGAAAAATGATGGAGGAGTTGGCATGAGATCTCTGTCCCTCCTCAAAGAAACGACCTTCCTCAAATTGGTCTAGAGATTCATTAACAAGAAGTCTCTTTGGGCGGACTGGGTTACAGAAAGATATTTTTCGAAAGGGGTTTTTTGGTCGGCCAGTAGCAACAATAACTACTCGGTCATAGTTAAATTGATGTTGGCTACAAGACGTAGGGCCAAGGACAAGCTCACCAGGGTGAATATCTGCTCTTAGCTCAAACCAGTATTTGGCATGATCTGTGGATCAATCACTAGTCCAGCTTGATCGAGAGGGAGGGCTGGCATGTTTATGAGCTGATGGGCTCTACTGAAACGGTGAGTAGCCTTATTCAGAATGGGGAGTGAAAGTTACATAGACGTCTCATTGAGGCTGCCCATGCGAAAGATATTCGCGCGGTTGAGATTGATAGGCAGGGAACGAAAGACTACTGGATTTGGGAGGAAATGGAGAGAGACACTTTCATGTTTCGGACGGCTGTGAACCAGACTAGGACCCATCATAAGGAGGTAGATTGGACATATGTGGTATGGACGAAAGGGGGCGACGGTAAAGACCTCCTTGTGCCTCTACAAAATTATCAGGAACAAACTCCTTACAAGGGACATGCTCGCTATGTTCGGGATCCCCTGCGAGGATACTAAGTGTTGCATATGCGAAAATGAGGATGAGTCTATGGATCATCTGTTTTTCGCTTGTGACTTTGTTTGGAACATATGGAACGCATATAGAACTAGGCTTGGGCTCATTACCACACAAAGCAGAGTCATTTTCTCTGTTATTGATGAAGTTAAACTAAGAAATGTAGCGGAGCGTGAGAATACCACAATATACGACTTAGCTTTGGGACGGTGGTATGACATGTATGGAGGGAACGGAACCAATGCATCTTTCAAAACCTCTCTCAGTATATTTGTTGTACAAAGAAATATACAAGCTGACATAGATATTTTAGACCCCAGATGACCTATTTTGTAATCGGGACTAGATCATAGTTGTAATCTTCGTGTTTATCTATATATATATATATATATATATATATATATATATATATATATATTTGGTGTCCTTTTTTCAAGTCGGACCGAGGCTATATAAGCCACCCAGTCGTCCGAGGGGGATTCGAGACCTATCCGTAGGTGTCCCCCCGCACTACCACTAGGCTAGTGTCTTAGGGACTCTTCGAATATATATATATATATATATATATATATATATATATATATATATATAACAAATCTTAATTCAAACATATTAAAAAACTTAAAAAGTTTTTTAACAATATCAAAAAGATAAAATAAAAAAATTACGTGCAACGCAGGTGAATTTACGTGTCACATAAAATAAATTAAGGTTTATTAGAGAAACTTCTAAGCTTAACATTATGACGATTAGCTTAAAGTGTACTTGGACCTGAGTTGGAATTGTTGCTATTTAAAAAAAAAATTTGATAGCAAAAGCAACTTTAGACGGTAAGTTTTCACTTGTTTTAAAAACTAGGTCACAATTGAACTTGAGAGTTTTAAAAGTTTTTGAGTAAGTTGTTGTAGCAAAACAACTATTTTGGGATTGTTTTTTATTTTTTTCTTTCCGAAAATAAGCAAAGCAACAATGATAAGTAATCCAAAACCTAGCCTTAAGCCTTTTGGGGGAGGTCTGAGAAAAGTAGTCACTTTTTGGATTTTGGAATTGCATAAAACTTATGAATTTCTTAGTAAAAAAAATGACATCCTTCAAAAAAAGAATTTCCAGAATTGGTAGGTAAAGAAAAAATTAGTAAAACATGTCTATGGAATCACTTGATTTCACAAACGTAATATAGCATCCTTAGTCACACTTTTAAAATGTTATATATTATGAAAGAATTTTTATTTTATACAACTAATAAAGTTCTAAGCATAATAGGAGAGACTTTAATATAATATTATAGTAAAAAAAAAAATTGTTATAATCCTCTTTTACCAGTTAAAATGGTTTTACATTCCCCTCCCACCGTTTAAATGAACCCCCTTCCATCAACTAAACCGGTTTTCCTTTCCACAATTAAAATGGTTTCCCCTCCCATAATTAAACTGGTTCTCTTCCATCAATTAAAATGATTTATTTTGTCTAACTTTATCCTTTCGCTAAGCTTTAGCCGAAGTGCATAGTTAGAGATTGTTGTCATATATTCATAACTTGATGCTAATGTACGCAAAATTCATTATTAGAATGACATGTGGCATCCATTCTACTATGAAATAACATTTTACTCTTTTTTTGTAGAGGATCTGCTAACAATTTTGTTGTTTTATGACTGTCAAATTTTTTTCTGAGGTATGAATTTGAAAACAGACTCGAAAGACCAATGTTCTAGCATTGTCAAAATTTTGTAATATTCTCTTAACAAAAATTTTAGTGCCTTTTTACCGCTGGCCAAAAATAATCATATATAGCCTATCATAACATCAGTTAAAGGGACAACAAAAGAATAAGACATAAAGAAGACAAAACGTGAGGAATGTGTGCAATCCTTCAAGATCAAGTGGACGGACAGTGGTCGCTTGCTTGGTGGGGACGAAGACCTGAGAACGTGTCAAATAAGCCATGTGGTGATTGAATGAAACAAACTGTAATATTCTACAGCACCAACACCAAAACTAAAATGATGAAATCAGTGAAGGATCTTAAGAGTAGGTGAAGTCAGAAAAATTCACTTCCTTTGATAGCAACTAAGTCAATGACAAAGCATCCAACCAAGCACAACCCCAACTTAATGAGCTTCATCTCTTCAAGTATGTATGCCATTACACCGTTGTCTTAGTTATCTCAGTACAATGAGTGGGAATTCCATCCTTCCCTCCCGAGAGGCGCCTCCTTAGTTTCCTGCCACCATCTGAGTAATCAACATGCAATCTTAAAAACCGGCCGTCATTGAGACGTGCACTATCATTTCCTAAGACCAGTTTGGTAAATCGTAAGTGTAAAAACATTTAGATTTGGACTTTCAAGCATAGAAGAATATGATAGGAATCCATGAAACTTTTTTATTTTCTAAGTAGGGGACAAAAATGTTTGATTAGAATAAAAAAATGAGAAATAGAAAGTGAGAAAATATTTAAATATAATAAAATTATGATAATTAACTAATATTAATAAAAATTGTTTGGTTCATTAGTTAATTAATCTAATTATATAATCGAATATCTAACATTAAATTAATACTTTAACTAGTTAAAACCAATTAACTAATATTAAATAAACTTAATAAACTATTTATAGATATTTATAGCTAGTAGTTTGAGAGAGAGAGAGAAAGAGAGTCACACCTGGATCATTCCCATTTTGTTTTTTTTCGTCTTCTCTTCTTCCCCTGTCATGGTGGTGTTGTGAGTTGGGTAGCGTTGAAGTGGAGCACGGAAGTAAAAAAAACTTCCCACTGCAAGCGTTCAGTTGGAGAAATGCTCTCTCTACTTTAACAAATATTATTATTATTATTATTATTAATGTCACTTCAACAAAAAAGTTGTACTTTTTACTCACTTCAACAACCAATCAAACATTAAATTTTAGGATTTTTCACTTCTAATCTTTACTTCTTCAAAACACCCAATCGAAATTTTTTTTTACTTCGTTCTACTCCGCTGCAATGCATACACAAAATATCGATTTTCCTAATTTTCTATTTCACAGTACTTCGCAGAGCCAAACAGTCCATAAGAAGATATTTCGTTATAGCTATTACTGGAGCGGCATTCGGAATATCTTACTATCAAACATGACATTAGAAAACGACATCAATAATCCCCAGGATAACTACTCAAAAATGAAAAACTAATTAAGAAACTCAATCACAAAGAGGTCACTGTCCGATGCAAGGACGACTTTGTCACAACCATCTATGTCTACGTACTAAAGACATTAAGAAGAAAGAAGCGTTACTGAGAATTTATTTTGCTAAATTTGTAAGAATCCAATTATCAGATTATCTTATAGATTATGTGGAAGCTAAGAACTTGATTTTCTTGCTGTACCAAAATTTGTGGCAGATGTATCCTGTCGATGTCATCTCCCAATCGTTGAAGGAGGCCAGTGTGAGTTCTGTGTTAGAATATATATTTTAATTAAAATTTGTTATAAATTTGTTTATATTTTAATTATAATTTATTCGGAAATGATATTTGGACCGAGATCTTAGCCCGCAGGCCACATGGCCGAATCCCATTGGCCTCCCCTATTTGCTCGGATCTGCCACCCACTGACCTGCCAATGGGACGGCAACACGTAGTCTGCGGACAAAGACCGCGGTCACTGTAGCACCGTCCTAATTTGTTATAGATATATGTGGAAAAAAAAAAGTAAAAGTTTTCGGTTATGCGGAAGAAAAGAGATAAAATTAGTTTTAAAATTATTACCTTTCATATTTTTATTATTATTAATTGATGGAGGATTTACAAACGGACGGATCAATTTTGAGTTGTTTCCAAGCCATACTATATCAGCAGAGATAGACACGTATTTATAGTTAAAGAAACCTTGAGGAAGAAATTTTTTTTTTGATTTATTGTTAATTGGTGTTTTGAGTATGTTGACCGTGTGTTCTCACACATAGAGAGCAAACCCAACTTCCTAAAGACATGCTCTTGATCCATTTTTTTCTCAACCCATTCTTCCTCTTGAACTATTCCTAGCCACTTATTTTTTCATGTTGGCTCCTTAATGGGAGGGTGACTCATGAATTGCGGCTCAAATTTAGCCTTTAGTTGAGGTTGGTAACCTATTTATACCACCCTCCTCTCAATTGATGAGTTAGAGAGAGATAGAAAAAAGCCTTCAAAGTTTACTCTTCCTTTGATCCAAAAATCAAAAGCAAACATCTGTTCCACCTCCATTCTCTTCCGTGTTTCGTTCTGGGCAAGGCTAAGTTCGGGTCGCATCTCTCGAAGTTGTGTGCGACAACGAGAAGCCGGTAGTACTGGGGGTTTTACCACTAGGAGCATCTGAGAACAGTCTGTACATAGACCTCGGATCAACTCTTAGGGCAGTGCGTTCAGCACGACTTTCCCATAGGCCGGTAACTCTGAACTCATTTTTATTTTAGTTGCATATTTGCTGAAAGAAACAGAAAGAATGTTTAATTATTGCTAACAATCTAAGAGTTGATACTTAGTGAAGCACTTGTCGTTTAGTTTACTGTCGTTCAAAATAATTTTGTTCAACGAGTTTTTTTACAACTTGTTGTTATCATTATATTGCATTTGTTAGTATTAACAAATCTTCACACTGTTGTAAAACAAGTAGTGGACCTATTTTGAACATACTGGTTTCCAAATCTTCTTTCTCAAGATTGCATTTATAAAATATTTTTATTTGTCAGCAAAGTTTGATTTTCCATAAACTTGCTTTGTGAATACTGTCATATTAGTGTTGCATAAGAGAATCGTTAACGTGGCCTAACTGTTAAATAGTTTAGCACTATCAGCAAATATCTTTAACACTGTTAACGTATCTGTGTTAAAGTTGTTACTTCTAATACTTAGCAAATTGGTTGGAAAGTGCTAATACATGGATAATTTTTTTTAAATACACTGTTAACGATTTTATTAGAACAGCATTAATTGCTTACTTAACAATTTCAAGACTATTACATAACAAAGTGTTGTTAACTAAAGTTTCTGTGTTCATTGTTGGAAAATTTTAAAATTAAAATTAAAAAAAAAATGTTGAACATATAGTGCTACAAATTTACAAAACTGCTTGTTCATTATTTAGATCAATACAGTTGTTGTTGCTTGCTGCTTTAAGAATTAGAGTATATAAATCATTGTCAGCTTTAATTATTGATCAGTATATTCTATTTAATATACTTTATTTATTCTGTTGGAACATAGAACCTAACTTTTACTCCTGTGTCATTAAATTTTCTTTTGATACATTCAATATTTTTAAGTTTAAGGAATTAGTTTATTGACCTTGCAAATTCTTTTAAATCTAAAGTTCTAAAAAGTAGAGATAAGCTTGGGAACAAACTGAAAGGGTCCTTCTGTCAAACGGGTGTAAACAGCCCTAAGCGACACGGTATTTAAGTGTCTTCGGACCACCGCTAGCTGGGAACCGGCCCTTACAGCTAACCCAAGTTAATCAAAACTTGATAGAATAAAGATTTATTAAAGTTGATCAGCAAGATCACTGAACTAGTATTTTTAGAGCCTCAGGCACCCTCATTGAGTAGCAACACTATTCTTGCAGACTTTAGACCGCCTTACTAGTTACCATGACTGGCAAAGACGAGATTTCGACTGCTAAGCCAGCTAAGTTTGATGGCACTCACTTCAAGAGGTGGCAGAGTCAGATAAAATTTTGGCTCACCACTTTAGGATTGATCTCAGCAATTGATGGGTCCACACCCATCTCAAATGATTCTGATGACACTGAGTCTGACGTAGGAGTGTCTAAACCCTCTAGCTCCTCAAAACCAAAAACTCCTAAGGAAATAGACTTTCATTGCTTCCATCGAATTCTAAGCGCTTTATCTGATTCTCTTTATGATATATTCTTTGAATATAAGAGCGCTAAAGAACTTTGGGATGCTTTGGAAGATGAATATGGCTGTGATGATTCCGGAATTGAAAGATTCAATTCTTCCTCATTTAATAGGTACTTTATGGTAGATAATAAATCAATGATATGACTAACTTCTGTGAAGAACACGGAATAATTCATGAGGTGACTGCTCCTTATTCACCACAATCCAACGGAGTTGCTGAAAGGAAGAATCGCACTCTGTTAGACATGGTAAATGCTATGCTTCTCAGCTCAGGTGCTCCTGATAATTTATGGGGAGAAGCCTTATTAACAGCCTGCTACATCCTAAATAGGATCCCTAGTAAATCAAAGGATAAGACTCCCTATGAACTATGGAAAGGTAGAACTCCTAGAGTCCATTATCTCAAAGTATGGGGATGTCTAGCAAAAGTAGGAATTCCTGAACCTAAAAAGAGAAAGATTGGACCTAAGACAGTAGATTCTGTGTTTATAGGATATGCCTCAGATAGCAATGCCAATAGATTTTTAGTGACTCATTCTGAAGTAAATGAAATCTCTAACAATACCATTATAGAAGCTAGAGATGCAGTTTACTTTGAGAATATATTTCCTTTTAAGAATAGAATTTCCTCCAACCCCACCAGCTCTTTTCTTGCTCCTTCTACTAGTTCCAATTTTCAGCCATATAGTTCACAACCTGAACAAGACTTAGAACCTAGAAGAAGTAAAAGAGGAAGGATTGAAAGAAACTTAGGGGAAGGTTTCTTTACTTATTTGATAGAGGGTGATCCCACAACTTACGAAGAAGCAATATCCTCTCCTGATGCACCTTTCTGGAAAGAAACCATCAACAATGAGTACAACTCCATCATGGAGAATAGTACTTGGTATTTAGCAGACCTACCCTTAGGTAGTAAACCCATAGCTTGTAAGTGGATCTTCAAAAGAAAACTTAGAGCTGACGGTAGTATAGAGAAATACAAAGCTAGATTAGTAGCCAAGGGTTTCACTCAGAAAAAGGGATTAGATTACTTTGATACCTACTCTCCTGTAGCTAGGATTGCCTCTATCAGAACACTTCTAGCTTTAGCATCCATTCATAACATGCTAATCCATCAAATGGATGTAAAAATAGCATTTATGAATGGAGATCTAGAGGAAGAAATCTATATGGAGCAACCTGAAGGTTTTATTGCTAAAGGTCAAGAAAAAAAAGTTTGCAGATTAGTAAAATCACTTTATGGCCTAAAGCAAGCTCCCAAGCAATTGCACAGCAAATTTGATAAAGTGATTCTAGAATTTGGTTTCTTGCCAAATGAGTATGACAAATGTATATACTCTAAAAACATTGATGAAAGTTGTGTCATTTTATGCTTGTATGTAGATGACATCCTCATTTTAGGATCAAAACTTGAGTTGATAAATAATACTAAAGATTATTTATCTAGCAAGTTTGACATGAAAGACCTAGGTAAAGCCAACTTGATTCTAAGAATGTAAGTGTCTAAATCCAAAGAGGGTTATACTTTATCCTTAGTACACTCTATTGAGAAAATATTGAAAAAAATTTAGTACTTTGATAAGAAACCTGCTCCTACTCCTTTTGACAGCAGTATCATTCTCAAGAAGAATGAAGGTTCACCTGTAGAACAACATAAATACTCTCAGATGATAGGTTCTCTTATGTATATAACGAATAGAACCCGACCTGACATCGCATTTGTCGTTGGAAGACTGAGTAGATATACCAGTAACCCAAACCAATCATATTGGTCAGCATTAGAAAGAGTATTTAGATATCTTAAGGGTACTATAGATTATAGACTTCATTATACTAGACACCCAGATATCATAGAAGGTTATTCAGATGCAAACTGGGTTACTGACTCACACGATGTAAAATCCACTACTGGATATGTGTTTACTCTAGGAGGAGCTGCAATCTCCTGGGGCTCATGTAAACAAACTATCATAGCTAGGAGTACAATGGATTCTGAAATGATAGCTTTGAATACTACTTGTACAGAAGCTGAATGGCTTAGAAATCTGATTATGCAAATACCTGTTGCTCATATTCCTGTTTCTGCTATTTCTATAAATTGTGATAATAAAT
This sequence comes from Iris macrosiphon, assembly GCA_036927795.1. NCBI lineage: Eukaryota > Viridiplantae > Streptophyta > Magnoliopsida > Asparagales > Iridaceae > Iris > Iris macrosiphon. The sequence continues at coordinate 94,277,630 of JAYESA010000019.1, forward strand.
CTGTTATAGAACTACTAAAACATGATTCTGTGAATGCTAAGATGAACAGGCACCTGCAGCTGCGCTTCAAGTCAATCAAGTGCCTATTAGGCAAATATGTGGTTCTTGACTATATAAAGTCAGAAAAGAACCTTGCAGACCACTTGACAAAGGGTCTGTCTAGGACATTGATCCTAGAATCATCGAGGGGGATGGGGTTAAGCCCATAAGTAAATCACCAGCAGTGGCAACCCAACCGAGTCTGACTGGAGATCCCCAGAAGCCGGTTCAATGGGTAGAAACAAGCTGAACTTCGGTGACTATTATGGAACACTGACTCAGAGATTAAATTCTCATAAACTAATGCCCACGTAGCTGTACGAGGTTGTACAATGATATCCTATCCCTATGGTGACAGTGTTCCGGTGTGATATGGTCATGATGAGTTTCAAACTCTTAATAAGTCCAAGCATTATATGCAGGGTTGATACCTATCACCAACCCTTGAGGACTTACCTATATGAGAGGTCGTGAAGGCCGCGACTATGGGTCAAGGCGACCCCAGACAACTCTCATGAATATGGAAAAAGTGCGCATGGCCAATCAAAGCGCCGCCCCGATAGACCCAAGAACCTCTAGCGTACTATGTGTGCTATTCTCTGAATCTGATTCAAGAAGTCTGATTCAAGGCATAGTCCATCAAGCACTTCTTCAGACAAAGACAATAGTCACTACGTGAGATTCAAGGCTGTAGTCCATCTCATCTATGCATAGTATATACTTGCCCATAAATTCTCTATTCGCATTCCTTGTTACCTATGTTTTCAGAACTTGGTTTTGGGGGGGGGGGGGGATTGTTGACTGTGTGTTCTCACACATAGAGAGCAAACTCAACTTCCTAAAGACATGCTCTTGATCCATTTTTTTCTTAACCCATTCTTCCTCTTGAACTATTCCTAGCCACTTATTTTTTCATGTTGGCTCCTTAATGGGAGGGTGACTCATGAATTGTGGCTCAAATTTAGCCTTTAGTTGAGGTTGGTAACCTATTTATACCACCCTCCTCTCAATTGATGAGTTAGAGAGAGATAGAAAAAAGCCTTCAAAGTTTACTCTTCCTTTGATCCAAAAATCAAAAGCAAACATCTGTTCCACCTCCATTCTCTTCCGTGTTTCGTTCTGGGCAAGGCTAAGTTCGGGTCGCATCTCTCGAAGTTGCGTGCGACAACGAGAAGCCGGTAGTACTGGGGGTTTTACCACTAGGAGCATCTGAGAACAGTCTGTACATAGACCTCGGATCAACTCTTAGGGCAGTGCGTTCAGCACGACTTTCCCATAGGCCGGTAACTCTGAACTCATTTTTATTTTAGTTGCATATTTGCTGAAAGAAACAGAAAGAATGTTTAATTATTGCTAACAGAGTATGTCTTTCAAATTGAACCCCTCTCACCTTGTAATTTTCATTCAAGTATTTGGATGCACACACAAACACGCACACACCCGCACATGCACACACCACAATGTAACCAATGATAAAGTAGAATAGATGGTGTACCGGAATTGAATCTATGCATCCTGCCTCTTTTATCCTCGATCTTGAATTCAAAGGTATGAACTAAGCCTGAGGGATTAAAAGCAGGAGAAGCTCCTGTCCCCATTCCATCTGATGCAAGTTTCATTGATGCTTCACTGAAAAAAAAAAAACTTAGCATGGTTAATACGGAGAATCAAAGCAACTTCTGTAAAAATCTTTAGTGCAGTTAGGCTATGAGAACCTCCGTGTAGCTTCATCTTGTTCAATAGGCCCTATTGCCATAGCAGAGTCCCAGAATTGCTGCATCATAGAAACCGTTGTCTCGTTTCCAACTCCACCACTATTTTCAACCTGTCATATTAACTTTGAAAGATGAATCTTAACCACTATATGCCAATTAAGGAGATGAGATTTCTTGAGATTCCTGAACTAAAATAAGATGGATAGAAGTTGTAGAAATTTTCTGCTGCGAATGTATTTTGTAACCATAACAATTAACAAAAAGCCGAACTCATTTGTAGTTAGATATATAATTATAGCATGTCACATATATGGATAAAACACTATTTATTTGTCTAGAAATGAGCTCAAGTTAATGGGATCATTTCATTAGAAGTAAGTAAAATAAGAGACTATAAACCTCCTCTTTAGTAGCTATCCAATGTGGGCCTAAACAACACACTAATAAGACAAAGGAGAGACATAAAGAGAAATACACAGAGACTCTTCAATTACTCTTTAAGCTGAAGCATCAATCAAGTCCAAGATCATCTTGGAGAGGAAGTGTAGGTATAATGAATAGTTTTGGGGAGGACTTCGTCTGACTGAGAGGTAGAAGGAACATACTAAAGGCAAACTTCCTAAAGATTGACCTTGTCCCAACTGAAGTGTTAATCAACCTCAACATGTTTAGTGTGCTTATGGAATATGAGATTGGCAACAATGTGGATAGTGGCTTTATTGTTGCAATAGAGAGACAACAGAGAGGTAAGCAAAATATGTGAGAAGGCTCTTGAACCAGGTGAGTTTGGAAACTGCAAGAGCCATCGTGCGATACTCAACCTCAAGAGAACAACATGCAACGACAATATGTTTCTTGTTATGCCATGTGACATGGTTGCCGCCAAAAAGAGGTACAATAGCCACCAATAGAGAGATGATCATCAATGGAGCAAGCATACTCAGTAAGAGATAAGGACTATCAATAGTGAAAGCTCTCTTGGTTGTGGAACCTTATTGGGTATATTGGGTATTTCATGCTTAATTAAGTCGCCATGATACTTTATACCTATAAAAAAGTATCAGGGCTAATTTGTAAACTCTTTCTTCAGAATATAGTAAAAATTTCTCCTACATCGATTGTGGACGTAGCTTCTCGGATTGAGAGTAAACCACGTAAAATATTTGTGTGTTCTTGAGTGTTAGTTCTTTCTATTTTCATTGCTCTTATCTTTTTGTGCAAATTGCAAAGTAGGTAAGAAATCCCTATAAGTGGTGTGAGAGCCAGGTTCGGCCTGCGATTTGAGTACGAGCAATGGGATCAGAGGAGGAGTCATCGAAGATCGAGAAGTTTGAGGAGACAAATTTCGGTTGCTGGAAGATGCAGATGGAGGACTATCTGTACCAAAAAGATCCGTACTTGCCATTGGGAGAAACCAGAGGGGATAAAAGCAGAGAGGATTAGGCATTGCTGGATCGTAAAGCATTTGGTGTGATTATGTCATCCTTGTTCATATCGGTTGCCTTCAACATAGAAACAAACATAGCACAACATCGACTCTTATGGCCGCTCTATCCAGTAAGTATGAACAGCCTTTTGTAGCAAATAAGGTACACTTGATTAAGAAGTTGTTTAATTTAAAGATGTATGAGGGTAAGTTCAAAGAACACTTAACAATTTTAATGAAATCAAAGATCAATTAAATTCTGTTGATATTCAAGCCTTGATAATACTTGGTAATTGCCTGAGAGTTGGAAGGGTATTGTAATAGCCACAAATCCGTGAAAATTTTATTTTAAAATTTATCTCTAAGTTCGTGTCAATTAATCACTTTTCCATAACTTCCATTAATCTAAAAATTAATTTACCTATTTATTTCTAATTTTCCCTTAATCAAATCCACCAAAAAAATTCCTAATTCCAATTTCATTATCCCTAACAACTCCCTAATCCTCCCTACCTAATCCACCAACCTAATACTTCCTAATCATTCCTTAACACATTTTAATAATTTGAAATGTGGTCATCTATCAAAAACCACCCTCATCTTATTTTAATTTCTTACATGCCACTTATGGGGGGCAAATGTCATACCATGGCCATCCCAAGGGTGACTCACTCACCCTTGTCATGATGGCTCAATGACATGACTTGGAATTAGTCATGAAGAAAAGAATGGAAGAGGTTTGAGAGAGAGTTTGAGAAGAAGTAGTAGTAGTGAAAGAAGAGGACACACACACACAAAGGGAGACAACCGCCAAGGGCAAGGAGGAAAAGAGGAGGAAGAAGGAATAAAAAAGAAAAGAGAAGAAGAGGAAGAAGAAAGAGAGAAAACAAATTTGTGTTTCATTCCAACTCCTTCCCTAAGGCAAGTCCCTCCATCCTCCAATCTTGATTTTGATTCCAAAATCAATGCTTCGAATCAAATCCTAGAAATTTTCATTTAATTTATATACCCTAAATTGATTTCTAATTCATGATAGTTTTAAGTTCAGTGATTTAGAATGGAATGTGTATATTAGAATGGTGTATGTATATGAGTGTATGGACATGCTTACATGCTAGATTTATACTTTATTTTTGAAACTTTGAGACCTAAAACTTTAGGAATTCATATATGACTACATATGATATGACCTATACTTTAAAATTGTATGGTATACTTGCTCTAGGTTTAGTTAAGTAGGGATCTATGTTTGGTACCTATCGCTTATTATTCATGTTCGATTTCAGCCCGTTATTACTAGGAAAACTAAAATGCTTTCCAATTGTGTTATGTCATTTTACGACAGGAAATTGAGATTTTCCAAGATTTCGAATGGGACACTTGCTGTCCATAATTTGAGTAAGGGGTTATATTACATTTTTAACTAGGGAATTGGCTTACTTAATGTTAATTGGACTCAAGGATATACCAGGTAACTCCGATACGGTTTCCAGACGTATCCGACAACGAATAGGGCTCCGGAGCATCGTTCGAGACCATCTAACATTCCGTCCAGCGTGTACGGAATTCGAATTAGATATTATCGAGCAGTAGAAGTGAGAATCGAGTGTACCACGATTCAGTTACACTTAGTGATAAGATAAGGTCGTGTCAGGATTAAAACATAGCCTCTTGACTTAAACGAGGCCTAGAAATGCGTAGGTTGACCCAAGGTAGGTTTCAAACTTAATTATCGAGATTTTCATAAAGTGCAACACAGAGTAGTGATAACATGATTAAAGTTGAAATCAACCGCTTATTACGTCTTTTATTGAGTGTTTTCGGCCTACTAGGTTAATCTCATTTCAAACCTTAGTATGCACTCCGCGAACGAGTCCAAAATAACTGTTAGGGAATGCGAATGTAGGCTCTATTAAGTTTATAATCGAAATTGATAATTACAAAAATCGTAATGGAGTCTAAAATTAGGTGACGCGGCTGATTTTCAAAATTTTCCTTAAAAATTCAGCATATACCAAAGTTAGATAATTCAATTTAATCTCTCAATACATCTAATCTTTCTCGGATACTTAATTTTCGGTATCATAGGGTTCAGATGGTATCCGAAACCTCCGAAATTAAGTTTTTGGGCCATTTTTGTTTGAATTTTATTCAACAGATTTAATTAAGTAATTTCAACCTAGAATCAATACTAGGATTTCACTATAGATACCATTGGCCATATGATATAATTAGTCCTCAACACTTGAAGTTATGTGAATTTGCATACTAACTTTCGTGATTTAAGTCTTTATTGTGTTTTTTAGCGATCACATTCGCTGTGAATTCTTGCCGTAGCCAGACAAATTGCTTTGGTTAGAATTCTTGAAACCCTCGCCGTAAATTCGTGATATAACATTGATTCACATCCATCAAGGGGTTATGTTGTGAATTCTACGAAGACTTGCTTCGGGTCTTGTATAAATTGTATATAAAGTGCTTTCGGAGTGAAAATATAAAGGAGGCTCTGCCAGATTTTTTTTTCCAAAAATTCGAAAGATAACAATTTCTCAATAAAAAATGGTTAAATGTAATTTCACCCAGAAAGTATGGTATAGTTGCGTATTTGAAAATCGAATTACGGTAGGTTAGTGGCGGATTCACAATAACCTTAAAATACATATACTTGACTCTAAGTCATGTAGGGCACGGACATGTGTACACGTAAGCGAAATTGAATTTCTCATGTTAACTTATTTAGAATGTGAGGTAATTTGTTATGGTAAATAGTTTCTTATTATGGTGTTCATATCTCATAACGCTTATATCCACGTGGATCAAAACATGTAACTCATTCTTGAATAATATAATAATAAATAAAATCTTTGTAGATATGATTGTTTGTGGTTGGTAGATTGCACCATGGAGAAGGAGAGAACATCAGGTCACACTCCGCAATATAAATCAATAAAACAAAGAGAGGTTGTGGGGCTTAGCTCACTTTCCTATGTTGGACTCGCACAAGTCAACTAAATCGATCTTAAATTGATATATACATATTTCGTCTATAGTCTATGCGGGACCTACCTAAGCATCGTGTCAAACCTTAGCAACAACCTGGTCCTAAGTTAATGGAATTGTTGCTGACAAAATAACCATGTGTGTGACTTGGAATATTCTTTAAAAATTGCATATCATGGAGGTATGTGTATCTGTTAATTGTTTTTGTATCGAGTTGATGTGTGAAGTGTTAAGCATAATATAAGAGCTAGAATATAAGTAAACATAACCCAAATATATTAATTCCAAACTCTAAATTCTATCTTTTGAATCATATTCGACTCTTATCTTCATATATTATTTCAATTTTCTTCATCCTTGAATTTAGGGGCATATAGCCATATATCTCTTTGATGACCTAGTGCTTGTTTGCTTGGTGGTGGGGAAGGGATATCATATAAAACCTACCACTTAATAGTGCAGAGGAAATTGAAGATCAACTCTAAACGCTGGAGCAAAAGACCGTACTCTTAACCTTATGTTTATATATCTATATTATGAGTGTATGGGATAATAGACTCTGTGGGAAGTGTTAAAGTAAGTACCTGTATAATTATAAGTCATCCTTTTCAGATATTATAATAGCTTAAATTTATCTCTATTACTCTACCTTAGTGTCTTATGGGTGACAATTGCGGATACGGATACTAGAGTATTCGTAGATCACGTAGCCTAGGACCAGTGTTCTAAAAATCGTCCAATTCAGACGCCTAGGCGCTAGGCGGAGCAAAGCCGAAACGAAAATGGCAAAATCGGTTGGTTAATTTGCTATACGGGCCAAGTCGGACCAGTTCGGGTCTAGTCGGTCAAAATCGGTCGAATTGACCGATTTTTCCAGTTCGACGCACAGAAATTTTTGTGAAAAAAAAAACCCTAATCCACCGTCATCGACCACCTCTCTACCGTCGTCGACTTCACTTCACTTCTCCACCGTTCTCCACCATCATCGACTTTACCTCTCCACCGCTCTCCACCGTCGTCGCCTTCACCTCTCCACCGTCGCAATCGCCGCTGCTGTTGTTGTTGTTGCTGCCACCGGAGAGGAGAGGAGATTGGAGAGGAGAGGAGAGGAGAGGTCTCCTCTCCTCTCCTCTCCTCTCCTCCTTTTATTGTTAGGTTGGGATTCTTGGAAATTCCAAAATGTAAAAATAAAAAACAAAAAATAAAAATAAAAACTGAAGTGAGGCTCGAACCCCCACCACCACACCAACCCACCTGCAGCACTAAAACACCCCCCTCTAGCCACAAGGACACACAAACCTTTGTGATATTGTAAGTACATACAAAGCATTTATCTCTACAATATGTAAAAAGAAAAAAAAATTAGTTCGGCTGCCTAGACGCCCATTTGGCTCACCGAACCAACCTAGCGAAATTTATAACATTGCCTAGGACGCTAGTTACATACTTGGCCCACATATTTCGAGAGGAGGATGTGACACATATTTTGGTAGTAGCCTATAAAGGTCAATCTGGTCTGCGATTCTAGGTCGTAGGCTCTAGGCTCTAAGTTCCATTTCTTAGGGAGAAAGTCTAGGAAGAATCTTAGGATGGGAGTGATGGATATTATTGTTTTAGTTTAAGGATAATACCTTAAGTTGTAATGTTAATGTGCTTGATATGTTTAACCCTAGTATGTTATCCATTAAGACTTGTCCTTAGCATGCATATATTCTTTAGAACTTTTATCTTCAAGTTATTCCTTACAACACCTATAGTTTATATTTAAGATTCTTGTATAAGATTTTGACTTAGATATTCACGTGGTTAGGTCATGGAGTGGTTTGTCCCTAGAATGTTTTGGGACTATAGTCAAAGGAGTTATGATTATCATCAGTTTGCAAGAGACTTGTGGCATCTCTCTCCTAGTAGCAACATGATAGTTTGGGGTGTATTATACGAGGTATTCCCCTTAGTGATACGTGAGGTGGAAGACGACGCTGAAGTGGACTTCGAGCAGGAGGGTTACTACCAAGTTATCATGACTATGTCACCTCTAGATGTTTACCCATGAGTGGGGCGGTACGAAGGGTTCCTACTCGAACAACTGGCTCTGCATCTTGAGGTTGTTATCCTGGGATCAGAATAGTGGAGATTTAGTCCCCAGAGGGGGCATCTGATGTATATTTAGGAATTAGTATGTATAGATATATATGTAGCGATTTTTTATTTGTTGGAGCTTCTTTTTGTGTAACAGTAGATTTAAATAGTTTTGGCTTGTACTTCTGACTGCATATTTGCATTTTGATATTCTAAATGAAATATGGAGTTTATCTACTTGTGTTCAATATTGAAATCTGTTCTATATTGTCAAATCTTACATCCCAAAAATTTCATTTCATCTAAATACTTCATATTTTATATATTTTCCTTACAATCCAATTATTGTGTCATTTAGCTTTTTATCATTGAATTCCAAACCCATTCTTCAATTTTTTCATCTCCTAATTTTCACGAAATAGCTACTCCATCATCTTTCTTTACCATGCAGCTAGAACCATATATAGCAGAAGTTTACTGTATATTCCAGTAGATCCTAGAAGCAAATAACCAATAAGCCGGTGCATCACTTAGAACAACTCCCAGAACCAGCAAACCACAAGAACATAACGATTATCGGTTTATGAAAACTCAACCTTCCAACCTTCTCGGGAACAGAGGATCCACTGGCAGCTGGTCAATAGATAAGAACAACGGAGGGACTGCTGTGAAAGCACCCTAGAGGGGATGGTGAATATGGTTTGACTACTAATTAAGCACAATTATGATTGCTAATATACAATTTAAAACAAGTGCTAAATTTAAGACAAGAATACTGACAACCGATGTATTCTAGTATTCTCAATGAGACACTCCTGTCCCGGAACACTCTCCGGATTTAATCCACTAATATAACAAATAGTTATAGTTTTTATCCGAAGGTCTCGCCTACTTCTTACACACGAGCTTTGATCCGAAGGTTCGCCAACTTCTACGCAAGCTTTGATACGAAGGCTTGCTACTTCAACCTCTTATAAGAAATGATTTTGATCTTCTCACAATAATTTGAATATCCACTTTACAACTAGATTTGGCAAGTAAAAGCTCTTTTATATGGAGAGGTTTTATATATGGAAGATAGGAAGTTATGGCTCCAAGAAGTGATAATGAATGGGACTAAATTTGGTTTATGTAGTGGTAAAAAATAACCCAAAAATAATATAATTGTTACTATGTAGTTGGTATACCGCTCTGCATAGTAACTAGACCTGTCAACTGGGCCGGACCGCCCGGCCCGGCACAAAATTAGACGGGCCGGGTCAGGACTGGGCTCTTAAGGCCCATGCATTGTTACGGCCAGGCCGGTCTTAGGATGAAAAACTTCATCCCAGCCCAGTATATGGCCCAAAGCACGACGGACTTCGGAACGGACCGGGCAGGGCTGTGCTTATAGAATCATTCAAAATCAAAGTTTCAGCCTGGGCCAGGCTGGGCCGTGGGCTTTGCGTGCTTGTTAGAATCATTCAAAATCAAAAGTATCAAGAGTAATACACAATCTCATACAACAAAAACAAAAAGTGAAATGTTACATGAATTATATTGAAGATAACGAGATTACAGAACTTGTATAACAAAATATACAACAAAATATCATCCATTCATTCTTCAGTCATTCAAAATGCTCAAAACATCAGTTCCAAAATGATCAAAAAAGTTATACATCAGTTCCAAAATGTTCAATAAACACATGTTTTACATGACAAATCAAAATACTCATAAACTCAATCATTCAAAATGCTCAAAAACTCGGTTCCAAAATATTCAAACACTTGAGTCTTCAATCTTCATAGCTGTTTTTTTGTTAGTTATGGACTTTATATTCAATCCTGAGATAAGCTCACAACTTGAGAGCAGTTACCATCTTCACACTCCAAGTTGGTATAATACTTCATAAACTCATCTAATTCTAGCAATCCATTTTGAGTTCTGTTTCTGGCAGCCTCCCAATCCTTCAAGCACATGAGACATTCCAAGCTTTTTTCAGATAAACAACTCCTAAGCGCATCCACTATTTTTCTATCGAACTAAAAGCATATTCGGATGCAATAGTAGAGACAGGAGGTGTTAGGAAGTCTCGTGTCATAATGGAAAGCACGAGAAGTTTGGTTGCATGTAACTTCTACCAATCCAAAATATCAAATTTACCTTCAAATTCAAGCTCATAATCAGTATTTAAATATTTATTAAGTTGTGAATTGGAAGACGTACTTACAGACTTTTGCTTTTCAAGCCTAGACAACTATTAGCTTGCTGGATTTGAATCTTTAAAAGAAAGGACCTCCAATGCAGGTGAAGAAGATATAGATTTACCATATATAGCTCCATACTTATTATACATGACAGTTAACACTTGCTTAACATTAGATATAGTCAAAGATGGAGTAACCTGTAAATTCTTTGCAATTTCGTTTATAAAAATTTCAGTGTTTTTCAATTTCATTCTAGGATCCATCACACTAGCTAAAGCAAAAATGGGAGGTATCGACTCCCAATACTTTTTAAATTTCACTTCCATTGTAGCAATAATATTTTCAAAACCAACCATATTTCTATAATGAACAAATGCAGCAGTAATGTTATATAACTCTTGTAACACAAGACATGAAGTAGGGTAATAAACTCCAGAACAAGTTTCAGTGGCATCATAAAATATTTTCAAAAATTCCATCATACCAAATCCAATTACCCAATCCTCAACACACAAACTAGACTGACCATATTTACTACGAAACTCAGAAATAACAAATTCAAACCCTTTACAAGATTTCAACATTAGATATGTGGAATTTCAATGTGTAGGCATATTCAATCTAAATTTTTTGGGTTTAACTCCATGTGTCTTACAAATGCTTGAAGCCTACTAGGAGAAGAGGTGATCAAGTGTATAGCATCTCTAATATTTTCTATATGTGCTTTGATCAATTTTAAATCATCTTGAACAACTAGATTGCTTATATGGCATGCACATCTAACATGAGGAAAAGGATCCCCCATATGAAGGGGCAACTGGTGCTTAAACAAGTCAATTGCAGAATTATTTGAAGATGCATTATCAAAACTAATACTCAAAATTTTATGTTGAATATTATACTCTCTAAGCACATTCATGATGCAATTAAAGATATCAGAACCAGCATGAGGATATTCTACTTGTTTAAAAGCAATAATCTTTTTTTGTAAATTCTATTGTTGATCGATATAATGAGCAGTCACACAAAGATATCCATATTGAGTACGTACAGTCCAAAGATCAGAAGTACAACAAATAGTATATACCTGCAAACTCATAAATCAATTCAACTTTTCTTTTGCAAAAAACTTTTAAACCATCATTTCTGCATGTATTTCTAGAAACTTTAACAAAAGTAGGCTGAACACATTCTTCTTACTGCATCTCCGGTGCCGGAATAGATTGCAGGATGTTCTTCTTGGAGCACTTGTCGCACCTCCAATTCTTTTCACCACAGCGCTTCCTTTTAATCCTGATGAGGACGTCGAGTGCACAGAAGGGATCGTTGTGGATGTAGAGTAGCAGATCCATAGAGATTGAGGTAGAGCCATGGAGAGATGAAGATCTGGTCTTCTGGATTTGGGATTTATAAGGAATTTGGTTTGGGGAAAGAGGGTTGGTTTGGGAAACATATGGAGATGGAGATCTGGATTTGAGATTTTAGAAAGATTTTGGTTTGAAGAAGACAGAAGAGGGAGGGGTTTAAATGGCTTTGCAGTCTTAAAAAAAAGTAAGTGGTGGTCAAATGGCGGTGGTGTTGCTCCATTCAAAGTGGTGATCCAATGAATGTAAGTGGTGGGTAGTTCAATGGCTCTGCAGTCAAAACATTAATTGGGATATACATTAATTGGTGTACTGCTCCATTCAAAGTATCTTTCCATCTTCCCAACGTAGAATAGGTTCAATTCTTGCAAAAAAATTAATGGGTAACGGGTGGAGAAAAATTATGATTGCATATGTGTTGGCATTGCATATGTGTTGCTTTTGCTTGCCTACCATTGCATGTGATGTGATGGGTCACGGGTCCCACTTGCTTTTTCCATGTTTCCAATGTTTCCATAGTTAAAATTTAAGTGGAATGAGCCAGCAATGATTCCTTATTTGCATCCAGCATTCAGCATAAGTATCCATTCGCATCATCCAGAGCATGCATCTATTCGTGTCGGGTCGGGCCGGAATGGGCCACGGGCCGGGTCGTGCCGGGTCTGGACTTCGGACCGGGTCGGGATTTTTTTTGTGGGTTAATTTTGTAAGCCCGACATAATTTGATATACTGGGCCGGGCCAGCCCGGACCAATATTTAACTGGGCCGGGCCAGCTCATGGGTCAATTTTTCGGGCTGGGGCCGTGCTAGGCTGGGTCGGCCCGGCCCGGCCCATTTGACAGGTCTAATAGTAACGACTATAAAGGAGTAGTTTTATAGCCATTGCAGCATAATGCTAACCAATAGTCATCCAGACGGTATATTGTTGATATATCATGGTATATCGTTAGTATATACTGGTCTGATAATTTTTTGCGGGCTGGAAAAGTTATGTTTGAAAGTGTCTATTTCTCGATATACTGCCAGTATGACGCGAACAGATACCGGTTGTATGTTGGTTTGATACCCAGTTTCAGAACTTGGATATTTGACTGGATTTTTGGTTTTAGCTTTTATTTGTCTTTCTCTATTGAGTTACAAATATTCCTAGATACACAAGAATAAAGAAAGATTATAATGAGCACGAAGTCTTGATAGCTTAGCTTCTTCCTTAGTTAAATGATGGATTTTTTCTCCTGACGATAGTTGACCAAAGCTAACCAGATTAGAAAATATAAATAGCTTTCGGAGACTTCGCCCCCGATCCCCTTCGTCCAAATTTGGTGTTTTTTTTCTCGACCACCGTCCGCTAACCACCAGTCAGCAGAACCCCTCAAAAAAATCTTTGGACTAGTCTGTCTTTGGCCCATCATGATCTCTTCATTCCATATGTCTATGATTGATTTTGCTTATTGTTTTTCTCCAAGTACATGTTAGACGAACAAAGCAATACATATAGTAACAAGTATGATAACATTAATGCACATTAGAATTATACCAAATTTAAATATAAACACTATAGTGATTTCATAATACTAAACTTAATCTAATCATAATTAAAAACTCAATTTAATCATTAGGCTAACATGATGGAGGTAGCTAAGATAAGTGACAAAGATATGGTGTTCCGGTGTGCATCCAATATGAGAATGTTGCCCAAAATTGGTGGTGCAAAACACACGAAGAATCACATTATATAGTTTCATGGGAGGTATTCAAGAATAAATTTGAAGAGTTTAGATATTTATTATGATTTAATAATTGGAAGACAAAATATATTTTCAACATTTCTGACAATATTGTTAGGGTAACAAAGTGCAAAATTTTTGAGATATTAAACTACTAATAATGGTTTTAGAGGGCAACCTGCAAAAATGTAAAAGTTGAGGGTATTTATAAGAAAAATAGACATTAAAACAGGAAAGTTATATTCTATCAAATGATCTTACATGTAAAATATTACTTTTTGTCGAGAAGAACCAAGGAAATGTTTCTCGTTTATGGAGGGCTGGAAAAATTGGAGTGATTGAATACATAAATTCCGATGTCAAATCAGATGTGGACGATAAAAAAATCTCTCTGGTTATGTATTCTCTCTAAATGAAGGAACTGTTAGTTGGAGGAGTGGTAAGCAAGACTGGTAAGCAAGATCCCATGTCGATTCAATAACATTGGATGAGTATTTTGCTGCTTCAGAAGTAGCAAAGGGAAATGTTTGGCTAAACAAGTTTGTCATTGAACATGGGGGGTTCCCACCATTAGAGATCCAATGGTCATCTACTGTGGCAACAATGATGCTATAGCTCAAGCAAAAGGACCCATGCCTCATCATAAGTCCAAACACATTTAGTGAATATTTCAATTCATCAGATATTTCATCACCGAAGGAGAGAGATACATTCAGAAAATACTTTCAAGAGAAAATGTCACTGATTCATTAATAAAGCCTTGACCGCGCAGAAATTCGGGCGACATTGAGAAAATAGGCTTAAAGTATATAGTTGGAAAGTGGGATATTGTTAGTGTTGTGCCGACAAGCCAACCCATTTGTGTAATAGTGTTATGCCCACAAGACAACCTATTTGGTTTTAGGACAAGTGTGATATTTTTAGTGTTATGCCCACAAGCCAACACATTTGTGTAATATGTGTATAGACTTTGTTCATGTATAATATTATTGGATGTCTTTACATCTCTATGACACGTATCATATTATCTTACAGATTATGATAAAGTCCAAGTTTAATCGTGAGTGTAAGTTAATGTGGAATATATGATTACACCAACAGATAAATTGAACCTCTTTATAGTAACGACTAAACTAAAGTGTTCATGGTCGTAGGAGTATCTAATTGGGCATTGGTTAATTCTATTTTAGACTAGTTAACGATTTGATTTGATAGCCAGAATCATAGGATATGTAACATGAGATGTTATATCGAGCCTGTTATCCATTACAAAATGGATGACCCAATCTGACTCGACATAGAATCCTATGTAGTACTTTACTTAATTGCCAAGTATGTAGGTGTTCAATAGTTGCAGTGTATAATAGTTCCTTAGACTTGAGGCATCATGGTTGTCTTGTGTGTTTAACTCTGTAATTTAATCTCAATTAGTCCAGTAACATGGACTAAGGGCAGGTGTGGATTGGGTATAGTAGTCGGCATATGGGGGCAGGTGATAGAATATAAGACCTGTCACTATGGTAAAGGGTGGTAAAGGGTTTGAATGTCTTCTGGTCGTTTCACCGGATCATTTGGGTTGAAGTTCTCAGCCAAGATACGATAAAATATAGAGAGGAGGAACAAATGTTATTCATACATATAAGCTACAACACTTTGGTTCTTATTCATTAAAGCATGAAATGAATCAATAGATAAAACAAACATTGCCATAAACATTAGCATATTAACTACAAGATATCACCAAAGGTTGGACAACTCAACGATTGAGGTTTTTGTACGGGAAGGAAAAATCCTTTGGGTCCGGAACTATGTTGCATGGACATGAGAAAATGGTGCTCACATCCATATCATGTCTGTACTAGTAATCATGCCCATATTTATGCACAGTGTACATATTTGAAAATGCATGTACCCTGTATCGTATGCTCCTTATCATTACTCGTGCAACATAGATCCAGAACCTTGGGATTGGTGTGTGTGAGGTGGGTGGTGTCTGTGTGTGTTGGGTGTGTATGGGTGGGTGTGGTGGTGGTGGTGGGGGTGGGGGGGGGGGGGGGGGGGTGTTAGCAAGGGAAGCATTTTTTTTTTAAATACGATTGACTTCATCAGTTGCAGCTTTAAAGCTCAACATCACTAAATATACTGAAAGAACAGGTATAGAAATCTATGTTTTGATCGGAAGTCAACTGAGCCGAAGTTGGACTCTACAATCTACATTAAGGCATGATGTGGGGTTGGGCACTTCCAACCCAAGCTCAAATAATCTGGCATAACTATAAATGAGTGCTAGTCACGTATAATTCATGAAGGTTACTTGATACTTTGTACCGAAAATATATATGGGTTACGGGTTTAGTATTTTGGAACTATAAAATAATGACAATTAATCTTAAGGGAGGGTTCCCCGTAATCTAACAAGGTAGCCTAGGTTGCCGGCATTATAGGCATGCTGACCATATAAAATATGGTGTATTCTCTATTTGTTTCTACTCCATGTAGGTGTAAGAAATAGACAAGGCATCTTTTAACTAGCATCTTAAACTCTTGGCTTAACTTGCACAAGCCTTCACCATTTGGTACTTCCTAAACTGTAAAGTACCACCAATTTGTTCCTTGGAAGCCTAAAACATGCATATACATAAAAATTTATGATAATGCTGGTTAATAAGAACCTTGTGTACTGTTTCTTTTCATATTAACTGTTGGAATGAAGGAAAGCTAAAGACTGGACATAGAGCAAGCGTAAACTCGGGTTTACAGTTCAGGTTACGAGTCTGCTCAGAAGATTCAGGAGAAACTTGAATTCCAGCAATTAGGAAATGACAAATGTCGGATAAACCAATGATTACATGTAATGGCATGGCATGGAAACTGAAATCAAACTTATTGTTAAATGAACAAGAAGTCGAGAATAAATTGTCCGAACAAGAGCAAAGAAGTTACTTACTGTGGCAACAGCAGCATGAGTAACATGAATCATATCGATAAGAGATACACAACATTTCCTTCTGTTGCAAATTGGAGAACAAACTATTTCAGGGACAATCAAAAGTAGTAATAGATCAATTTAACAGCTTTGTGCTGCTTATGCCATACTCACCTCTATCCAGCACAGGTAGATGTAAGAATTTCCCATTATGCATGGTGTGAAGAGCATCAAGGATGGGTGTATCAATAATTCCACATTCAGGATTTGGGGTCATGACCTGAACATGAGATTTTCATATTAGGAATTTTAAGCAAAAGATTACAATAATGGTTCATTATAAGTAAGAAAATAATTCACCACATGAGAGATTTAATGTGACACTGACAGCTCTATACCCCCAAAAGTCTGAACATCCATTTTGCAGTTTTATAACTCATTATGTAATGCAATTTATTTCTCCACTTAATCGCATTTTATGCTGCATTATTCACAGTTTTGATCTTCCTTAGATCCAACAAGAGCACCAAGTGGTTGGTTCATAGATCTATGACAATGATGAGGTTAATGACAAGTTTGTATAAGTTTACATGAGGCAAATCAAGTAAATAACAGGAAACTGTTAACTATTAACAAATGACTATAAGATGTCAATCATGTGAAAGATGGTCTTTCTTTCTTTTTCTAGTATCACTTCTATCAATGCAATGAAAGAACCATCCCTAGCGTCCTAAGTACGGTTACATTACCTTGTATTACTACAATTGTGGGTCCGGCAAGGGCAGAGCCACCTTAGGGCTAAGGTGGGCTCCAAAAAAAAAAAATTGGCACATGTTCTTTTTTTGGTTTCATATGAGTCCGACGACGCTTCAGCCCACCTCAACCTAACCTAGCCCACCCTAGGTTGAATTTCTAGCTCCGCCACTAGGTCCAGGTCACCAAAAGAGTAGATAAAGAAGCATTGAGTGGTCAGAAATAGTCAGACCTCAACATGGAAATAAATTTGTAACTGTGTATGTATGAGAATAAACCTCCTCAGGTCTGGAAAGTTCTAAAGCATGTATGTATTAGAAACTCACAAGGTTTGGAGAGTTGGAGAGTTCTAAGCTATGGTCCAAGTGAAGCCCCTATAATGGTTTCAGACAATAAAACAAATGAGACCACCTGATCTATAGGTTGGAGATTCCCATGGAAACAGTATGTTTGTGCACGTGTGGGGGTGTGGTTGCAATTTTCATTTGCACTTGCATGCATGTGTCCGCGTGTTTCTGTGTTCTTGCTTGAGAGTGTGGACATACATGAGCATGAAGTAAAATGCAGATGAATATCTGTTGCCAGCATGAAAAATAGCCCAGTCAAACAAGGTAATATTGTCAAGAAAAAATTGTAAATTGAAAAATACATGGAATACATACCATCTCCACAGAGGCCGATTCTAGAGAGATTTTTGACAATAACGTGCATCAAGATATAACATAAGGCTTTCAGGGTTTGGCTTGTAAGATGAAATTTACAGGGGAAAGAAACTAAAGAACTTACTTTATTATTCCCTGAAGTTTATTATCAACCGTGACAACTGCTGAACTTATTGGAAGTTCAATCATCTTCTTTGTTGCAATTAATACCGAATCAGTTGGCGATAATGTGAGAACCCTTAAAAATGATGCCAGTACTCAATTAGTTAAGGTGAGACACTTATGTTATAATATATTTAAATATGTAGATCCTGTGATATTACCTACTCTGAACTCCGTGATATGATGGTTGACAAAGAAGGCCTAAACAAACGTTCTCGAAGAGACTATATAAATGTATTAGGAGTTTAGGACCTGGATAAAAAGAATATAAACATAAGGATGTGAGACCTGTAGCATGATAAGGAGTTGTTTGCAAACAATTGACTTTTGAAATTAATAGCAAGAAGAAACTGTCAAAGCTATAAACCTTATACTAGCACTACAAACATTAGTATAAAGATATATCAACAAAAATGGTAAATCTAGGAGCACTTAATGTATTCAGTTTGGAGTTCCTCCATCAAAGTACCAGAAATAGATGTTCCCCTGTGCTTCTCAACTCCTTCAACAGCAGCTGAGATGGCTTTTCCCTTCTCAGATGCCCTTTCCATCCGTGCAATGACATCATACAAACACTTTGTTATATCAAGTAAAGAGATGACCTCAACGTTTTCCACCACAGATAAATGTCTGAACTTGCCTAAAAGTAATGAGGGTGAAGATTGTGATTTTATAAGAAAACATTTGAGATTTAGATGGAAAGAAAGATGCCGTAGATTCTTATGATCCTTACAGACCTTGCACCATCTTCTGCAAAGCTTCCACCGCTAATGTATCTGAAAGAACAAAAACAGGATTCCTTGTCATGACTTTGAAACGGGAGTATCTTCAAGCTTTAATTCACGAGCAATGACCCTGGTTGCTATATCCTTCAATCAATTCGACAGAAGAGAAACATGAGCTGCTCTGAAATCAGTAAAGCTTCATAGACTTGATCACACAAATAAATGAAGGGCAATAACCTTGTCGGTGAGTATTCCACAAAGCAATGCATTTGAGTCGGTCAATAATGCAGCATCAACCCTACGAGCAGCCATCCTCGGCAAGTTTCATACCCTGATGAATTCTCAGGCATTGTCAAGGCTTTAGTTAAGCACCACCTCTTTACAGTTCTCTCTCACCACTGAGAGTCCTGCTCACAAATAATGAAGAATGACATATAGGAACAACAACAAAATGTAACTTGACGAATTCATTACAAGAGTTAGTACACTAGCATAGCAAACCATGTAGACGGGATTGGATGCTTGGTGAAGAGTGAGTAAGCTATAATTTGGTGGAAATTACCTTCCAAAGAGTGAAACAAGAAAAATATTTAGCATCAGAACAGACCTACATCACAATTATGCTTGATAACAGTGACAATGATCTCATCTTCAGTAGAAACTGTCCAACCATAAAAGTTCCCCACTTAGTTAACCCACTATCGGAGAAAGTTGTGTAATCAGATGACCATCTTTATATTACTTTGTCAAATTCTCACTAATGAAAGGGTGGACTATGGCAACCTTTTGTAAAGAGAGAGAGAGAGAGAGAGAGAGAGAGAGAGAGAGAAGTCCTTCTCTATAACATGCACAAATCTAGCATTAAGTCTCAACTATCAACATGTGGAGCTGAATCCAACATAGAAAATAAGCTTTGATAAAAACAAAACAAGCGACACAATTTTAGATATTAACTTTCACCTAGGACCCACCATGAAATATTTCCCATCTCATATATCTCTCACTCCTAAACTATCCACTAGATCACTTTGATGGACTGACTATTTGATGCATGTATAGCTGATAAGGATGATAGAAGAAAATATAGAGGAAGTCAAAAAAGTTAAATCAGGGTGGAATGCTGATGCAGAACAAGACCTAGAGGGCAGCCTAAGTCGACTCATGAGAATACAAAATACAAATTGAGATTTGCAAAAGTTAATTGTGATCGAATTTTTAGCAGGGTGTGAAGTTGACCAAAGCAACAATCACTATTAGTCCACCAACAAATAACCTAACAAGTATTCAGAATTCACAACCAAATTCAAGATTACGATCGAATTTTCAGTAAAGAGTGTGAAATTGACCAAAGCGTCAGAACAAACTCGAATTTTGTTCTGGAGCTAGAAGATGAATGTATGTGATGAACCTTAGTTCCGGGGGTCCGCAAGATTTGTAATAGTCACAGGAAAACAGTAGATGCATTGCTTGCTTTCCTATTGTGGGACGGAGCGCCCAATTTGGCAGGCATATAGAAGGCGTCCTTTGGAGGGATAATAGAGTCGAGCAGAATGATACTTGGTTATGACATGTTACGACGGCGATTTTGCTAAAGGATTGTGGCTTGAAAGAAATAATAGGATTTTCAATAGAAAGCAGCATGACACTATTATACAAGCTTGCAACCAAGATTTTAGCTAGCATCAAATTGGACAGGAGGACAATCAAAGATGAGTTATACCTTTTGTGGGTTAATTAGTCATGTATCCAGGTTTCTTTTGTGAATGGAGGTTGTATCTTTATTCTTCCTTTAGTAGTTGGACAGGTGGCTTTTGGATTTGGAATGTAACACTAAACTATCTAACAGCAAAGCCCCTAATTTTGTGACTCACTACAATTCCCACTACGTAGAACCTATCAAAATATTGCATTTTCTATAGCAAATACATGGCAAGTTCTCCAGTAATTCCTTAATTGGAAAACCTAAAAGTATATTTTCTATAATTCACCCATTCCCGACTAAAAATTGATTGGTGCCATGTCTGTGGGGCTTCCTGTCGGACACACGACACACACTTCCAAATTCGTGTCAGCATCCATTTCGCCCTGTTCGTGCCATTCTCGTATCTCGTTTTAATCCGTGTTGTGTTGTGTTGTGTTCTTTTTCTCTTCCCTCTCGAGCGCGTCGTGTTGGAAAAATATTCTAAGTGAATAATTTCCCAAAGGTTGTGAATGAATAATTCATAATGGTTGTCTCTCTTTGAAAGGATGTCCCCCTTCCAAAGATTATGTCTATTCCTATTTTGTGTCTCTTTGTCATTTATAAAAGGAGAGTCATGTTAGTGTTTGGGTCATTCATTCACCCATACATACATCAAGCATTCAAGCCCAAGAGAGAGAGACTACCTATATTGCTTCGTCGGTTCCTGCGGTGAGAAGGAGTACCGTTGTATCCTGGGAGACACAATCGCCACTAAACCGGAGCGAGAGGACATTGAACCAAGTTCAAGCCTCAGTCTCGGTCAGATTATTAAGTTACATTATTTACATTTTATTCTCAGATTCTAAAATACAGAGTTGGAATTATTAAATCTACTTACACGTCGAAGGATCCGGTGGAGGCGCGTGTCAGGGAGAAGAGATCGAGCGCGTCGTTGTCGTCCCTGGCGTCCCGATCACACCGGAGGAGGTGCGATCTGGTGGAGACCCTAGGTCCTCCCACCACCGACGATGTCGTGTAAGTACTCCCACGAGCGAAGCATCGAGCTCGAGACTATCTCCAAGGAGAATGTCAAGTTCCAGAAGAAGATATTAGAGAGGTCGGGAAGTCGACCTACTTCCCTGTGGCCGTCGCGAGGATCCCTCCGGACCTGCGCATCTACGAAGCAAGGAAGGAGGGGGAGATGGTGATCGATGTTTGGCGCGGTCGAGGAGCTCCTGAGGAACATCCCGGCCCGGCCGGCGATCGAGGCCAAGGATGTCGACGTACTGATCCTCCTGAATTGCAGCCTCTTCGGTCCCACTCTATCGCTCTCCGGTACATGCTCTGGGAGGATCGATGTTGCTGTGTATAACCTCAGTGGCATGGGTTGCAGTGCTGGAATCATATCCATTGATCTTGCTAGCCAACTCCTCAAGATTGGTCTTGTCGTGTCTTGTGTTGTCTTGTGATTCCTACGTTTTTTAACTTATAAGACAATATTTTTATTTTTATTTTTATAAATATTTTTATTCATAATTAATAATGTAAAAATAAAATAATGTGAAGTCCATTGTCTAGATCTAGAAAACTAACTTCGCATTATCATTGCCATATCAACTTCACAATTTATTTCACATTTGCATTGGAGAAATAATTTTGAAATAAGAAGTTGTGATTCCTATGTGGCAACCATTTTTTCCAAACTCACAATAGGGTTGGAGATGCTCTTATTTCATACGTCCTTGTTAAGTTTTTGAAGCACCAGCTACTGTATACCAGGTCACGGAAGCGAACTTAGGGGCTGTTTGGTTGCACGAAAGTGTATGAAAGTACGAAACTAAAAAAATGGAGTTTGTCTGTACGCATAAATTTAAAATTTCTGAAAATGGTTTGGATGGTGGAATTGGAATATACGAAAGTGGAAAAAAAAAATTATGTTGTTTGGATGGTTATTGAAAGTGGAGAAAAAATAAGCTTCGTTGTTTGGATAGTTGTTGAAAGTGGATGTTGGTTGATAGTGGCGTAGCTAAAATTTTCATCTAGGGGACGCGATACAAATATGCCAGCTTGTGACGAATCACGGATCTGCAAATGGCAATCCGGTCGAAGGTTTCAAAATTGGATGAAACTTACATCGTAGGTCAATTTCGTTCACATCCAATGACGCGATTCGTCGCGAAACTTAACTTACAATTTTTAATTAAAACAAAAATATTCAAGTAGCTCACTTCGAGCTTTAAGACGATTAATCAAATTTCACGTGAAGGGAGAATAGTTTACCAAGATCGAAGAACATCGTTCCTCACAAAAATTTGAGATAAAATTGCGGAGTTATGCTCACACGAAGTCAGACTTTCAATTAATGTTGATTTTTTTTTATGTGCATGTTCTCTATTTTCTCCTTCCTCCTCTATTTATTCTTTGATTGTACTCCGACGAGATGGTTGGAAGCGAAATGTCGAAGGTAGTCGAAGAGGGGAGCCATGGCTCACAAGTAAAAGATATTTTTACATTGGAAAACTTTAGCATGTTCTTTATTTTCTCCTTTCCCCTTTGATTATTCACTTTTTTGAAGTAAAATTTTTTTCACATTGGGATCCTCACAAAATTCTAGTCATCTTAAATATTGCACTGTCGACCTCAAGGGACTATATACCCAATATAGAATGATCAAGACACTTACATTTGTACACGTCTCCAAAAATAGTCCCTTCAACGTATTACAAAATAATAAATAAATAATATTGAATAAAAAATATTTAAATTCCAAGGGGCACAGCTACATCCACTAGGGACCAGGTGGCTACGCTACTGTTGGTTGAAGATATGGAGAACGTAGGTATGCTTACCCCCTTTTTTTTTCTTCCCAACTAATTTTCATTGAATTAGTCAATCTATTTTTTCACACAATTAAATGACATAATTAGGAAATATTTATTTTCTAAAATAAAATTTAAAATATTGTAAATGAAAATAATTGTAATGAAGAAAATTTTTAATAATTAATTTACTATATTTTGTTTGTTGGTTATTTACTTTCTTTAATACAATCCAACAAATTTTTTTTTCTCTCAAGCCACATGTTTATAAACTGCACACATAAGATGCAACACTCTCCACACATTACAATTATGATAGAAAGAGAGGATGTTGCAACATATGTCCAAACATTCCACTAACGATCTAAGATGTTTGCTATCCATTTGTAGCTTCTCCACATTTAGAATGACTATACTTTTGAGTAAAAGCTAAAAATATCATAATCATAAACCAATAACAAGTATTTCCAAATGATCCATGTAATAATTATAATAATAAGATCTTAATATATATTAAATTGGGCTTAGAGATTTGTGTACAGGGTTCATATATCCTCGCAACATTCCAATGACCCATGTTGACAAAACTATAAAAGCCTAGTGATATTCCAACCATATACTATAAACTCACTGATACTTAAAGCCAAAGTGACACGCAAACAAAAGTAATACGAAAATAAAAACTTATCCAGATTCCGTGAAACTTGGGTCTGAATGAAAATAAATCCAAAATGAAAACTCTGATACAAGCAGCATCATAAGCATGAAAATTTTATCTACTACTGCTTCCAACCTCATCATAGCCCATATAACTGAAACATCATAAGCCAAAAAACTGAAAGAAAAAAAAACTTCCCAGGAATAGGGGTAGCAGCATATAATTTGAAGACTTGTAAAAGTAATATTAGTATGCAATGCACATTCAAATGTTCTCGAGATATCTTTGAAGTCCAAAACATTTTGATTTAGAAGAAAAGGAAGCTTAAGTGCCAAAAATGATGAGTTCGAAGAGAGAGAGAACTGCACCTAATCAGTAACATTTTGTAATTGCCTCTAGCATATTACCATAAGCTTAAGTGCAAAAAACCTGGGTACTAAGAGTAGCAGCAGTCAAAAGGATACTCAACAGAATTAAACTAAGAGCAATGCCAACTTCATCATAGCCCTAAACAAACCCAGTATGAAGCTTTTCATGGGTTTCTCAGGAAAATAAGCAAACATCACATGAAAAAGCCAACAACAAGAAGATCATCAACCCAGATGCTAAAAGACATATTAAACTATACAAGAAAGACCAGAAGCCCAAGATGATAGCAATGCCAACTTCAAGAACATGGGTGATCTTAGAAAGAACATAAGAACTTCTTCAATGCACTCTGTATATTAGGCATAGAAACTGAAATTTCTCATGAAATTAAAGATTATCCTGATAAAAACTCCAATTTTAGGAACCTAATTTTCCATACAAAATCTGAATTAAAGATTATCCTGATAAAAACCAAATTGCAGCAGCAGGATGTGTAATCAAACAAAAAATTAGAAACTAGAGAAATATCTTCATATATGAAAAACTGGGCTCAGATGAAAGATTGATACTCAAAATAGAGGCAACATCATATAGAGACTACAATGCCAAATTGCAGCAGCACCAACAGCATCTCAGTTAAAAACTTAAAGTCACTGATACTCGATGCCAAAAAACAGAACATCAAAAATGGATACTCAAAAAACAGATACCCATTCAGCAGATACCCAAATAGTATCCAGTATTAGGGACCCATAGAATAGAAACTAAATAAACAGATACCCAAGCAGCTGATACTCAAGTAGTCAGTGTAGCTAAAAACTGCATGTAGAGGCAGTAACATGTAGCCAAAATAAGTAATTCTAGAACCAAGCAACATACTCACAAAATTGCTGGATTATGTGCAATAAAACTCATCATAGCCTAGTGATTGAAGCCACAAAAAGAACACATGGCTCAAAGGAGCAAGTCATAAACATAAAACTTAAACTCACTGATACTCAATCCATAAACATAAACTCACTGATACTCAATCCATAAACATAAACTCACTAATCAATATAACAAATCCTTTAAATCCAGAAGCTAATGTCACACCCCGCTCACGAATAATCGGGTACTAGCCGGGCATGTCCAGCCTACGCTGTCGTTGACAGCGGTAGTCAGCTGTCTACAACTCAATTGTCATCCAAGTATAATGTTCGATTATTCCTCACAGCTCTCTAGACACGTTTTCCCCATCATGAACAATCACCACAATCACTATTGCTTTTATTACATGTCCTTTACAAAGAATATACGGGAACAAACCCGGTGAATTTAAAGGCGACAATTATCACAACACGATACAATCACAATACAAACCAATACAAAGAAAATGAAACTAGACAACAATCTAAGTCTCCAAGGGAGTGTCTTCCATGTCCAGGGTAGTCTCCAGACTAGCATCATATAGGGTCTCCTCCTGGGGACCATAGTAAGTAGGGTACTCTATGTCGTCATCACCTGCTACGATTATCCAGTCAGGAAGGAGCAAAGTAACATACATATCTCACAGTGCTATACAATATGATGCAAGAAAAATAATATAGTACATAATAGATAAAAATGACAAGTAACATGAAAAGCAGGAATAACTGTCTACATGCTCTAGCTACGTGTGGAACGTGTACATGGAACACTATCAAGCATGTAGGGGCTAAATCGGGAATCAAGCATATCATAAATGATATACTATCAGTCACGCACGCATGTAAATGGACATCAGACACGTCTAGTGACGGTGCTATCATTCATGTATCTGTCCAAGGTTAGGAAAACCACATGTCCTTCTAGTGTTCCCCCTCCCGACAAGACAAGACATGTGACATGGTACAAAATAATAAAAACATGCATGGAATATCGCATAGAAAAGTAAGATAGCATGTACTTGTCTTGGTTCTTGGAATGAATGATGGTGTGGAATAGTCTTCCTGAATGAAGTCGATTGGTCCTAAGTGCAGAGACACGGTCTCACGAGTCGGATACAGTCCTCTCTGTGTCCAGATTTAAACTGAACCCCCTTTGAAGCAATACATTGAACAGTTACGTTTCAGAATCTTATTTGAATTCTTAAGGTGCTGTAAAGAAGAAATTAATCCGAAAATAAGACTCTAATGATCAAGTATAAAGCCGAACGAAATCAAGAAGAGGGATCGACGATTACCAGTTCAAATTGAACTCGAGATCACTATTGTCGTCTGATCGTGATCCTCTCGGGGATGGACGTGATTCTCTGTCAAGCTCATTCCTGCAATAGGGCAACTTGATTAAGAACCGATCGATCATACAACTTTATCGAATCGATCCCGATCGATTGATCGATGATTGAGCAGCATTGAGAACACAGAATTCAAGGGGATAGATAGAAGCCTACCAGAGTTTATCACTTGACGAAGGATGAAGTCGGTCGACTACTGATCGTCGACGGAGGAAGTCGTCGCTCGTCGAAGGATCTGTCGGGAAGAATGCCGCCGCTCGTGGATGCTCGTTGCCCTGGGCGACTTCGAGATCGGAGGAGCCGATCACTGGAGTAGCTCCGTCTTCGTCAAGCTTCGGATCGCCATGGCCGAGCGCCTTCTCGAGCTCGATCTCGAGCCTCGACGTCGGTGGTGGAAAGGCAGTGGAAGGAAGGATTGGGCTGGGCTTCGCCGGAGCTCAGGTGATGGTGAAAAGTGAAGGATGGCGGTCGTATTTATAGCCGACGGGAGGTTAGTGATGAGGCGGTGGGCGGTTAGAAGCGGACGGCGGTGATAAACCGAGTTTGTGGCTGGACGGTGAGGATGAGGCGGTGGTCGGATCGCTGACATGGAGGAGAAGTCGGTGGTGAGGTCTGGGAGGTGCACGAGTGTTCGGAAAGCTTCTAGGAAGCGCGGGGACCTTCGTCGGGATCGGTAGGTCGGCGGAGCGAAGGGTGAGGAGAAAGGTCGGGATCGATGCCGTTTTTGAGGAGGAGGAAGGAGGAGAAAAGATCAGATATGAAATTAGGCTGCTTGCATGAGCGGGTCGTGTGTTTGGTTCATTCGGGTTTTGGGTTGATCCATTAATGGTCGCCCCGGGTCTGCCTTAGTGGCTGGGTTGGGCCTATGGATTGAAGGTTGGGCCAGGATCTAGATTAATTTTTGGCTGCTTAGTTGGCTAGAGTAGGTTTATATTCTTATTCATTCGACTATAATTTTAATTAGTAATGCTAGCTATGTAAAAATTGGGAAAATATTCATTTATTGGAAAAGGAGAAAAGGAGGAGTTACAAATATTCCCACCTTAAAAAAATTTGTCCTCAAAATTTCAGGGGTGGAGAAGAAGAGGTACATCATCTTGGAATAGGTAGGGATACTTCTCCCTCATCTCGTCATCTCTCTACCAAGTAGACTCTCATGGGAAATGATGTCTCCATGCAACTCGAACAAGAGGGATAGTCTGGTTGGGCAGCTGCTTCTCCCTACGATCCAATATCTCGGCTGGCTGCTCTGAATATGTAAGGTTAGGGCCTACCTCGAGATCAGAGTGATCCAATATATGACTAGGATCAGCAATGTACATTCGAAGCTGGGAGACATGGAATACATTATGTACCCCCTCTAAGTGTGGTGGTAGTGCAAGCCTATATGCAACCGTGACAACTCTGGCCAAGATCACGAAGGGTCCAATATATCTCAGGTTGAGCTTTCCTCCTTGTCTGAATCTGATAATGCCCCGGGTTGGAGAAATATTCAGAAATAACCAGTCTCCTGCTGCGAATTTCGGAGGCCTTCTGCTACTATCTGTCCAATGCTTCTGCCTGTCCTGGGCAACTCTGAGTCGGTCCCAAATCTGCGTGACTTTATTTGCTGCATCTACTACCATCTCAAGGCCAAGTAGTGCTCTCTCTCCTACATCGTATCATCTTCCATATAAGGCCTCGAATGGGGTCATACCAATGCTGGCCTGGTAGCTGTTGTTATAAGCAAAATCCACCAGGTGCAGATGGACTTCCTAAGATTCTCCAAAGTCTAAGGCACAAGTCCTTAACATGTCCTCTAAAGTCTGAATAGTCCTCTCAGACTGACTTTCTGTCTGAAGATGGTATGTCGTACTGGACTTTAACTGAGTCCCCAAAATCTCTTGCAAGTTCTTCCAATAATGTGAAGTGAATCTACTATCTCTATCTGATGCAATATTGACCGGTACCCCATGGATCCTCACTATTTGTTTCATGTATAACTCTGCTAACTTCTTGGTTGACAACCCTACCTTGAAAGGTATTGTTTGATAATAAACGGAAGAAATAAGACGAGGTTTATATGAAATCCGCTCTTAGGTTTACAAATAAGAAGTACAATTAATCCTATACGAGGATGTCGAGTACAATTTTTTAATCTGGGTAAATATTGCTATAGGAGTCTGATCTGCAGTCGATCACTTTGTCCCTTGGACCGCACGATGATGAAGAAGTGCCGTAGAAGACAGAAAGCAGCTTCGAAGGTTGCAAAAGAGAGTGGATGCTCGATGCCAAAGTCGTCGATCACTACTCTTTGCCTGAGCTCTGGATTCTTCTCTCTCAAAGACTCTTTGACTCTTAGTTCCTTGACCTTCGGTTGTTTCGACCTCGGTTCTGACCTTGAGTTTTTCGACCGTTTTTTCCACACTGAATTTTTCTCCACCTTTACCTCTGTCAATAGAGGTATCTATTTATAGAGTTTTAGTGACAGTGACCACCCAGTCGACGTAGAAACCGAGCAGTGGAAAGTATGGCACCTTTTTACGCGATGGTTACAATAACCGTTGCCCGCGTATAAATGATCTCCTGAATGAGCGTGTGACGCGTGTCCCATTAAGAGATAATGCGTATAACTGCTGCAAAGATTACGGCATAAAAGCCACGTAGGTAGTTATCCCTCACGTAGAAAAGGTTGGCGTAGAAGCCAATAACTGTCACTATGGCGTAGAAGCCAAAGAGTTATCAAACCGGCATAGAAGCCGAGTAGGCGTAGAAGCCGAGCAGGCATAGAAGCCGAGTAGGCGTAGAAGATAGCTGATCCTCCTCCCTTGACTGAGGCTTGAGAGAATTCTTGACCGAATAGCTTTAATACGCACTAGAGCAGATGTAGCCTTAGTTGGCGTATTCCAAGGAGATAGCGTACAGCGTGCTCCCATAGCTGAGAATAGCCTGATGGCGTAATATGCAAAAGTGATGATGTGGACATTTTAGCCAAAATTACAGCTTTTGGAGATATAATCAAATCTCTTGCATTAAATGCAGAGATCTGCCCCCATAATGCGCATTAAATGCAGAGATCTGCCCCCATCCTGCGCATTAAATGCAGAGGCGTGTCTCGAAGATCTGCTATCATTCCGCGCATTAAATACAGAGACATGCCTCGAGCCCTGTACGAAGAGCAGCTTTTGATGTGGCAACTTGTTTGTCTTCTGTGGAGCGTAAACAGCTCACATCTGCCTGTGTAAAACTAGGCAGCGTATTTCCTTGTATGCGTAAAAGCAGTTTACGCCGAGGAAATGGCACTAAACGAAAGTCTGGGTCGCTGTGCCGCGCAATCATTATAGCCGTCGTCTAGGTAGTCGTGCAGTACTCTTTATTAGGAGTCAGACGACAGGTTCACTGCATGATTTGACAGGTTCATTTTGAGGAATACGAAGCGTTCCTCGTACACTTCAATGCTGCATAAAAAGCGGATGAGTTTTACGCCATAAAGGCGATATAGCACCTTTTTTACGCTGAAGCAGCCTGGACGTACTGCATTACGCGGATAGTCCTTGAGCTTATATTTTACGCTGTACTTAGCGGAGAAGCTCTGTTGTACGCCCGATGGCTCCGAAGTCATCTTTTACGCTGCCCAGCACCAAAATGCTGCGTATAGCTTTCCAGCGTATTTTTCATGCTTCTACAAGACCCCCTTCAAAGTTTTTAAATTCCTCGTAATTTGAAACGCTTTGAATGAAGCATGAAACGGTCAAGTCTGACTCATTTTTCAAGGCTGACTTCTTGGCGGATTATTGGGGATTTGTTGGGATTTGGTGTGTTCTCTTTTGCCTATATAAAGGCTGAGGAGTTAACCTGTTCTTTCCATATTTTCTTCACCACACAGAGATGATCGCCGGAGTTCGTCGGGTCAATTTGAGGAAGAAGAAGACCATGTTCTTCCAGCATGTAAGGAGCCAAAAAAGAAGGCATCTTCGAGCAAATATCCTCTGCAATGATGGATCATGGAAGGATATCATAGCTTCCTTTGCTCGGGATAATCAGCAACTTTGTATGACGGTTCTTCCAGGAGAGAGGAAGGGTCATGTTAGACCACACAGCTTGCAAGCTGTGTTTTCTCCTGTCATTCGTGGACGAGAGCAGAAAGACTAGCTCTGTCCTCGAGTATTGAGTTGGGTCAAATACCTCAACTCAATCTGTCATGGCGTATGGAGGATGGGCTCTGAATAATTCAGGCAGGCCCAGTTTTGTATCCTCCCGCCATTAATCATTTTTTTGTTAATCGGTCGCGGAAATCGACTAACTGCTGAAGAAGATGGAAGAAGATCTCCACCAATACGAGAACCTGGCAGAACAGATTCTGGGGGTGACCTTCCGATGACGATGTGGAAATCCTTTGTAGACGGGATTTCCCTCATATGTAATCATGAAAATAAAGAAAAAACCTCTGTAGACTGGATTTTCCTCATATGTAATCATGATTTAATAAAATCGTCTTCTTCTGTGCATATGATTATCTTGCCATATATTTTACTGTGATAAAGTCTGAATATGTGTAGCTTTGACACGTCTGGTAACTTTACGCCGACTCTGATAGAAAGAGTATTAGGTCCCGTCCTGTCTTTTACGCATAACTAAGGATGCGCAGAAAGCCGCTTAGCATTTAAGTCGAGTATTCGAACTATCCTGCTATTAGGAATGGGGAGCTGCGTAGAATTCTGAACCGTCACTTCTGATAAAAAAAAAAAAATTTCGTTCAGACCATCATCTTCAAGAATGATTTCCCGAAAATTCCTTGAAATAGGGCGAGAAACGACTGTCAAACTGAGTCGTCATCTTGAACTGTAGATGAAATATTCAGACTGGATTCTGGATGAACTTTCGATCGTCCCAAGAAGAAGAGTAATTTTCAATGTTGAACTCTGTATGCTTTGGGTACTTGGGATATTTTGGGGCCAAGAAGGAGTATCCTCTGCGTGAACCCTTGCAATTGACCGCCTTGGATTTGTTCATATATATACGCATACTCTGGCCTGCATATTTCTCAGATATGCGGAGAGTCATAGATCTGTAAATGTGGATGAGCGTAAAAATCATAAGTTCGTAACCTCTCGAGCGTAAAAGCTGCTGAGCATAAAAGCATCCGGGCGTAGAAACTGTAGATTTGTAGCCTCTGAAAAGGAAATCTTCCGAGCATGAAGTTGTGGATCTGTTGCCTCTG
Source organism: Iris macrosiphon (assembly GCA_036927795.1). Classification (NCBI taxonomy): domain Eukaryota; kingdom Viridiplantae; phylum Streptophyta; class Magnoliopsida; order Asparagales; family Iridaceae; genus Iris; species Iris macrosiphon. Next base: position 94,309,382 of record JAYESA010000019.1, read on the forward strand.
AGCGTAAAAGCCACCGAGCGTGAAATCATGGATTTGTAGCTCCTGAGCGTGAAGTCGTAGGTTTGTAGCCTCTCGAGCGTAAAAGCTACCGAGCATAAAAGCATCCGGGCGTAAAACTATAGACTTATAGTCTCTGAGCGTAAAATCGTAGATCTGTAGCTGCCGAGCGTAGAAAGCTCCTTGGCGTAGAACCACGAATCTGCTTTGCATAAAAACTTTTTGAATTCGCTGACTGTCCGCCTTCCCTGAGTAATAGGCTGACGTAGTACCCAATCATAACCGAATATTAATTGTCGGATTTGGTTCGGGATTCGAGGAGTCCATCCGAACTCTATATATACCCCAAGGCTTTCAGAGAAAAATTTTTTATCTGTCTTTTTGCAAAAGAAAGCCTTCGACTCTTCGAGTTCTCTCTTTCGTTTCCTCTCGAGCATTCAGAGTTTTCAGCAATAGCCCCGAAACCAATCCCCTCCTCTAAGGGAAAGAAGGTTGACTCTTCCTCCCGCTCTTCTGCCCAAGCGAGAGCGACTTTCGTCGGGCAAGGCGAGCTTCATTTTGAACGAAGTGTCCCGCCGACGAGCAGCGCACCCGGAGTTAAAGGTAAAGCTTTTGGGATGAAAAGAACGACGAAAATCCTTCGCACACGTTGTACGTGAACGCGCTAGGTCATCTTCTGTGCTGATAGCCTCTTCGAGGAAGATGATGCACAGAGATGTTTCATCTTTTACGCCCACATTCCTAATGTGTCAGCGTAAAAACTCTATATTTTTGCAGTCGAACGTAAAAGCTTTGACTGTCGAAACTTGGCGTATACTATAAAATTTGAGTTTTACGCTTCTGGATGAAAATTCTGGCGTAATAACTCAAACTTTGGCAGTCTGGCGTAAAACACAGACTGTCAGATTTTTTGTGTATACTGCCAGTCTTGAATTTTGTGCTTTGGAATAAGATTCCAGCATAAAAGATCAAGTTTTTACAGTCTTGGCGTAAAGCACAGACTGTTGACTTTTGGCATATGCTGCAAGATTGTAATGTCTAGTATAGAAACTGACGTATTTTTCTTGCACTTTGTAGTTAACATGCATATGTCTCCACTGGCTGAGGTGATGGGTTCTGCTGCCGGGATGCTGTATTCCAACTACCTGGAGGATTTGTCCCACGTGACATTTCCTATCTCCGGACTCCAGTATCCTGAAGGAAGGGGAATCCTGATATCGGCTCAAGGCGAGCGAACGCTGTTGAACATGATCAACGGAGAGCCCCTGACGTATATAGACGGGGCCCAATATATAAAGCCGACTTTTCTCTTCGGGGACATAATTGACAAGCAGTCCCAGACGAAGCCCAAGAAAGAACTCTGGGTTTTCCCTGCCGGTGGCTTGGTCATGTATCTGCCCAAGATGCTGAGAGACTATCCCATCTCGGCATTCTTCCATGCTACACATCCCAGGAGGATGTCATGGACGCTGACTCCCGATCTTCATGGCCGGCCGGGGAAGATATTTTACCAGAAAGGATCTGGCCAAGGGTCATTTGTCAGCCGCCCTTCCGGCTCTGTGATGTCGTTCAGGGGATTGTATCCGGGCAGTTTCCCGAGTGAAGACAGTTTACTGCTCCAGCCGGTCCAATTACCGACTTTCTGTAATGATTTCATGGGGCATGGAGGAGTATACCCCAAGGTTAATCTTAGGACCAATGGGTGGATCACCCCAACAAATCTTCGATGGGCTCGCTTAGCTGACTGGGCCCTGAAGCATTTTTAGACCGAGCTTGAGAGCATTGGTCTGTACGCAGCTGTGAGTGCTACCAGTGTTGGGTTACCTCTCAATCCCAACCTGTTTCTGGCTTTGATGGAGCGATATATCTCGCTCACCGGGACTTTTGCCACTCCACTGGGGGAGTTGGGATTGGCCCTCTACGAGATGGCAGAGATTTCGAGACTGCCAATGGGGGATACTCCTTATGAAGAGTATATTCCCACGAACCGGGAGCTGGGGGATTCAGACCCTCGGGTAGTGGCAGTATACTAGGAGCTGATGTGTCACTACCTGGCGTGCACCGCCTTTTATGGTGAGCCTTCTGATTTAGCTCATACCAACAAATGGGCGTCCTACCTCTTCTTTCACCGGGCCAGGGCAGCTAAGCCAGAGAAGGTCTTGGATAGCAAGGATCAGCCTCTGAGCTTTCTGAGCGTGCTTAGTGCTCAGGTAGTCGACGATCTTATGGAAGACGCTGGGGCTCCAGATCAGATTTTTGACGAAGGGATAGGGAAATATCCTGCAGGCATTAAGGCCTACAGTTATTTGAGGCATTACCGCAGGCCTCTGTCCAAGGAAGCTCAACTGGCTGGCTTCCTCTCTATATGGCTGCGTCGACTGGTGGTACCCGACATTGCATCTGCGGACCGCATTCACCGCAACATGCTATGGCCTACAGTGCGTCTGGTATTCGGGGCAAAACTGGGCTTGCTTCCTGCCATGGTGTGCCACATACAAGCTGGCCTGAGGGCCATTACTGATGGGCTGCTTGCCGATGAAACTCGACGTGATAGATTTCCCAGGGTAGAATTACCATACCTGTATTTGATGGGATAGTTAATTCTCCATAACCCCAGGGTGATGTCTCCCGGCTCTGGCAGTAGTTCGGGGGGTAATTTTTTGCTGAATTACAAGAAATCCTCCTGGAACGTGACCACAGTTTTAGACTGTCGGCGGGCGCTGAATTTCAGTCACAGCTGGAAGCTCTTCTGCACTGTCCCCTCTGTACATCTCAATCAACAGGGGAGTAGACTTCAGGATATAGGCGACGGGAAGACCGTTCTTTCTTCTGAGACTTTTAATTGGTTGGTCTGCATTAGACCTTCCCATTTACTGTACAGAAGTGAAGACCAATGCTTCTTGGAGCCCTACCTGCCTAATCGGTTTGCCAGGCAGTTTGGGTATGACCAATTGTATGTGGGCAATACCGTCACCAGCTTCAGGTCCAGGGGTGGACTCATTGATGGAGCGAGAGGATGGCGATACTTTATCATGGGTTGCACTGAAGCAATTTTTACCGTGCCCGTTATTTCACTCTCCACGGAGCTGCGCATCCTCCACTCGTATGCCAGTTCTATGTGGCAACCAACACCTTCCATAGCAATTTTGACATGTATGGAAGTTTTAGGATGCCCTCCTCCAAGTTCGCAAGAAGAGACAAAATCCCCTCGGTCTCCTCTGACGAGGGTGAAGCTTCCGTCAATCCAGATGAGCCTTTGTTGGCAGTGCCGAGGGGTGAAATACCTCCGCCTGCAGTGGCTTTGGTCATCTCTGGTAAGCGAAGGGCTCTTGTTCTGAAGGGGACTTCCCCTCGCAAGAAGAAGAAGACGGTTAGTCGTCCTCTCAGGATTCTCGGCCATGAGGCTCCTAGAAGTGAACCTGCTGCTTCCCCTGTCGGGGACGATTCTTTGATTGGAGGTTCCTCGCCTTTTAGAGAGGGAACCTCCATAGTTTCGGCTGGCGATGCCGGAGAATTCCTGCTTGAGGCTGCTGTCGCTGCTACCGCTTCAGGTAGTGGTACGAGATCGCCTTCGAGGCCGAGCCGAATAAGGATATCTTTATCCATATCAGCATCGGAAGAAACCCCTGCCGTGTCTGTAGGTGCACCCAGCGAGATTCCACCTGATGAACCTCGATTTGATCTGGGTGAGGACTCGAAAGAATACCTGCCGATGTCAGTTAGCACACCCCCTTCTCCAGGTATGACAACTCGCTTAGCATCATTAAGAAATAATTTAGCTGTACTGGCCGCAGACGCGACATATATACCATCAGCCATGGGTAAATGTCGTCTTTACGCCTCTTTTTAGAAAAGTTAACATCATTTTGATATTAACTTCCTTTTGTCGTCTTTTCAGGGGAAGACATCTTCGGGGAGGACAGTATTGACGCGCCTTTTGGCTCTGTTTCAGCTCCTGGCGATGACATGGAGGTGTCCGACTTTGAAGAGGAAACATTTTTGGGTGCCGGCTCGCCCGAAGTGGTTCCGATATCTCAAGAGGAGGATGAGCCTGTCATTGCGACAATGCCTCCTTTGAGTACGCCGGTCACTTTGTCTGTTGTTGGCGCATCTTCTTTTGTCGCACCATCTGTTGAGACGACGACTGTGGCAACATCGTCTGCGATCGTTCCTGGAGGGAGGTTCGCCAACATTGCAGCCACTCCCAGCGTCCATTCGGATCTAGCTATGTTGACTGAGCAGTACACTAGTATCTTCTATACCACCTTGAAAATGCTAATATCAATGGTGTTGGAGAAGAATCTAAGCTTCGAGGCTCTAAGGAGGTCTTTTCGGTTGGCGATAGTGCCGATCAGAGAATTCAACGACACTGGGGTAGATGACACACTGGAGGAGATAGTTAATAGTTTGGAGCCACCCATTAATGAATATCTGTAGCTATCTCGAGGCAGCATTGAAGACCTGGTCCAGGCTAAATATGACTCCTTGACTGCGCAGCTTGCTGAACAGATGGAAGGCCTAAATAAATCCATCCAGACACATCAGCAGGAGATGGATGAAGAAAAAGTTGTCTTGGAGGAGGTCATTCCTCTTCAAACGAAGTGCCAAGCCGAGCATGAAGGGAATGTAGCAAGGGTCCGCAGACTGGAAGCAAAACTCGCTCAGGCAAAGGAGTGGGCTTCTCAGTCATCGGAAGCTCTAGATGTGGTGAATGGTCGACTGGGCATAGCTCGACAGAACTTGGCGCATGCAGGAGTCGCCTGTGCTGGTTTTGTTCGGGCTAGATCCGAACTGTCCCTCCTGAGCAATGACGAGGCACGGCTGGAGCGGACCCGCGCTATCGTTTTATGCTCCAGGACTGAGAAGATGGCCGCACTGGCGCAGCAGATTTGAGACCTAACCGCTCCCCCCAAATGATGTACTTTTTGCTTTTTAATGTACTTTTGCTCTTTCTGGACATAATAAAGAGGTTTTTATCTGACTTTTGTGGACCCATCATTTTGGAATATAAATGACAGGTTTGGGTGAAAGTGATATCAGAGGTAATATGGACGTGATATACTCTCGGTAAGCTTCAGCAGGACATATCTATTCAGAGGTTATATGGACGTGATAGAATATGCTTCGACTAAAGTTTGTACACAAAACACTATCAGAGGTAATATGGACGTGATAGGTCTTGAAGTTCCAAATTAGTTAAACATATCTATTCAGAGGTTATATGGACATGATAGAATACGATCCAACTAGTTTCATTTTGGAAGTAGTATTATCAGAATAAGATCTTCACCATACTCCATTTGAGCAAAGGAGGTTAAGCGTAGTACCTTTTCAGGAATTTGCCATTGATAGGAGCCATCAACAAGTCTCTATTAGGCTTGGCTAACCTGTAAGTGTCGTTTGAGAACGTCGTCTCGATCACATAAGGGCCTTCCCATTTGGGCTAGAATTTACCCTTACTCTTGTGAGTAATAATCATTGGCCTTCTCACAGCTAAAACTAGCTCGCCAACTTTGAACACTCTTTCCTTTACTTTTTGATTAAAAGATCTGGAAATACGTGCCTGGTAGAGCGCGATGCGCTGTTGAGCCTGAAGGTGTTTCTCGTCTAATTCTTCTAGCTCTTGAAGCCTTAACAGGTCATTCTTTTCTTGAGTCAACTCATTAGCCACTGCTATCCTGAGTGACGAAATTTGGACTTTGATGGGGAGAACTGCTTCGCTCCCGCAAACCAATGAGAATGGGGTACAACCTGTCGGTGCTCGTACCGTTGTGCGGTATGCCCAGAGACATTCTTCTAGCTTCTCATTCCAATCTTTCTTGTTCGAAGAGATGAACTTTTTCAAGAGCTTGATAATGGTTTTGTTGAAAGCTTCCGCCAAACCATTGGCAGCAGAATTATATGCCGTAGAGGCCACATTTTGTATCCAATTTTTATCGTAAAATCGATGAAACGCTTGGCTGATGAATTGAGGCCCATTGTCATGAATTATCCTCCGGGGTATCCCAAAGCGATAAATGACATGATGCTTGATGAAGCTGATCACATTAGACGCCTTCACAGTGAAGGCATCTTCACTGTGAAGACGCATCAAAATAGAAGCGTAATGATCGTCTTTTGACGGATACTGCTTCTTTAGGGTCCTCCGGCAAGATTTCGTATGCCACGAAATCTATAAAGGGACTTTTCCAGTCTCTCTTGGGAGGATCGGTGTTCACAGCGTAGCTGCGTTCTATGTGAAAGTTATTTTTCACACAGAATAAATCTCTGTTAAGAAGGATCACCGAATTCTGCCTTCTTATAGGAGTAGCTAAATCTGCAGCTAGACTGGATAGGGCATCAGCTTCCAGATTCTGAGATCGAGGTACATGCTCTAGGAAGAACCCTTTGAATGTCATGGCTATCTCGACCTTTGCTCGGTGATAGGGGATGAGGTATGGATTCCGGACTTCATATATTCCTCTGACTTGATTGACGATCAGCTGAGAATCACCGAAAGCTTCCAAAGATTCGACGCCCAATTCTTTAGCGACTTGGAGCCCGATTAGTAGAGCGTTATACTCCGCCACATTATTAGAACAGGGCTCGCTAAGAGAATATGCTCGATAGATTATGAGTTTATCAGGAGTAACCAGGACAATTCCTACTCCTGAAACCACGTTTCCCCTGGGACCAGTCCTGGAGGCACCATCGAAGAATAGTTGCCAGGCATCACTTTTTATTGCGGAATTATATTCTGCAACTTCGTCGGGGATGTCCTCGTATAGTTTGGAGGCCTCCGGGATTGGATGAGCAACTAGGAAATCAGTCAATGCTTGGCCTTTGATGAACTTCTGAGGGACGTACACCATGTCATACAGTGTTAATAACATCGCCCAAGTCGCGAGTCAGGAATTAAAAACACTTGGCTTGTTCATCAGTACCCGAAGAGGATTGATCCTGGAGATGATATGAATAGTATGGCCTGTGATATATTGTCGCGTTTTCTGAATAACGAACATCAGAGCCAAGCATTCTTTTTCCACTGGACTGTACCGGTGTTCAGCTCCGACCATCATCCTGCTTAGATAGTAGATAGCCCATTCATGACCCACATCGTTCTTTTGTGCGAGAAGAGCTCCCAGAGAATGATCCATCGCTCGAACATACAACGAGAATGGTCTTCCTATGATGGGAGGCACCAGAACTGGCGGATTAGTGAGGTAGCATTTGACATCATTAAACGTTTGCTGACAGGCTTCGTCCCATATGAAGGATACACCTTTCTTCATGAGACGAGAAAAAGGCTGACATCTCCCAGAGAGGTTGGATATGAATCTGTCACGACCCGCACCCAGTTTAGGGGTACGAGTGCGTGGGTACGTCCAGCCTACGCCGCAGCATCGGCGGTAGAACGCTGTCTCGGTCATGTAACTATCTAATCAAACTCACGTGAATACCCAACTCCATAAGGAGACGTGGATATCATAAAATAATGCTAGAAATACTCAATCACATAAACTAAAGTACGATGAGATATCAAGGCAAGCAAGAAATACAAGACAAGTCTAACGACAAAATAATCATACCTGCAATCATTAACTTCCAATCCCCAAGTGTGTCAGAAACCAGTCTACTAAGGTCACAGTCTGGAAAAATATTTTCCAGTCAGGAAGGAGCAAAGTACATCTCTAAATAGCAGTTCTATATTAATGATATAAACTATGTAGCAGTTCTAGATGGAAATATACGAGAAGCATGTATAGGTACGAGAAATAAAAGAAATGCTGGAAATACTGTAAGTAAATGCAGGAGAAGAAACAATACGTCAATGAGCAAGAACCCTATGACTAAGTGTGTGAGTACTAGCTTAAATATGTGATCGGTTTGGGAACTTGATCAGGCTGGTTACATGTGATTAACTATGATTCATGTAAAGTCAGGCTAACCGTTGGTTAGCTATGATGCATGTAGAGGTCAGGCTAATCACACGTAACAGCTATGAAGCATGTAAATGGTCAGGCCGCACCCGACGTGAGATGTGGGGTGAGCTATGATGCATGTAGAGTTGGATATGATCACATATCTATACTAAAATACTCCCCTCCCCCAACTGGTATAGTAGATCCAATCATGGTATGCTATGGCACGGGATTCCCTAGGGAGGTAGCAAGTCTCCCCGGGAATCAGTGTCTGTACATGCACAAGATAACAAGGAAACAAGTCTTGTACAAGCTACACCATGAATAAGGAATAACATCTCATGACGAGATCCGTGTATACCAATCCGTGTAACCAACGTGTCAAGAGCATGTATATCTACACTAGATACAGTGAACATAGGAGATATCATAAATTAGAAACTAATCAGAGAATGTACTCGCCTTGGGTCCTTAGCTGTCAATACCAATATCCTGTCCCAGAGTATCGTCTGGAGAATCCGACAGTCCTATAAATATATAATAATATTACTTGTATCAGATGCTACACTAACACACAATAGAAATACACTGGCCTCAGGGCTATGCCAGGCATGGCTCTAGTCAACTAGGGTCATCTAGTAGGGATACATATATAATACACATTTACACTCAGAGTATATACCAATAAAAATGTATATAATATATATAAGTGTCTCTTAGTAATTGTACAAATACGTATTTGTGTATATACACTAATAGATGTATATAAATATATATTTTTATACCAAAATACATATTTGTATATATATATCAATCAAACATTATATATATATATATATAACTAATCAAAGAATGTATATAATGCCACCCACCTCAAGGTGATCCCAAATGAAATAGCAGTTAGTTCCAATAGGTCCGGAGCAGTCCAAATAGCTAGAAACTATATAAAGAAGTTCAAGATCGGAGTTCGGCACGAAAATCGAGATAAGGATACCGAGTCCTCAATATATAGAGAAAACACACGGGGGTTAACAAGTTAGCTAAAAGAGAAAGGGTCGTTTGTTTGTAATTAAGGTAACACCTTAGCTTAATGAAAATTATTTCGAATTTATTACAAATAAAAGTTTATTTATAAAAAATCTAGAATTTAGGTAAAAGCTATCATATATTTTTATATCTATGATAAAAATCGGTCACCAGTCCAAATAATAATTTTGAACTAATTTTTATTATTGGAACTATTTCTTAATTAATAATATAAACCAGAAATTATTATTTTTACATAATCAAAAATCCTTATATATATACATAACTAAATTCACACATAATAAATAACTAAATTTATACATTATAAACAATAAAACTAATTATATATTAACCAACTAATTATACATTAATTAACTACTTACATATAACTAAACTATTTATTATTAAACTAAACTAATTACATTAACTTAACTAATTATATTAACTAACCATTATATATAAACTAACTAATTAATTTCATATAACTATCCTTACTGTGCACAGAACAAAAGAGGGAAGAGGGAAGAAGGAAGCTCACGCTGGGTTTTCCGGCATCGGCGCGGTGGGGTCTCGCCGGGGTCGGGCCGACAAGGCGTCGGTGGATCTGCTCGGCCTGCTGTGGCGGGTGCTCGGCTCGAGGCGGCGGCGGGTGTTCGGCTCGAGGAGGCGGCGGATCTGCTCGAGGCGGCGGTGCTCAGTTCGAGGACGCGGGTGTCGAACTCGGTGGTGGCAGCGGAAACTCGAGAGCGGCGGCGTCGGCTCCGGATCTGCTGTGGCGGCGGCGGTCGAAGCTCGGGAGCGGCGGCCACGGCTCGACGGATCTAAGGCGGCGGCGGATCTTCGAGCTCGACGTGGCGGAAGGAGCTCGACGACGACGGTTAGGTCGAAGTTAGGGTTTTGGGTTTGCTGTGTCGGGGTGGATCGTGTCCGGGGCTGGACACGATGGTGGTGTTGTGGTATTGGGGGTAGACGTGTCCGGGTGTTGGACACAGAAATGATGTACTGTGGTAGGGATGTGTCCAGATGGTGGACAGGAGGATGATGTTTGCTGTGGTAGAGGTGGATGTGTCCGGGTGTGTCGGACACGAAAATCTGGTTGTAATGTTGTAAATCTGGACACAGAAAATGAATGGATACGATAGGACACCCGGGGTCGGACCCGAGGCCAACACGGCTGACACGGTAATGCTGGACACACGGACACGAGCACACAAATCAATGGTGATGGCTTGTTGGCTTGTGGAAATTTGTGAGGGCTAGCTAGGGTTTCTTGGGAATGGTGATGAGAGACTTTAAATAGGGAAAGAGGGTGTGGGATGAAGGGTGAGGATTGGCCCAAATAATGAATGGCCCAGATTAGGTATGAATAAGTTCTTCATGTGGGATGAGGGTGTGTTGGCTAGTTAATGGGAAATGGCAAACTTGTAAAATTTTTAAAAAAAAGATTATAATTTTAGAAAATATTTTAGAAAAGCTAACTGATTTCCAATTAGCTACTAATTAATCCATATTGCAAAATCTTAGAAAGTATAAAATTTATTTATTTACTATCCCAATAAATATAAAATTTATTATATTTTATCAACTAGTCCTTCAAATAATTTTTTTATTTAAAACAATAATTTCATGATTTCAAGCCAATAAATATTCGAAGCTATAGTATTATATTTTCATCATTATTTATCTATTTATTTTATAAGAAAGCGACATTTAGGAAAAATGATTTTGATAAAAGATTTTAAATCACCTTCTAAAATCAAACATTGTTCAAAAATCTAATACTAAAAATTCAAGGAGAAAATAATTTATAAACTTGATATTTAAAATAAATTAAAAATCTAATTATTTCGGAAATTTGGAAATCGGAGGTTACAAGTCTACCCACCTTAGAAAAATTTCGTCCTCGAAATTTAAGGTCCTCAATAATTGCATTTACACATTGTATTGTTTCCATCAAAATTTAAATTTCAAACCAAATAATCATGAAGTAATTCCATATTGCTATTTCACAACCTTTCAAAAATTTTATAACATCATATTCCTGAAAATCTTCAAGTTTAAAATCAAATTCAAATTTTTCTCATAATCTCCTCCAAAATTTAAGTTCGTATCTAAATACTCAAGGATTTTAATATCCAATCCTCCAATTAAAATCCAAATCAATGCATATTTATAAAAATTGTATCCCAAAATTTAAATTTTAACCACTAATCCATCAATCATCTTACTCCTCTAACTCCAATTCAATTGATGCTTTTCAAATCTAAATTCTCCTCCGAGAATTGAATTCGACACCATTCCATTAACAATTTTATTTCCGAATTTTTTTCCTCAAATACTCAACGATGCGATACTTTCAGAATCTTCAATGCAACATTCATAATATAAAATATAAAATTTCTATCTTGCAATCAATTAGATATAATAATAATCTCTCAAATTTTCTCAAATTTTAATAATCAATTTAATCATATCAAGACCTTCCTAAAATTAATAAATCCTCAATTTTGCCCTGTGAATTTCTTAGCTCTCCATTTAAGTTAATGTTTATCCTCAAATTTTAATCATACCTCGATTTTCGTAAAATCAATGATCCATCAACTCTGTTATAGCAACCCCTAAATTCTTTATTTAAATTAATGCTCATCCACAATTTAATCATCTTGTCCCTGTTTGTCAGTCATAACCTTGTCATAGATCCTTGCTATGGTCAAAACCCCAATGATCATGGTTTAAGAAAATTTTACCCACAGCCATGCAATCTAAGAAAAATATATAGGTCATGTACCTTTTGTCATGGTATTTAAGTCTCTGTTGGGGTGTACTACTAGTTATATTCTAACAAGAAAATTATGAATACGAACTACAACACTAGGAAAATCAATCAATCAAGAGACGGGAACATTAGGAAAAAGAAGAATCTGCTAACATATTTCTTGCGGTATCTGCTATCTCTAACAAACACTTAACTCTAGCACATTCACTAACTAATTCCTATTCCTATACACTGGTACCCTTATCAACTAATCACTAATCCACAAGATCCATGAATATATCTGTATTGCACACACCTGTCTATTACTGCCAAAATCTGATGCCAAGAATCTCTAATATAACCATGATTCAATAATGCATCCAAGTCGATACCTCTATCTCTTTAGTACCATACCCTCTGTCAGTTCCCGTTCCTACTACAATTGTTCATACTAGTCGTTCTTATCACTCAAATATACGTCAAGTGCAACACCATACTAAATACTGCTCTTTCCAATACAATTTTAGATGGACACCCAAGTCAGTCTGCGGTGCCATCTCAATCATGCTCAAGTCACCAGATCCTTACACATGTATATCATCTACTCATATATTAATATTCGTATCTCTCATCTACCCTAAAATTAATCCTCAAAATAATCATCAAGGTTTAACTTCTCGATCAACTTAAAATAAATTACATATACCTCCTCAAAGTCAGATACTCAACATCAAAATAAAAATTTTAATCACTTCTAAAATCTTTGTAGCCTTGACCATTTTTATTGAATCAATATTTGAAATTCTCAAAAAAAATTTAATGACATAATCTCAACTCCTCAATAATTCTTAAAATAAAATTTTATTTCCATTTTTTAATTTATAACTCCATAAATGTACATATCAGTGCTCACGGTCTCTGATACTCAAGGTGTACTCAATGCATCTAGTGTCTATAACTGTGTACTAAAATTGTACTGCCTGAATCACTTGCACCATTATCTCCAATGATCAAAGTTATCATCACCTGTAATTTCTTTCATGATTTCAATTTATGTCAACTGGTATATCATTTAATTATCATCACACAGAGTGCTTACTGTTATTATCATCATTCTCGACAAATCCTCGTTATAGAATCATTAGTACCCTTGGTATGATATCGCAAGCTTCATTATTGTATCATCTCCTCAAACTTATTAGAACCCATGATTAGCTGTACCTTTTATAACACTCATATTTCTTATTCTTATGGGCAAGTATATGGTTCCTTATCTCAATTATTGTGTAGGTATTTCCCTGTAATCTTTTATAGCCTGTTAAACTAATCTGTGATACGCTTCACCACTTTCATTACAAATTTCGATATTTCTCTACTCATGACACCTCATTATAACTCCTCATGCATATAAATTTTTTTACCTTTAACACGCCCGATATCAATTATCAAATTGAACGTTATGCTCCATTAATCCTTAATACTATTCCTCGATACCTAATCGTTTATATAGATCACTCAATTACATAATCATGCTTATCCAGGACGGGTATATTGGCTCTGATACTAACTCTGAGAACTATCACTGATACTCTATGCTCTCCTCCTACTCTCAGCCTCTAATGACACTTCTCCTAGAACCATTGTTACAAGGTACTATGCTATGGGTATCTCTAGATTAAAGCCTACTGCTCACATGTCCAACTAAGAAATACTTACAACTCACTAACAACACTCAACCAATACTAACACTCAAGACACAGCCATAATTACAAGTCACTAATTATCATACTTAATAAGGAATCCTCAAGGATAGGAGCTCAAAAAGTCTGGTTTGAGGACTGAAGGTGTTTCTACTGCTAGCAACCAAAAGAAACGATGGAATAAAGTCTTGTATAACAGAAATAGATAAGTATTGAGATGATACTTTAAGAACAAATTTTAAGACACAACATGATAATCATACACGTCGGTCAGAAATCATGACGCTGAGGATCCTCGCCATGCCAGTAAGCATAGGTGCGATAAACGACAGGTTCCGTAACTAAAGTACGCAACCCTACAGTCATGTTATCTAGAATCTTTGCTAACCGGTACGGCTGCGATAACTCTATGTTCCATAACCCAAGCAGACGTTTCACCTTTCTTACTGTTCTCATCCATATATGTCATCAGATGATATCGTAAAATTTAGTCGGTAAAATTCATCTCGGCATAAAATCAACTCTACAATGAAACCAAGATTCTAATTTTAATAATTGATCAACAATAATCAATTTCGATATCAATGAGTGAGGACGGACGGAAACAAGGTGAAGGATTCAAAATTAGAAATTATAATAAGATTCTCAAGGGGTCGTCCCAGGAATCTCTCAAGAATTTGTGATTGAGTATCCTCTCTCATCCGAGTATCCTATGTCCTATATTCTATAGCAGGCACGTAGTAGTACAACTATAATGTCGCACTACTACGACATCGCACAACTAGCGAAGTCTGAACTGCATGGGCCACCACTAAAAATGTGTCACGACCCGCACCCAGTTTAGGGGCACGAGTACGTGGGTACGTCCAGCCTACACCGCAGCATCGGCGGTAGAACGCTGTCTAGGTCATGTAACTATCTAATCAAACTCACGTGAATACCTAACTCCATAAGGAGACGTGGATATCATAAAATAATGCTAGAAATACTCAATCACATAAACTAAAGCACGATGAGATATCAAGGCAAGCAAGAAATACAAGACAAGTCTAACGACAAAATAATCATACCTGCAATCATTAACTTCCAATCCCCAAGTGTGTCAGAAACCAGTCTACTAAGGTCACAGTCTGGAAAAATATTTTTCAGTCAGGAAGGAGCAAAGTACATCTCTAAATAGCAGTTCTATATTAATGATATAAACTATGTAGCAGTTCTAGATGGAAATATACGAGAAGCATATATAGGTACGAGAAATAAAAGAAATGCTAAAAATACTGTAAGTAAATGCAGGAGAAGAAACAATATGTCAATGAGCAAGAACCCTATGACTAAGTGTGTGAGTACTAGCTTAAATATGTGATCAGTTTAGGAACTTGATCAGGCTGGTTACATGTGATTAACTATGATTCATGTAAAGTCAGGTTAACCGTTGGTTAGCTATGATGCATGTAGAGGTCAGGCTAATCACACGTAATAGCTATGAAGCATGTAAATGGTCAGGCCGCACCCGACGTGAGATGTGGGGTGAGCTATGATGCATGTAGAGTTGGGTATGATCACATATCTATACTAAAATACTCCCCTCCCCCGACTGGTATAGTAGATCCAATCATGGTATGCTATGGCACGGGATTCTCTAGGGAGGTAGCAAGTCTCCCCGGGAATCAGTGTCTGTACATGCACAAGATAACAAAAAAACAAGTCTTGTACAAGCTACACCATGAATAAGGAATAATATCTCATAACAAGATCCGTGTATACCAATTCGTGTAACCAACGTGTCAAGAGCATGTATATCTACACTAGATACAGTGAACATAGGAGATATCATAAATTAGAAACTAATCAGAGAATGTACTCGCCTTGGGTCCTTAGCTGTCAATACCAATATCCTGTCCCAGAGTATCGTCTGGAGAATCCGACAGTCCTATAAACATATAATAATATTACTTGTATCAGATGCTACACTAACACACAATAGAAATACACTGGCCTCAGGGCTATGCCAGGCATGGCTCTAGTCAACTAGGGTCATCTAGTAGGGATACGTATATAATACACATTTACACTCAGAGTATATACCAATAAAAACGTATATAATATATATAAGTGTCTCTTAGTAATTGTACAAATATGTATTTGTGTATATACACTAATAGATGTATATAAATATATATTTTTATACCAAAATACATATTTGTATATATATATATCAATCAAACATTTTATACATATATATAACTAATCAAAGAATGTATATAATACCACCCTCCTCAAGGTGATCCCAAATGAAATAGCAGTTAGTTCCAATGGGTCCGGAGCAGTCCAAATAGCTAAAAACTATATAAAGAAGTTCAAGATCGGAGTTCGGCACGAAAATCGAGATAAGGATACCGAGTCCTCAATACATAGAGAAAACACACGGGGGTTAACAAGTTAGCTAAAAGAGAAAGGGTCGTTTGTTTGTAATTAAGGTAACACCTTAGCTTAATGAAAATCATTTCGAATTTATTACAAATAAAAGTTTATTTATAAAAAATCTAGAATTTAGGTAAAAGCCATCATATATTTTTATATCTATGGTAAAAATCGGTCACCAGTCCAAATAATAATTTTAAACTAATTTTTATTATTAGAACTATTTCTTAATTAATAATATAAACCAGAAATTATTATTTTTATATAATCAAAAATCCTTATATATATACATAACTAAATTCACACATAATAAATAACTAAATTTATACATTATAAACAATAAAACTAATTATATATTAACCAACTAATTACACATTAATTAACTACTTACATATAACTAAACTATTTATTATTAAACTAAACTAATTACATTAACTTAACTAATTATATTAACTAACCATTATATATAAACTAACTAATTAATTTCATATAACTATCCTTACTGTGCACAGAACAAAAGAGCGAAGAGGGAAGAAGGAAGCTCACGCTGGGTTTTTCGGCGTCGGCGCGGTGGGGTCTCGCCGGGGTCGGGCCGGCAAGGCATCGACGGATCTGCTCGGCCTGCTGTGGCGGGTGCTCGGCTCGAGGCGGCGGCGGGTGTTCGGCTCGAGGAGGCGGCGGATCTGCTCGAGGCAGCGGTGCTCGGTTCGAGGAGGCGGGTGTCGAACTCGGCGGTGGCAGCGAAAACTCGAGAGCGGCGGCGTCGGCTCCGGATCTGCTGTGGCGGCGGCGGTCGAAGCTCGGGAGCGGCGGCCACGGCTCGACGGATCTGAGGCGGCGGCGGATCTTCGAGCTCGACGCGGCAGAAGGAGCTCGACGACGACGGTTAGGTCAAAGTTAGGGTTTTGGGTTTGCTGTGTCGGGGTGGATCGTGTCCGGGGCTGGACACGATGGTGGTGTTGTGGTATTGGGGGTGGACGTGTCCAGGTGTTGGACACAGAAATAATGTACTGTGGTAGGGATGTGTCCAGATGGTGGACACGAGGATGATGTTTGCTGTGGTGGAGGTGGATGTGTCCGGGTGTGTCGGACACAAAAATCTGGTTGTAATGTTGTAAATCTGGACACAGGAAATGAATGGATACGATAGGACACCCGAGGTCGGACACGAGCACATAAATCAATGGTGATGGCTTGTTGGCTTGTGGGAATTTGTGAGGGCTAGCTAGGGTTTCTTGAGAATGGTGATGAGAGACTTTAAATAGGGAAAGAGGGTGTGGGATGAAGGGTGAGGATTGGCCCAAATAATGAATGGCCCAGATTAGGTATGAATAAGTTCTTCATGTGGGAATGAGGGTGTGTTGGCTAGTTAATGAGAAATGGCAAACTTGTAAAATTTTAAAAAGAAAAGATTATAATTTCAGAAAATATTTTAGAAAAGCTAACTGATTTCCAATTAGCTACTAATTAATCCATATTGCAAAATCTTAGAAAGTATGAAATTTATTTATTTACTATCCCAATAAATATAAAATTTATTATATTTTATCAACTAGTCCTTCAAATAATTTCATGATTTCAAGCCAATAAATATTCGAAGCTATAGTATTATATTTACATCATTATTTATCTATTTATTTTATAAAAAAAAGCGACATTTAGGAAAAATAATTTTGATAAAAGATTTTAAATCACCTTCTAAAATCAAACATTGTTCGAAAATCTAATACTAAAAATTCAAGGAGAAAATAATTTATAAACTTGATATTTAAAATAAATTAAAAATCTAATTATTTCGGAAATTTGGAAATCGGAGGTTACAGAATCTCCGGATATAAGCCAGACGACCTTGAAATCCCCTGAGTTCTCTCAGATTACGGGGCGGTCGCATTTTTAAGATGGCCTTGACTTTATCAGGGTTCCCTTGTATGCCTTTAGCGGTAATGACAAATTCCAGGAATTTACCACTAGATACACCCAGAAAGGACTTTGTAGGATTCATTTTGAGTTGATGTTGGCGCATCAACTCAAATACTGTCTTCAAGTCTTGGATGTGGTTATCCTTGAGGCGGCTTTTGACAGCTACATCGTCCACGTAATATTCTACTATTTTGCATAAATGCTCATGAAATATGTTACTCATAGTCCGTTAGTACGTAGCCCCGACATTCTTCAATCCGAAGGACATAACCGTATAGCAATATACCCCCAATGGTGTCCGGAAGGCAGTATGCTTCTCTTCTTCAGGATGCATCTTGATTTGATTGTATCCTGAAAATCTGTCCATGAAAGATATACGTTCAAAACTGCATGTATTGTCAATTATGACGTCTGTAATGGAAAGAGGAAACTCATCCTTGGGGCATGCTGCATTCAGATCTCGATAATCGATGCAGACACGTACTTTTCTATTTTCTTCATGACCGGGACAACATTGGTGACCCAGTTGGGATGTTGTTCTTTCCGGATGAAATCGCAGGCTATCAACTTCTTGATTTCAGTTTCAATGGCGTCCATCATATTCGGGCGGAACCGGCGTTAGTGCTGCTTCACCGGCTTCGAATCGGACAATATATTGAGTTTATGAATAGCCACCTTTGGATCAAGACCTGACATGTCCTCATAATTCCACACAAAGACGTCGATATATTCTTTTATCAGCTGGAAAACTTCTTCCCTTTCTTCTTCGGAAAGATTGTTACTGATAAATATCGGCTTTGGCGAAAGTTTATCCCCAATATCAATCTGGATAACTTTATCTTCAGTGGGAGGTTCTCTCTGCTCGAAGCAAAATTCCCATTGTGTATCCATTTGTTCAGCCCAAGAGTCATTCTCAAACGGTTCAGATTCTTGTTCGTCTGCTTTGAAGGAATCTGTCAATACCGTATTTACTGATAATATTCGTTCGAGAGCATGAGATGAGTCGGAGGGCAACGAGCCATTTTGAGAAGAGAAAAGGATATCCTCGTTTGACTCAAAAGTCGCAAGGGAGGTGGTATACCCTAACCCAAAATGAGTTCGTTGACAATAGGGATCGCCGTGCAGCGGCATTCGTCTGCCTTTCCCGTAGTTGAGACCTGGTTCCAGCTTCAAGTTATAACCCATACTTTGCATGATCTTCAAAGCTTGTGAGCTGTATCTGTGAACTTGCATTTTACCTGTATCGTCATTGAAAGAATCTTCTTATACAGTCGGTTCATTGCACATGCGGTCGAAGACTATTGAACGCTGACTACTGCAGGCAGGCGGGACAATGAAGATAGAATCCTCATGTGGTCCATATGTCGTGATGACATTGGATGATGACGCTACTTCCCACATATATGGATGATAGGAATCTATAGCTTCCAAGAAGTTTTGTGCTATAGGTTCTATATCGTCATGGGGAGAGGATTCCTGAGTCGGAATTTGAGCATCAATATACTGGAAAAGAGGATCTTTATTATCATCCAAAACCGCGTTCCTGGTTGCATTTACATCAATCGGCTGCCTGTTGCGCCGAAGGTTGATGACCAAGGGTGGAGGCTTCTGGTTCAAAGTGATCGCTAGAGGATCACCTCCTTTTCCTGACCTGGTTTTGTTCAGGTGGATAGCCATAGGCTCCATGGCTTTTGGACGAGTAGTTCGCCCTTTCACCTTGATTGACAGATGTTGCTCGGCAGAAGGTTCTTCTGGCTCCCGGTGGGATTCCTTCTCTGCTTCGCCTGACACCTCTTCCATGTAGTTTTGAGAGTACAAAATGGCATCAGAGTAGTAGGATTCTACTCCTTTAAACGGGTTCAGGTCAGCAAACTCCGTTTGTACTGTTCCTTGGGCATCTACATATTTAAAGCATTGATGTAGAGTCTAAGGAACGATATTATGGTCGTGGATCCAAGGTCTACCCAGCAGAATGTTGTAGGACGCCTCTGAATCAATAACGTAATATGTAGCCACTGATCTGAGGTCGCCGATATGGATTCTCAGGCGAATTTTCCCCAACGGCTTACTTTTCCTGGCGTTGAAACCCACGATTGTAGTGGTGGTTTAAGCCAATTCGCTGGTAGGAATCCTCAGCGGTCTGAGCAGACTATGAGGAATGATGCTGATTGATGATCTCGGATCTATGTGAATCCGGTCGACCTCCTTGGAACCGACGTACTCGGTGTAATAGAGGGGTCTGTCATGCTTGTTATGCTTTAACAGCATGTCATCTTGAGTGAAAGTGATATTCGGGACCACCTCCATCACACTGTGGCATTGAGGACATGCCATGGGTTCTTCGTCAGGGTACTTGAGCTGGGTCAAGTATGCATCCGCCTGCATTAATGCTTCACTCAGGGCTTGACGAGTGTCTTGAGAGAGCCTGAGTAGTTCGAAGATGGACAACCTGGCTGGTGTATTAGCCAATTGGGCCAGGATGTCGAAGTTGTATGGCTTCTCTAAACCTTTGTTTTGAATGTTTTTCAAAGGTTTATCGAAGCGCACTTCTTTTTGCTTCCCTTTGTCCGTCGAAGTTGGTCTCGAAGGACCGGCCTCTGGTATGGCGGGTTCTGAAGGCTTGGTAGCTGAAGCGTCTGCCGATGCATTTTCCTGACTTGATCCATAGTCCTTGAGGTAAGCTTTTCCTGAACGGGTTCCAGTAGCCAAGACCTCATCTTCTGATACCGAGTGTACCGTAACCGTGTAACATGGTTTATGCTTCGATCTCTTATTAGACTTAGCCTTAGCAGCTTGAGTCTCTTTTTCGATCTCTGACACCAGATCTGGATGAACCCATATGATCTCGCCCCGCTGGGTAGTTAGGGGTACCAGGTCATAATTTTGACCCCTAGCTGGAGGGAGATTAACGATGTTCATCTTGTCCGAGAAATAGGTGTAACACCGTCCGAGACCTCTCGGGGAGGCAGATTGCCAAATTGCAGAGAGATCATGTTGGCCGTGACCGTCTTTTCGCTGTTGCGCAGAGTGATGGCCTTAGCATCGATCTGCTCCTGGATCTTCCTCTTCAGTACATAACACACTTTTATAGGGTGGTGTATGTATCTATGAAAATGCAGTACTTGGGGTTATTAGTATTGCTGACTTCATTAGGCCGCTTCTTCTCAGGAAGGGTAATCTTGCCGCTTTTGACGAGACACTCGAATATGCTCGGAATATCGTCGTTGTCGAAAGAGTATACTTCAATGGGCCTGGAAGTCCTAGGTTTCGTCTGTGTGGTTGCCGTAGTCTTTTGCCTGGACGTATTGATTGCCAGAGCTTCTTTTCCTTTAGAACCACGAGGATGGTTGCTGTTGGGGGATGATCTCTTGCCTTTATCGGAGGCAGAGATCATGATGCCATTATCACGCACCTTCCGACTGTTGTCCTCGGCGGCTACCGCTGAGATGATGAACGAGGGCCAATCATGGAACTGATATGGTCATGTGAACACCGAGATTACGGGAAGAAGTTTCTTCCTACAAATATCCACCAATCCCGAGTCTGGAACTCCGGGAGGCATTTGCAAAGTGGCTTGACAAAAATGTTCGATGAAGGTGCGAACGTCCTCTTTTTTCTTCTGCTTCACTTCGATGAGAGAGGACATAGACATGTCCATCCCTCCCTCGTAGAATCGTGCAAAGAATAAAGCTTTGAAGTCTTCAAAGGAAGTAATACAGTTATCCGCCAAGCTACGGTACCACTGATAAGCCACTCCCGAGAGACAGCCCTTGAACACCCGAGTGAGGAGGGCGTCATTCCCTTGTAATAACACCGTCATTATACTGAAGTAGTTCATGTACTGACTTGGTGATGTTTTTCCCTCGAATAAAGCCATAGTCTGTGGTTTGTATTTAGGAGGAAAATGGGCCTCTTCCTAGATAGCTGGGTAAGGCTGGTTGATTCCCAATTTCTTGAGCTGATATTTGTGCTTCAAGGCATCAAATTGGGCTTTCAACTCCCGTACTGCCTGCATCAAATTTTTAGCCGGTAGAGGGACCACGAAGTGGTGGGGAATCGGTTACATCGTGACTCCAACGGGACGAGTGAGGAAGCGGAGGAACTGCTGACTCCTGATCTAGAGCAGGCTCTTGGATCGCATGGGATGGTGGTAAGTCCACCCCCACACGTATCTGAGTTGGAGGGACCGATGCTTGAGCCATTGCAGCTATGTGTTGAGTCAGCATCATCTGGTGCATGTTCTCCATCATGGATTGCATCTCTTTCAGGGATATCTCCAGTACAGCAATGCGTTGCTCAGCGCTCCCCAACGGGGAAGCTTCCTCGCGTTCATCTCCAATGGCATAAACTCCCATCTCCCTGGGTGTCATTGAAGGATTAGTATAGGTCTCTGTAGAAGTTGACTCTATACTTTCAGCATCTGATTCGGGAGACTGGCGACCCCAGCATCGGAATTAGAAGAGTACGAAGCCGGTTATCGTGACTTCGAATGGGTGTTTCGGAATACCCCAGCTTCAGTGTTCCTAAGGAGCTTGTTGAATCTCCTTCGGCTCGGAGTTCTAGAGGGATAATGTCTTGAGTTCGATCTTCCCCTAGGTATGTGTGAAGCCATGTTTACTGATGCATGGGTGGGCTCTTCTTCCTGGAAAGATGGAGAGTAGCTCAACCGGTCAAAAACCGACCGTTTTGCTTCAGAACAGCAGTAACTAACTACAATCCTATGACTATTACAATAGTGCTCGCTAGGAGACATAATAGACATGCTGGAAGATCCCCTATCCTTGCGTTTCTGGATCAGATACTCACGCAGGTCAGGAGGATTCATAGAAGAAGAAGAAGAAGAAGAAGAAGAAGAAGAAGAAGAAGAAGATGGCTTATTTCTCCTGTTCACCTCAGTGGGCATGCGGATGTTGGGAACCATAGTTTTCCCTGTGCCACCCGTATACAACAGGTTGGCCATCTGGGTAGCGGATAATCCCCGAGGAGTGTGTCTTTCCGCAAACTGAGCCTTCTTTACGCTGAGGGGCTTCACCTGGCATAATTTGGAGCTCTGCTCAGGTTGGCGTAAAACTGAGGAGGTCCTCAGTCGGCCATCAGCTTTCCGCATAATCCGGAGGGTGGGCAGATTATTCCCTTGCTGGTGTAAAGGTTGAGAAGTTGAGCAGTCCGTCGCTTGCTTTCCCTTGCGTAGATTGCAGGGATCGTCTGCTTTTCCATGGAGGGCAGATGCATTTTTATGCGCGGAGCGCATTTGGAATTTCTGATTTGGCGCTAAGGCATTGTCAGAAATTCTGTCTGCCACGTCATCGACGGGAGACTGAGTTTTACGCGCAGAGCGCGGAGTAGACTTCTGGACTAGCGCTGAGGCATCGTCGAAAGTTTTGTCTACCACGTCATGGACGGGAGACTGAGTTTTACGCGCAGAGCGCAAAGGTTGTGCAGCTACAACCTGGTTGGTCGGAGTGGTCGGAGAGTCGGCAGGAATGGTAGGGGATGTCTTGGGCATCTAGACCTTACGCAGCTTCCTGTTGTCTTGGACAGAGAGAGAGTGAGATCTACCCCCTGTTCGAAGCATATCTTCGTAGGCAGACTAGTCGAACTGGACGACCAGGGTCTTCTTTACGGATTCCACGAATGCCGCATCGTGTTGAGCAATTGCTTTCTCATCAGAAGAGAAAGACGTCCCGAGCAGAGTCGCCATCTTATGTTTGATAATAAACGGAAGAAATAAGACGAGGTTTATACGAAACTCGCTCTTAGGTTTACAAACAAGAAGTACAATTAATCCTATACGAGGATGTCGAGTATAATTTTTTAATCTGGATAAATATTGCTATAGGAGTCTGATCTACAGTCGATCACTTTGTCCCTTGGACCACACGATGATGAAGAAGTGCCGTAGAAGACAGAAAGCAGCTTCGAAGGTTGCAAAAGAGAGTGGATGCTCGATGCCAAAGTCGTCAATCACTACTCTTTGCCTGAGCTCTGGATTCTTCTCTCTCAAAGACTCTTTCACTCTTAGTTCCTTGACCTTCGGTTGTTTCGACCTCGGTTCTGACCTTGAGTTTTTCGACCATTTTTTTCACACTGAATTTTTCTTCACCTTTACCTGTGTCAATAGAGGTCTCTATTTATAAAATTTTAGTGACAGTGACCACCCAGTCGGCGTAAAAACCGAGCAATAGAAAGTATGGCACCTTTTTACGCAATGGTTATAATAACCGTTGCCCGCGTATAAATGATCTCCTGAATGAGCGTGTGATGCGTGTCCCATTAATAGACAATGCGTATAACTGCTGCGAAGATCACGACATAAAAGTCACGTAGGTAGTTATCCCTCGGGTAGAAAAGGTTGGCGTAGAAGCCAATAACTGTCACTATGGCGTAGAAGCCAAAGAGTTATCAAACCGGCATAGAAGTCGAGTAGGCGTAGAAGCCGAGCAGGCATAGAAGCCGAGTAGGCATAGAAGATAGCTGATCCTCCTCCCTTGACTGAGGCTTGAGCGAATTCTGGACCGAATAGCTTTAATACGCACTAGTGCAGATGTAGCTTGAGTTGGCGTATTCCAAGGAGATAGCGTACAGCGTGCTCCCATAGCTGAGAATAGCCTGATGGCGTAATGTGCAAAAGTGATGATGTGGACGTTTTAGCCGAAATTATGGCTTTTGAAGATATAATCAAATCTCTTGCATTAAATGCAGAGATCTGCCCCCATCCCGCACATTAAATGCAGAGGCGTGTCTCGAAGATCTGCCATCATTCTGCGCTTTAAATGCAGAGACGTGCATCGAGGGTCTGCCATCATTCCGCGCATTAAATGCAGAGACGTGCCTCGAGCCCTGTACGAAGAGCAGCTTTTGAAGTGGCAGCCTGTTTGTCTTCTGTGGAGCATAAACAGCTCACATCTGCCTGTGTAAAACTAGGCAGCGTATTCTCTTGTATGCGTAAAAGCAGTTTACGTCGAGGAAATGGCACTAAACGATAGTCTGGGTCGCTGTACCGCGCCATCATTATAGCCGTCGTCTGGGTAGTCGTGCAGTACTCTTTGTTAGGAGTCCGACGTCAGGTTCACTGCATGATTTGACAGGTTTATTTCGAGGAATACGAAGCGTTCCTCGTACACTTCAATGCTGCATAAAAAGCGGATGAGTTTTACGCCATAAAGGCGATATAGCACCCTTTTTACGCTGAAGCAGCCTGGACGTACTACATTACGCGGATAGTCCTTGAGCTTATATTTTACGCTGTACTTAGCGGAGAAGCTCTGTTGTACGTCGATGGCTCCGAAGTCATCTTTTATGCTGCCCAGCACCAAAATGCTGCGTATAGCTTTCCCGCGTATTTTTCATGCTTCTACAGGTATGAAGTGTGCGGACTTGGTCAACCTGTCTACAGTCACCCATATATCATTGTTTCCTCCAAGTGATCGCGGTAACCCTGAGACAAAGTCCATGGTAATGTGTTCCCACTTTTATTCTGGAATGGATAAAGGCTGTAGTAGTCCTCTAGGTCTCTGACGTTCCAGCTTTACATATTGGCACACTAAGCACCTTGAGACGAATCTAGCTACGTCTCTCTTCATCTCATATCACCAAACATATTTTCTTAGATCTTTGTACATCTTTGTAGCTCTTGGATGCATGAAATATTGAGATTGGTGGGCTTCTTGCATGATTTCTTCTCTCAGACTTCCACTTTGTACATAATATCTAGTGCCATGTCTGAGTGTTCTGTCCTATGCAATGTCGAGCCCTTCAAGTAATCTTGCTTGCACATGTGCCCTGATACAGCGGAGACTCTCATCCTGAACGTGAGTCTCTTTGATTTTCTCCATGAGACTGGATTGGACTTGCAAAGTCATCAACTATTGCTTTATCCCTGGGATAAAAACTTCTATTCCCAAACTCTCCAAATCTTCCAGAAGATATATGTCCATTGTCAAGTACATTGCCATCGAGTGTCGACTAAATACATTTGCTACTACGTTAGCCTTCCCCGGATGGTACTGAAGAGTGATGTCGAAGTCCTTTATTAACTCCAACCACCTTCACTGTCTCATATTTAACTCCTTCTGGGTAAAAAACATATTTGAGACTTATGTGGTCTATAAAGATCTCGACCCTTTCTCCATAGAGGTATTACTTTCAAAGCTTTAAGGCAAAGATGACTATTATAAGCTCTAAGTCATATGTAGGATAATTTTTCTTATGACGCCTTAGTTTCCTAGAAGCATAAGTTATAACCCTCTTATTTTGCTCTAGCACACACCCCAAGCCTTTACCAGATACATCACTATAAATGACGAATCCTCCTAATCCTGATAGTAAGGCCAAAATAGGTGCACTGGTTAATCTTTTATTTAATTCTTCAAAAGCTGTATGTCATGCTTCTGTCCGTACAAACTCCTCGTTGGTAAGCTTGGTCATCGATTATGCAATTTTAGCAAAGTCTTATACAAATTTCTAATAGTAGCCTGTCAATTCTAAGAAACTTCTAACTTCTGCTATTGAACTTGTAGTAGTCCATGATTCAACAGCTGCAATCTTCTTTGGGTCTACTGCTATGCTATTTTCTGTCACCACATGCCTTAAAAATTCTACCTTGTCTAAAAAAACTCATACTTAGAGAGTTTTTCGTACAACTTCCCCTTTCTCAATGTTTTCAGAAGTATTATCAGGTGCTCTTCATGTTCTTCCGGGGTCTTGGAGTATATCAAGATGTCATCGATAAAGACTAGTACAAAATTTTCCAAGTAATGGTGGAAGACCTTGTTCATATGGTTCATGAATACTATGGGGGCATTGGTAAGTCCGAAAGGCATTACTAGGAACTCGTACTGCCCATATCTGGTGTTGAAGGCCATCTTCGGAATGTCTTGCTCTATGACTTTCACTTGGTGATATCCCGACCTCAAATATATCTTGGAGAATACTTTTGCTCCACTTATCAAGTCAAAAAACTTATTTATCCGGGGAAGTGGGTACTTATTTTTGATTGTGATATTGTTCAAGGCCCGATAGTCAATACACATTCTGACTGCCCCGTCCTTCTTGGGCACAAAGAGAACTGGAGCTCTCCAGGATGATAAATTGGATATGATGAAGCCTTTATCTACAAGTTTATTAATTTGCTAATTTATCTCTTTTGTTTCCTTTGGATTAATCCTATAGCAATTCTGTGAGATAGGAGCGGCTCCTGGAACTAAGTCGATGGAGAATTCTATGTCTCTATCTGGAGGAAGTCCGGGTAGTTTGTCTGGAAATACGTCCATGAATTCTGTAATAATGGGATGAGGGGGTGCCTTCTCTTCAATCATTGCACTATAGTTGATTTCCTCAAGCCTTTCTTTCTCTGCTCTGGGAAGCTCAAACTCTGGCTCTCCTGGCGGACTAAATATTATACTCCCTTGATGGCAATTTATCACTGCAAAATTCTTACTCAACCAGTCCATCCCTAGGAATACATTGAATCATGTAAATGGCATTACGAGGAGCTGTACCTTAAACTCTCTACCCGCTATGTTGATTGGGCACTCACAAGCATCTCTAACTGGCACTATTCCTCCATCGGTCATTATTCTGTAGGCCTTCTTTGTGAACCTAGTGTCTAAGTTATGTCTAAGCATGAATTCTAAAGATACAAAACTGTAGGATGCGCCAGAATCAAACAATGCAGTAACCGGATATGAGTAAATTATGATGGAACCTGTGATGACATCAGCGGTCGCCTCTGGCTCCTCCATAGTTATGAAAAAATCTCTCCCCTGAGGTGCTGCTCCCTTTTGCTGCTGGTGTTGTGCAAACTTCTACTGCTGTGTAGGAAAAGGTGGGCCCCATGGCTTAAATCCTGGCTGTCCCATCGGTACAGTAGTAGGGCCTCTGGTAGGACAAGAAAGTGCTGCAGAACACTCCCTAGCCTGATGCTCAGTTGATCCACAAATCAGGAAATATCCAAGGCATTTCCTGCAAACTTGTCAAGTGCTCCCTTTCTTCTGGCAATATCCATAGGGAAGAACTGGTTGTATCTGCCTCTGCTGAACATGTGGTACTTTGACTGGAGAAGGCTGAGATGGAAAAGGCCTTGCATGAGTGTTGGGGCACTTTGCAGGGCCCGTATGTCCACTTGTGCCTCCAAAAGCCTCTCGGTTCCTTTTTGGGTGAAGGTTAGCTTCAATCCCCTGAGCAACAGATAGTATCATCGAATATGTATCCGTGCCATTAGCAATAACGATGATGTGAATATCCTGGGCTAGTCCTTGGCAGAACCTCTTGGCTCGGTCCTTCGGTTCACGAACCATGAACTCGGCAAATCGACTCAAGTGGCTAAACACGGCTGTGTACTTGTCCACTGAACGGTTCCCTTACTCCAAATTCTGGAATTGCTTTTCCAGAGTATCTCGGGATACAGTGGAAAAGAACTTTTGCTTGAAGAGATCTATGAATCTCTCCCAAGTGAGCCCTGGTACCCTCAGCTTAGGTTCATTCCTAAACCAAGTCCGTGCTATGTCGCAAAGCTGTAGTCCCGTGGCTTCCACCTTCAGATCATCCGGAAGCCTAGTGACGCAAAGAAGTCGCTCTATGTCCTCTAGCCACTCGTCCACATAGATGATCCCCTAGGTTCCTTCGAACTCTCTAGGACTAAGTCACTTGAAGTCTAGAATAGTGCTAACCTTGGGCTAAACCGGCTGATGCTGCTGCGGCGGGGGTGGCTGGAAAGTTACCTTGTCCATGGCAGCCAAGGCAATAAGATGGGCACTATCTATGGCCTCTCTCAAGATGGTAGTCAGCTCCCTCTGGGTTTCCATCATACCGTGGAGCAACTCGTAGAGCTGTGCTCCATCCATGGGCGAGGAACCCGTAGTCGGGAAGGTGGGAATGCCACCCTAAAATGATAGTACGGGAGGTGGGGGAGGAGTCCCAGTCATTTCTTTGCCTCCTGGGTGAGCAAAGGATGCTCCTCCGGAAGACACAATACTGGGGGTGCGGCCTTGCGTCTCCTTTCTTCTCTTTGCCATTCTCAGGAATAGAGGAAAGAGAACATAAGAGTCCATAGAAGGTGAGGAAAAATAAAGATAATAAAGTAAAGACAGAAATAAAGTGTTAATCCTCCCAATCAGTCCTAAGCTGTGATGAGTTTCTAGACCTACATAGGCCACCACTAAAAATATGTCATACCTCGCTCCCTAATAATCGGGTATGGGTTGGGCATGTCCAGCCTACGCAGTCGTTGACAGCGGTAGTCAGCTGTCTATACCTCAATTGTCATCCAAGTATAATGTTCGATTATTCATCATGGCTCTCTAGACACGCTTTCCCCATCATGAACAATTACCATAATCACTATTGCTTTTATTACATGTTCTTTACAAAGAATATACGGGACCAAACCCGGTGAATATAAATGCGACAATCATCACAACACGATATAATCACAATACAAAGCAATCCAAAGAAAATAAAACTAGAAAATAATCTTAAGTCTCCAAGGAAGTGTCCTCCATGTCCGCGGTTGTCTCCAAACTAGCATTGTAGAAGCATGGAAAATCTCTTCCATGCGCCAATAATAATCAAAGGCTGTGCCCCACAGTGATCAAGCTAGCCCCTGCGCCATAATGATCCAATATTATGCCCCGACTGTTTTATAAATAGTATTCCCATGTGCCAGTAGTGCCATGAGCCACTAAGTAACTAGTATTACCATGCGCCACTACTCCCTCAAGCATCCCTATGTGCCAAGCGAAAGGATACTTCACAGATGCGCTGCTGTAGTTCTTGCTGTTATCTCCTCCATGCTTTTGTTCAAAGTATTCTGAACTTAAAAAAACTTACAAAGTTTAGAAACTTTGAAGAAGATCTTGTAGAAGCATGAAAATCATTGTAAACTCCCTCGATCAGATTTCAGTAATTTAGGATTAGTTTAGACTAATTAGAATTATAGCAACTTTTTAAAAATTTATTTATTATATAATCTATTGATTGTGCACCTGTTCATTACACAATTAATTAGGACATCCCACTAGCTGTTAAACCCTAAACAAATTTCACATACCTGCCCTAGACTTGTTAGACTACTTTTTCTGTATTTTGTGCAACTTCCAGAAATCTTGTTTGATGCTTCGTTTTAGTCGTACAAATATCGTTACAAACGTACGTATTTATTTCCTATTTAATTTTCTGCTCTTTACCCATCTCTGTACCCCTAGAGATTTGAGGACCAGTAGGCACCTGTTTTGCCCAAACAAAAATACGATAATATTCTAGACTGAATATACTACAATTAGTGTATTGACACCGTAGAAAAATTATGACCCTAATAGCCTCTAAATAATTAGTGAACACCGTGCGCAGTATTTATTAATTAATAAATACGAGGACCCGTATCACCTAAAAAATCAGACCCTGCCTCTGCCCAGACTCACCCCACACTGTCCAAAATATTTTCCCCTGCTTTTTCCCCCATTTTTGTACAATTTAGTAATTCGGGGAATCAGTAATTAAAATTTGGTAAATTGTAAAATTACGCAAAATATAAATTTTATGCTTTTATGCAATTTATGAAAAGTTAGGGGTTTTTTGCAAAATTGCATGCAAGGTGGCAAAATTCTATTGGCTAGACCATAGGTGTATGGGACCCACCCAAAACACCCAGAAAAATCCAGGAGAAATATCCCCAAAAATCAGAATTACCTAGCTACCCCAAAACTTCCTCTTAATTACAAAACTGTCATTGCCTACAACCCCTATAAAACCCGACCCCCCTCTCTTCAAACCCTCACAGCCCTCACCTCCGACCACCGCCTCCGGCCAAACCCTGCCCGACCCTTCGCCGTGACACGCTCTCCCCTCCGGCCAAGTCCCACCCCCAGCCACCGCCTGCTCCGTCGTGGCCAGCCACTGCAGACCCATCCCGACTTCACCTCCACAGCACCACCACCACTCCCATCCACCCCCAGCGCCACCTCCGGCCGTCGCCGACCACCGCCACCACCCCCAAACGCCTCGTCGTCGTCCCCTCCGTCGAACCAACCCACCACCACCACCCCACGACGCCTCCAGCCACCGCCCTGACCTCCACAGTGCCCCGGCCGAATTCTCGACTACACCACCACCCTCACCTCCGACGGCCTCCAGCCTCCACCACCGCCGTCGTGGACCTCCGCCACCACCACCAACCTGACCGCCACCCTCCCCTCTGTCGAACCCACCGCCTGTCCGGCCACCTCCGTCGCTCCTCCGCCGCCGGCAGCCCCCGCATTTAACTGCTGTTGCTGCTGCTGCCAGTAGCTACTGCTGCTGTTCCCGCTCCTCCGGCCGCCTCCGGCCGACTCCGCCGCCGTCCACCCGCCGTCGACGACCTGTGGGACCCCCCCTGTCAGTAGGTATAATACTTAACCCTAATATATATATATATATTTCTATATGTATATGTATATATATGTATATATATATGTATATAAATAATATGTATCAATATGTATATATGTATATATATATATATATATATATGTATTATATACTGTTATTATACAGTATATTATACTGTATATACTATTATTATATATTTACTAAATATATGTATATATATCTATGATTCTATACATATATATTTATATGTATATATGTATAAGTATATGTATATTTATATATACTATATAATATTATGATATATATATATGCATTTATTTCTGTTTTTATATATATATATATATATATATATATATATATATATATATATATATATATATATATATATATAGAGTATATATATATATGTGTACATATATATAAATAATATGTATACTATATGTTATATATTATATGTATATATAACATATTTGTATATATAATTACTATTATATAGTATATATGTATACTATATGTTATTTATTTTCTGCACTTAATTCATTCCTGCTCCTATTATAGATGTATATATATATATATATATATATATATTAATATCCAGCTGGATAATACAGCTTATATATATATATACCTATTTTCAATTCTTGCAATGTCATTTCAATTTATTATTTATTATATATTACTGTGCTGGATAATACAGCCTACATATATATGTATAATTTCAATTCTTGTACTGTCATTTAAATTCATTATATATATATAAATATATTATCTATATACATTATGTACTATTACATAGATATATATGTATTTATTTTCTGTCCTGTCATTTAAATTTATATATATATATACATCAGTGGATACACCCTGATATCATAATATTATTTATATATGGCAGAGGATATACCCTGCTACTATTATAAATTCTATATATACCTGCATTTTTCTGTTCTGTATATACTATATATACTGCTATATATATTATATCTATATACATATATACATACTATATATATACTATATATATATGATTATATATGTAAATATAAATATATATACATATACTTTATATTACAACTTTGATATTCACGAACCCTGTCTGTTTTAACAGAAACCAACTTCAGCACAGCCAGTGACCCCCAGTCACAAGCACCCTCAACCCTGACTGTGAGATCAGGTTTTCAGTACTATCAGGGAGTAGGCAAGTATACCTTGCCAAGTTAATATTCAAATTCAATTATTGATATCTGCTTTGTTCCTGAATTTCATATACCATGATTACCTGAGACTGCCTTGGGTACAGTCAACTGATACGTTGACATTAGCACATTTAACTTAGTCTTATAGACTCACCATTTGCTGTGAGAGTATTCTAATATTCTCCTAGACCCTAACACGGAAACACCCAACATGGTTGCAATGCATATTGGGATACGAGCTGCGTAGTTGATTAGCTACCAGTATGTGTGACCCGCATCATGGATTAAAATAATTCAGGAATAGTATGACTTGACATTTAGTTTTATTGGGATGGGAAAGATAACTAGTAGACGTATGGGACACCCCCTCCATAAATGTTTTATACTTTCGTACCATGATGGTCGATTGCAGAGTTCCCTTGAGTCAGGGGGCATATGACACATATACTAGCCAGTCCCCCACGATTGGTGAACTACGTCAGCATATGTCTAGCCGACACAATCCCATGCGTACTACAAGGTCTTTACTTGCATTTTACTTAGAATGATTAGCACCCTGTATTTATTTTCTTTATTCAGTATTTACATACATGGCATGTCATTTTCTGTATCTTGTTATGTCCCACTGAGGACCTGGTTCCCTGCCAGATCTAGACCAGGCTTTCTACCCCACTGTGTACGGCCCTGATCAGGAGGCTAGATGTGTTACGAGGAGGAGCTCGAGGAGACACCCTCAGAGTATGCTTGACCCTAGAGGCCTGCCACCTGGAGATGGAGATATTTTGATCAGATAGACACTGCTTAGTTTATCTGATTTTCTGCGCTATTATCAGTTTTTGTAGTAGGCTTGTAATCTCACCAGTTGTGTACTGTATCAGACTCAGTTTTATATATATTCAGCACTTGCTTTTCTGACATTTTGTTGTGGATGAGATAGTTTTGCCTGTGTTGTTCTTGTAGTATCTTAGGACAGTGTAGCACGTCCCTATGGGTCTATTCAAAATAGATTAAGCCCTTAGTGACGTGTCAGCTGGCCAGTGACACGTGGCCTAGTTCCTGACATTTTGGGACTGGGGCGTGACATGGTTTTAGTGGTGGCCCATGCAGGTCTAGTTTTTATTGCTAGTGGTATGATGACATGCCTAGCAAGCCTGCCATAGGATAGGAATATTAGGTCTCATCCACACTGACACCATCTTTACAATTTCTATTATTGCATCTTGCTTGATTATCTTTATTTATCTCCTTTGTGTTTTCTAATTTTCCTATTTTCCTCAGAAATATGGACATACCCGGGAAACTTGCGAATAATGGGGCTGACCAAGCAACAGACCCTTCGCCAAGTGCCCAAGGAACTCCGTCCAATCATCAGAATTCTGGTCAGAAGACGACACCAATACCGCAGGCGGAGACACCTTTGCCTCCACCTCCAGCCTTGCCTATCCTGATGCCACAACTTGAGGGTCAACCTCAAATGTTGCAGTTTCTCCAGACTATGTTGCAGAACCAGTGGCAACAGACTGAGGCCCTGAGACAGTCTCAGTGGCAGCAAACTGAAGCTCTGCGACAGACGTTGATGACGGCTTTGGAGAGAGCTACTACTCCGACACCAGCACCTGTCCAACCAGCGGGCACAGTTCGAGGCTTCCGTCAAATGAGCCCGAGATATTTCAAAGGCAACGAGACTCCTGAGGAGATCTCCGACTGGATCTCTAACACCGAAATGCTGCTAGAAGGATCGCAACTCACCCCCGACCTATGGATGACCGCTGTGAGGGGCCAACTTCTTGGCAACGCCCATAACTGGTGGGAATCCATAGAGCGCAGCGTCGGCAAAGACCAAACTTGGCAACAATTCTTGGAGCACTTCAACGCCAAGTACTTCCCAGCGACAGTCCAGAATGCCCTATACTCCCAGTTCCTGCACCTGGAGCAGGAAAACATGACGGTAGATGCCTACGACACAGAGTTTAGCAGACTAAGTCATTTCGGTGCTGATCTGATTCCGAACGAGCTGAAGAAGGCTAAAAGTTTCCACCATGGCCTTAACTACGAGCTCCAGAGGTACACAACAATGCAGTCAAGGATCTCCTACAACGAGGTTCTTACAGAAGCCAGGGAGCAAGAAGCCATTGGCCGAGGAGCCAGACGCTCAAATCCAACCTTCTCGGCCAAGAACCAGCAAGGAGCAGGAGGACCTATCCGTCGTCCACAATATCAGACGCAGCAGACAACGGGACCCTATCATAAGAAGGAGCTTCCGACTTGTCACTTTTGTGGCAAGAAGGGGCATTTTGCCAATGACTGTAGAAAGAAGCTAGGATTATGCTTGCTATATGGAGCTAAAAATCATATGGCCAAAGACTGCCCACAACACAAAGATGCAGCACCTCAGCAAGGACAGAAGCCAGGAGCACAAGCCCAGAAGATGCTACCCTCCACATCAGGAGGATATCAGAGAGGAGCACCTCTGCCTACTCAGGAGGCCCAGTTCAAGGCCAGACAACAAGCCGGAGGGCAAAGACAGGGTCAAGCCTTTGCGTTAGCTGCCGTTGCAGAAGAGCCTGAAGGGGAAACTATAACAGGTACCATTTTAGTTGCTTCATTACCTGCAACTGTATTATTCGATTCTGGGGCTACTTTGTCTTTCATATCCAGTAGTTTCATAGCCATGCACAAGCTATCCACTTCTCCGCTACCCAAGTGTTGGAAAATACTTACTGGAGGAGGTATTGTTCCAGTTACCAATATTATCGAAACCTGTCCGGTAGTTGTTTGTAGTAGAGGACTAAGAGCACGATTTTTGGTACTCCCAATGCCAAATTTCGACGTTGTCTTAGGCATGGACTGGCTAAGCCAGAATAATGCTATCCTAGACTGCCGAAAGGGTAGTGTTATCTTTAGACCCCCAGATCACCCAGAGTTCGAATATGTCCGAGGAACCATCGAGCAAGGAGTGGGCCAGACTCCTAGAGCTTACATAGCGATGGAGACAGCACTTCCCTCAATTGTAGCAGAGTTCGAGGACGTATTTCCAGAAGAATTGCCAGGCCTACCGCCTGACAGAGAAGTAGAGTTCATTATTGAGCTGATACCCGGAGCTGCACTAGTATCCTCCAATGTATACCGACTGGCGAAGAAGGAGCTTGACGAGATGAAGCTTCAACTGGAGGAATTACAGATCAAGGGATTTGTTCGTCCTATTGCATCACCCTGGGGAGCACCAGTGTTGTTTGTACCAAAGAAGGACGGAACATATCGCATGTGCATTGATTACAGAGCCCTCAACGCTCTGACAATAAAAAACAAGTACCCCTTGACGAGAATTGACGACCTGATCGATCAACTAACAGGAGCCGTGGTATTCTCGAAGATAGACTTGAGATCAGGCTATCATCAGGTCAAGGTACGGAGGGAAGATATTCCAAAGACAGCATTCAGGACTCGTTATGGTCACTACGAGTTCCTGGTGATGCCGTTTGGACTAACTAATGCACCTGCCGTATTCATGAATCTGATGAACCGAGTCTTCCACCAATATCTGGACCAGTTCGTGGTAGTCTTCATCGACAACATTCTGGTATACTCGAAGAGCCACAAGGAGCATGAAGAGCACTTAAGGTTGGTACTAGAGACGCTGAGACGGGAGAGCCTTTATGCTAAGATGAGCAAGTATGAATTCTTCCTTGATCGTATCGCATTTCTTGGACACGTTATCACAGGAGAAGGCATCTCGGTAGACCCAGCAAAGATTTCATCTGTGGAGACATGGCCAACTCCGACCAATGTCTCAGAGGTGAGAAGCTTTCTAGGACTTGTCGGATATTACCGGAGGTTCGTAGAAAACTTTACAAGAATCGCGGAGCCGATTACCCGTCTTACCCGCAAGGAGCAGGAGTTCATATGGACTGAAGAATGCCAGACAGCTTTTGATGACTTGAAAAAGCGTCTGACTACAGCTCCCATCTTGACTATACCATCTGGATCCGGAGGTTTCGTCATATATAGCGATGCATCCGGAAAAGGATTTGGTTGTGTCTTAATGCAACATGGAAATGTTGTAGCTTATGCCTCAAGACAGTTGAGGACTCATGAGAAGAATTACCCCACTCACGACCTGGATCTTGCCGCAGTCATCTTCGTCCTGAAGCTATGGAGACACTATCTATATGGCAAACGAGTGGAGATATTCACCGATCACAAAAGCCTGAAGTACGTCTATACCCAGAAGGACCAAAATCTGAGACAAAGACGATGGCTCGAAGTGATAACGGATTTCGAAATTGATCTACAGTACCATCCGGGGAAAGCTAATGTGGTGGCAGATGCTATAAGCAGAAGACCCTCGGCATTCTTTATAATTACCCAACCAGGTCTTCTGAGAGATCTAGAAAATTTGGGAATAGAGGTCATTATGCTAGGACTTGACGGCCAATTATCAAACTATCAGCTGCAATCAACCTTGGTAGAAAGAATCAAAGCTGCTCTACCAACAGATGCAAGATTTCAGAGGCTTCGACAAAGAACAGAGGCTGGAATTCAGACAGGATATCGCATACACAAAGATGGGACTCTAAGATGTGGTGATCGTCTTTATGTTCCAAATGGAGAACTTCGTAGTGAGCTGATGTCAGAAGCTCATAGCTCAACATACTCTATACATCCAGGAGGCACAAAGATGTACAAAGATCTGCGATAATATTACTGGTGGCATGGAATGAAGCGGGAGATAGCATGCTTTGTGGCTAAATGCCTGGTGTGTCAGCAAGTCAAGGCTGAGCATCAAAGATCTGCCGGTCTACTTCAACCCCTCCCAATACCTGAGTAGAAATGGGAACACATTACGATGGACTTTGTTACGGGCTTTCCAAGAAGTCCTAGTGGTCGTAATGCTGTCTGGGTGATTGTAGACAGACTCACCAAGGCTGCTCATTTCTTACCTTTCAGAGTCGGGCAATCTACCGAAGTCTTGGCAGATATGTACATGAAGGAGATAGTACGTCTACATGGAGTACCAGTCAGTATAATATCTGACAGGGATACGAGATTTACATCTTACTTTTGGCAAAGTATGCAAGAGAGTCTTGGTACCCGCCTCAAGTTCAGTACCTCGTATCATCCACAGACAGATGGCCAGTCAGAGCGCACCATCCAGACTCTAGAAGATATGCTGAGAGCCTGTATGCTTGATTTCAGCGAATCATGGGAAGATCACTTACATCTGGTGGAATTTTCCTACAACAACAGCTATCAAGCGAGCATTCAAATGGCTCCCTTTGAAGCTTTTTATGGAAGGAAATGCCGTTCCCCAGTATGCTGGAGCGATATTGGCGAGAGACAGATTCTGGGGCCAGAACTGATTATTCGTACGGTGGAGAAGGTAAAGAAGATCCAGGGACACCTACGAGCTGCACAAGACAGGCAGAAGCACTGGGCCAACATTCATCGCCGACCTTTAGAGTTCCAAGTAGGGGAGCATGTGTTCTTGAAGATCTCACCTACTCGAGGAACTATCAGATTTGGAGGAAGAGGAAAACTGAGTCCAAGGTACATTGGACCCTTCGATGTGTTGGAACGCGTCGGAGAAGTTGCTTACAGACTAGCTCTACCTCAGACCTTGGAGGGAGTACATGACGTCTTCCACGTATCTCAGCTGTGGAGGTACATTCCAGACCCGAGTCATGTGCTGGACTATTCAGAGATCACCATCGGGCCAAGCTTATCATACCAGGAGGAGCCTGTAGAGATCCTGGACCGTAGCGAGAAAGTGTTGCGAGGCCAGACTATTCCTCTCGTTCGTGTTGCATGGAGACATCATGCACCAGGTGAATCCACCTGGGAACGAGAAGAGGATATTCGACAGCGTTACCCCCACCTATTTCCAAACCAGGGTATGTCCAATATTTCAAACTCAATCTCTCTTAATCATCATATGTCCATAATCAATCTTTCATTCTCATTATATGTGTGTTTTTATTTCGAGGACGAAATATTCTAAGGAGGGTAGATTGTAAACTCCCTCGACCAGATTTCAGTAATTTAGGATTAGTTTAGACTAATTAGAATTATAGCAACTTTTTAAAAATTTATTTATTATATAATCTATTGATTGTGCACCTGTTCATTACACAATTAATTAGGACATCCCACTAGCTGTTAAACCCTAAACAAATTTTACATACCTGCCCTAGACTTGTTAGACTACTTTTTCTGTATTTTGTGCAACTTCCAGAAACCTTGTTTGATGCTTCGTTTTAGTCGTACAAATATCGTTACAAACGTACGTATTTATTTCCTATTTAATTTTCTGCTCTTTACCCATCTCTGTACCCCTAGAGATTTGAGGACCAGTAGGCACCTGTTTTGCCCAAACAAAAATACGATAATATTCTAGACTGAATATACTACAATTAGTGTATTGACACCGTAGAAAAATTATGACCCTAATAGCCTCTAAATAATTAGTGAACACCGTGCGCAGTATTTATTAATTAATAAATACGAGGACCCGTATCACCTAAGAAATCAGACCCTGCCTCTGCCCAGACTCACCCCACACTGTCCAAAACATTTTCTCCAGCTTTTTCCCCCATTTTTGTACAATTTAGTAATTCGGGGAATCAGTAATTAAAATTTGGTAAATTGCAAAATTACGCAAAATACAAATTTTATGCTTTTATGCAATTTATGAAAAGTTAGGGGTTTTTTACAAAATTGCATGCAAGGTGGCAAAATTCTATTCGCTAGACCATAGGTGTATGGGACCCACCCAAAACACCCAGAAAAATCCAGGAGAAATATCCCCAAAAATCAGAATTACCTAACTACCCCAAAACTTTCCCTTAATTACAAAACTGCCATTGCCTACAACCCCTATAAAACCCGACCCCCCTCTCTTCAAACCCTCACAGCCCTCACCTCCGACCACCGCCTTCGGCCAAACCCTGCCCGACCCTTCGCCGTGACACCCTCTCCCCTCCGGCCAAGTCCCACCCCCAGCCACCGCCTGCTCCGCCGTGGCCAGCCACTGCAGACCCATCCCGATTTCACCTCCACAACACCACCACCACTCCCATCCACCCCCAGCGCCACCTCCGGCCGTCGCCGACCACCGCCACCACCCCCAAACGCCTCGCCGTCGTCCCCTCCGTCGAACCAACCCACCACCACCACCCCACGACGCCTCCAGCCACCGCCCTGACCTCCACTGTGCCCCGGCCGAATTCTCGACTACACCACCACCCTCACCTCCGACGGCCTCCAGCCTCCACCACCGCCGTCGTGGACCTCCGCCACCACCACCAACCTGACCGCCACCCTCCCCTCTGTCGAACCCACCGCCTGTCCGGCCACCTCCGCCGCTCCTCCGCCGCCGGCAGCCCCCGAACTTAACTGCTGTTGCTGATGCTGCCAGTAGCTACTGCTGCTGTTCCCGCTCCTCCGGCCGCCTCCGGCCGACTCCGCCGCCGTCCACCCGCCGTCGACAACCTGTGGGACCCCCCTGTCAGTAGGTATAATACTTAACCCTAATATATATATATATATTTCTATATGTATATGTATATATATGTATATATATATGTATATATATATGTATATAAATAATATGTATTAATATGTATATATGTATATATATATATATATATATATATATATATATATATATATATATATATATATATATATATATATATATATATATATATATGTATGTATTATATACTGTTATTATACAGTCTATTATACTGTATATACTATTATTATATATTTACTAAATATATGTATATATATCTATTATTCTATACATATATATTTATATATATTTATATGTATATATGTATAAGTATATGTATATTTATATATACTATATAATATTATGATATATATATGCATTTATTTCTGTTTATATATATATATATATATATATATATATATATATATATATATATATATATATATATATATATATATATATAGTATATATATATATGTGTACATATATATAAATAATATGTATACTATATGTTATATATTATATGTATATATAACATATTTGTATATATAATTACTATTATATAGTATATATGTATACTATGCATTATTCTTTTATTTATTTTCTGTACTTAATTCATTCCTGCTCCTATTATATATGTATATATATATATATATATATATATATATATATATATATATATATATATATATATATATATATATATATATATATATATATATATATATATATATATTATCTATATATGTATATATTAATATCCAGCTGGATAATACAGCTTATATATTTATACCTATTTTCAATTCTTACAATGTCATTTTAATTTATTATTTATTATATATTACTGTGCTGGATAATACAGCCTACATATATATGTATAATTTCAATTCTTGCACTGTCATTTAAATTCATTATATATATATATATATATATATATATTATCTATATACATTATGTACTATTACATAGATATATATGTATTTATTTTTTGTCATGTCATTTAAATTTATATATATATATATACATCAGTGGATACACCCTGATATCATAATATTATTTATATATGACAGAGGATATACCCTGCTACTATTATAAATTCTATATATACCTGCATTTTTCTGTTCTGTATATACTATATATACTGCTATATATATTATATCTATATATATATACATACTATATATATATATAACTATATTATATATGTAAATATAAGTATATATACATATATTTTATATTACAACTTTGATATTCACGAACCCTGTCTGTTTTAACAGAAACCAACTTCAGCACAGCCAGTGACCCCCAGTCACAAGCACCCTCAACCCTGACTGTGAGATCAGGTTTTCAGTACTATCAGGGAGTAGGCAAGTATACCTTGCCAAGTTAATGTTCAAATTCAATTATTGATATCTGCTTTGTTCCTGAATTTCATATACCATGATTACCTGAGACTGCCTTGGGTACAGTCAACTGATACGTTGACATTAGCATATTTAACTTAGTCTTACAGACTCACCATTTGCTGTGAGAGTATTCTAATATTCTCCTAGACCCTAACACAGGAACACGCAACATGGTTGTAATGCATATTGGGATACGAGCTGCGTAGTTGATTAGCTACCAGTACGTGTGACCCGCATCACGGATTAGAATAATTCAGGAATAGTATGACTTGACATTTAGTTTCATTGGGATGGGAAATATAACTAGTAGACGTATGGGACACCCCCTCCATAAATGTTTTATACTTTTGTACCATGATGGTCGATTGCAGAGTTCCCTTGAGTCAGGGGGCATATGACACATATACTAGCCAGTCCCCACGATTGGTGAACTACGTCAGCATATGTCTAGCCGACACAATCCCATGCGTACTATGAGGTCTTTACTTGCATTTCACTTAGAATGATTAGCACCCTGTATTTATTTTCTTTATTCAGTATTTACATACATGGCATGTCATTTTTTGTATCTTGTTATGTCCCACTGAGGACCTGGTTTCCTGCCAGATCTAGACGAGGCTTTCTACCCCACTGTGTACGGCCCGGATCAGGAGGCTAGATGTGTTACCGAGGAGGAGCTCGAGGAGACACCCTCAGAGTATGCTTGACCCTAGAGGCCTGCCACCTGGAGATGGAGATATTTTGATCAGATAGACACTGCTTAGTCTATCTGATTTTTCTGCGCTATTATCAGTTTTTGTAGTAGGCTTGTAATCTCACCAGTTGTGTACTGTATTAGACTCAGTTTTATATATATTCAGCACTTGTTTTTCTGACATTTTGTTGTGGATGAGATAGTTTTGCCTGTGTTGTTCTTGTAGTATCTTAGGACAGTGTAGCACATCCCTATGGGTCTATTCAAAATAGATTAAGCCCTTAGTGACGTGTCAGCTGGCCAGTGACACGTGGCATAGTTCCTGACATTTTGGGACTGGGGTGTGACAATCATGTAGGCCGCATAGAGCTCATACCCTTTCAAAATGAAAGCAGGCTGCAGAGGAGCCACATAGAGCCCATGTTGTCCGAACAACCAAGGAGTTGGAAGCTACATAAGAAGAATCCATACGGAATAAATAGCCACGAAGTAAGGGGCCGCATGAGATCCCCTAACACGTCATTCAATGCCTGTCAGAGTTTTGATACACCACTCATCACCCAAAGCGTTTCAAGAATCGTGAGAGAGGCGACGACTCACAAAAAGATAAAAAGTCACATCAATGCATTAATAACTTTATCAGATGTGCCATGCCATGTGTTTCTTTATATGCGACTACAGCCTTATGCAGTCTCATCATCATGCGGCCAAAGTGTCCATTCGACCAAGGATAGACGAGAGATCGCATGCGACCACAATGCCATG
Organism: Iris macrosiphon; assembly: GCA_036927795.1. Taxonomy (NCBI): domain Eukaryota; kingdom Viridiplantae; phylum Streptophyta; class Magnoliopsida; order Asparagales; family Iridaceae; genus Iris; species Iris macrosiphon. The sequence continues at coordinate 94,352,041 of JAYESA010000019.1, forward strand.
CGGCCGAAGTGTCCATAAGACCAAGGCCAAAGAAGAGTACGTATACGGCCACGATACTAAACGTCCATTACACCATGCGGCTCTCAGCTTGCAAGATCTTTCTATTACAACCGAAAGGATCTTCCCACAGTTAGTACTGATTACGTGTCTAGCAGACCGAGTCACGCACACAATGGACTTGAGAAAGATCCCAAGATCTTATCAACAACATATCCCAACCGAGGCCACATGGCAACATATTTGTGGTATGTAACTATAGTTGCAACCGTATTCGGTTGAAGGAGCCCTATGCGGCCACCAAACAGAGGCATATGCGGCACATATAGCCCATCAGCATGATAGCTATAAATAGGAGAAATTTGGACGTTCCTAGGGTCCTATTTTCAGAGACCATACCCTCCATGCGAGCTACGTATGTGCACACAAGCTCAAGAGAGAGAAAAGAGAAGAGAGCATCCTCATTCTCTCGTCAGACGTTTAATGTAGAAGCAAAAAAATATGCCTCTTGAAGATGACGCAGCTTTCTATAAATAAACTTAATAGAGGAAGAATGGCTCACTTTCTCTCTATTTAGAGGATGGCGTACTTTCTACTTGTTTCAAAGGATGGAGCACTATTTAGAGAACAGAAAAGTGGCGTGCTTTCAAGTTGCTTTTATCAGTACAGACATGCGTATAATTTGTATGTCTATTTTTTCCAGAGTATTAAATGTGATGAATCTGACAGATTGGAATATAAACTAAAGAGTCAGAAGTCATCATTACAGTTGGACTGCGGTATGCAGACCCAGGTTATCGTTTAGCGACCCAGTCGCTGAGCCAACTTCTTCAAAAGTGTGTCGTTGTGCAAATTTTTTCAAAAGTGCACCGTTGTGTCAATTTCTTCAAAAGTGCGTCGTTGAGCCAACTTCTTCAAAAGTGCGTCGTTGAGCAAATTTCTTCAGAAGTGCGCCATTGTGCCAACTTCTAAAAAAGTGTGCCATCACGACCAATTTCTTGAAAAGTGGGCCATAATGGCTACTTCTTCAAAAGAGCACTTGTATAGCCAATATTTTCAAAAGTGCGCCAGTCTCCAGACCACTTCTAAAGTGCGCATACTATCCTAACTGACAGTGAGCAGTTATGGGTGCATGTCTTACATGCCATGCTTCTCATAAAAAGTGTACAAATAACTGTCTTCCACGGCCTATGTTTTTCTCGTATAAGAAGCTACGTGTCAAGCAGGTATCGAGTTGTGCACCCACTCATTCAGAACGTGGGGTGTTAGTCCACCAAAAGTGCGCACATAATGGTAAAATAATACAGAATGTCCAAAGTGCGTACACACTCTCATAACCGCTCCTAAACTCTATAAATATAGGATCGGTACATCAATTAAAAAAATAGGGGACGGACATACATGAGCAAGGACAGAGAGACAGAGAAAGGGGCTAGAATTTGCAAGTCTTTGAAATTCAAGAACTAAAGAAGAAAAATAGAAGCTTCTCATGCCATTATTGCCAAAGCTTTCTTATTGTTCAGCTTTCCAAGTTATTCATATAATTCTCTATATTTCTTCGTCGTCATGTGGTCCAATGAATAAAGTGATCATTCGCAGATCAGATCTCTACAGTTATACTTTTTCAGAATCAACTGTACTTAGGTTCATGTTTATGATCTTTTGTACTTTTCTTTATTTTTAATAGTTTGTAATACAAAAAATTTATATAAAATTTTCTTCGCAAGCAAGATGACGAATCTATTGGGGACGACTTTCTCCTATGACGGATGGTGATAGCTCAACTCGACGCTGCGTCGGTTGGCTCGATGTAGAAGACCTTGGTCGTTAAGTTCGACCAACAATATACGAAGAAATGCCCCATTCTGGGGGTAGTGCTAACCCCTCATCCGCACTTAAGTCGAGAAGAACTCACAAAGTGTGGGTGCCCAAGCCTAGTCATGCATATCCTGAAGTTGCTTCCAACCAAAAAAAAATATTATGATTGACGGAAACTACCTGGTAAATTCTGTCAACCAGACTCAGGTCGATAATTTGGTGGACAACTCCCTTGCGTTAAACAAAGGATGCAATTCACGCAACTCGCACAATATCAACAAAGGGTGATCCACACCCAAGCTTCTGACTCCCTTGCGTTAAACAAGGGATACAAATCGTGCAACTCGCTCAATATCAAGCAAAGGGTGATCCACACCCAAGCTTCTGAGCCTAAACATATTGGTTGTAATGTGTGGGGCAAGCAAGTCATGAACACCGCTGTCAAAACCAATCTCTCTACAGGCACACTCTTTAAAGAGTGACAAAAGTTTCTCCAAAATTTATGCCAACAGAAGAAAGACTACAAGCACACAAATGAAGTGGTAGTTAAGGAGAATCATTCTTCTAACATCATGATTACGCAGACAGTGGAGGGAAAGTTATGCGTCACTCGTCAGAATCCTACTATTAGTGCGCCATGTCAAGACCTTCGTGCAAAATTAAATACATGTATGCAAACTGCGCCAACTCTGCCTACACCACAGAAAGTGTGCCAAGTAGGACTAACCTCTACACAACATGTTGATTCTGTGCGTGTATATAAGAGGACTGCTAGCGGCAACTTTCTCTCATCCATGAAGGATAAGAATTCTAGATGTAACGAATCACTCGCTAATCAAGTCAGCACCTCACTCTACACACAAGGGACCAAAAATGTGCATAGAAGATTCAATATAACACATGTAAAAAGGCAGAGTCTACGACGAAAGAGGACAAGGAAGTGATAGTGAGGCAAACGCAGAGTTTGCATTCTGAATTCTGATCCAGAAGGACTTCTTCAGCAACTTTTCTTTCCAGCATAGTTTGGATCTGAGTGCCCTCTTCCTCTTCTTCTCTTCCCTTGTTCGATTTAGGTGAGCTTATTGTACAAAAGTGTAAAGAGAGACCCTTCTGAACTTACAATGGTATTTTCTAATGAACATTATTGTAATTGTCACGGAGTTGTAATCAAATGTTGATATGCATCAGCAAAACGGTCTGAGTTTGACCGATTGACCTACACTATGTCTCCTAAATTTCGACATACAAAACAAGTTGACAACTAGGAATATGATGACGAACTGCTCCTTGCTTCAGCATACATGGCTTCACATCTTTCCCATGGTAGGAGACAATCAAGATGAAGTTCTTCAAGAATACCCAGGCAGAGGAGATTTGACCAACTCGTCGAATCCTTTGAAGGAGTATACCAAAATACTCGTTCTCGAAGACGGGAGCTTATTCTTTACGGGAATCCCCATTCCTCATAATCTGAGACTGGGGGTAGCAATTCCTCCGATTCTGAAACTGACTGTGTAGACTCCGACTACACGGATATTTCTACCAATCCCTCTGTTGTAAACAGGGATGTTAGCGTTTACGTCGTCGATGATGAACAAGACGCTTCTCCACCAGAAGCCATCGAACAATGCCTCAACTTATTAGAGGTCGTACTCAGGGACATGCACACTATGATGCAAAATATGCATCAAATGATGACAGTACAACAATCTGCTATATCAGTACATGTTCAAGTGGCTTCATTCATACCTACACGGCCTACTCCTGGAACAACACCTATGCAGGATAACAAAAATCTAGAAGCAGTCATAAACCAAGAGTCAGCAGAGCCAACTCTTAATCCTCTCAATATTGGGAGTGGACCTCCATCGATGATAATACCTGTTCAACCAGGATCTTATAAATCAGTTGCACCACTCTAACCAGAAGATTCTCTCGAAGCTATATTGGATTTGCATGCACAGGTCGATGTCTTAAAGAACAAAGACGAACTCTGCAAGCTGGGGGTGAAACAGTCTTATCCTCCTCATTGGGATAATGTTCCATTCACTCTTAAATACAAGCCCCAATCAATAGTATTATTTGAAGGCAGGACATCACCAAGCCAATATATTAATTACTTCAATATGATGATGGCTCATCTACAGAAAGAAAAGAAAGATGCTCACCTTATAAGATTATTCGTGGGATAATTGGCCGACATTGCCTACGATTGGTATCGCAGTTTACCTGATAACTAAATATCCTTGTTTGATGACATAATGTGTATTTTCCTCTCAAGATTCTACGAGGGAGGCATGGATGTGACATTGTCTTTTCCCATCGATATCAAACAGAAGGGGAAGGAATTCGCTCGTGAATTCATAAAGCGTTTCAGGCAAGCAACTCTAAAGTTATTCCCCGGTATTCTAGACTCCGCATTCATTGATACTTGCAAAAAGAACTGCCTATAGTAGGGCTCTGGATGGGTCTAACTAAATTTCAAGACTGGACGACGTTCATTATTGGGGCCGAAGCTGCTGAAGGTAATGCGAATGTGGCACGTAATTTGGGGTTACAAATGACCAATACAGAAGGAAAGTGCCCCTCCAACAATAACAATAATATGAATAATCGCAACAGTAAAGAAAATAAGGCTTTGGCAATAAACCTGTCAAAGCGACACACCTCTCCTCCAGCACAAAAGCCTCTAGATTCTTCCAGGCCTAAGGAAGAATATTCCTTTGACGAGAGCGATATCCACAACATTTTTGAATATTCGATAAAAAGCAAAAAGTTGCAGTTGCCTGATATTAATCGACCAAATGAGGCTGGCAAAACAGATGACCCAAAGTACTGCTTATACCATCGATATGTACATCATCCTACTAAGGCTTGTTATGTCTTGAAAAGAAAAATACAACAGTTGATAGATGCTAAAGCTATCACCCTTCACAACGAAGAGAAGACAGTCATCGCCAATATGGTGTCTCTTTAATTTGACGAGTTTTTAGTATAAGAAATCCCAAACAGCATCATCCCAATACCTCGACCTATGATGCAAGTGGTAAATCTTCCTCCTCCTCGAAGTCAAACAGAGGTGTTGCTGCCTCTTATAACAGATCATGGCGAGATTATGTGGATTCATCCCGACCTGCTGCCAGATTGAGACCAAGGAGCAGAATCTTCCAATTTAAAATCCAAGAAGGGTACGAAGTATAAATCATGCAATATATTTCTTTAGATCATTATTCAAACAAATATCAAGACCAACATCAAGAAGATGTATCTCTCGAGATCAGATTTTAAAATCTGAATATTACCCCACCAAGCTCTATTCGAAAGCTTCATTTAATACACCGACAATGGCCCATGATTGGCAGTGTTCCACTGTATAGGACACAACAAATCCTCATTGCTTATGAAGGTATTCCTATATAAAATTCTCCTCCTGCTGCTACAACAATTAGAGCATCGACCTCAACTCAGGTGGTTGAGGAGGATAGTCCCCAATTTTATCAATACAGCTAGCAATCTGTACGCTTGATACAAAACATGGGGTATGACTTTCAAAAAGTTGAAGGTTTAAATTTTGGCAATGGACAACGTATTCCTCTACAACTCTAAGGACAGTCCAACAAATCTCGTAGTAGATTGGGCTACGATAAGACTAGTCCATAGACTTACTCCAAGAAGAGGCATGATAAAAAGAAACTCAAGTCTTGTAACATGGTGCTTCTTTCTCCGATGCCCAAAGAAGAAGCCATGCTGGTACCAGGTCTGGGAAAGATTATCATAAAACTTACGAATATGTCCCGAAAGATGTTCTTGACACTTTTTCTACTTTGCCAACTCTTGTTGCTCCGGCCCAACCGAACCTGGTCCTGCGAAGCCTACTATGGTAGATAAAGGGAAGCAAAAGAAAGTACGCTTCGATAAATCCCTAAAGAAGAATGTACCCCAAGGACTTGATATGTGTCACGTCCCAGTCCTAAAATGCCAATGGACTAGCCATGTGACAATGGCCAGCAGCACAACTCTAATGGGCAAACCTAATTTAATGGACCCGTTAGAGTGCACTTAAGCTATAATAATATAAATAAAGGTCAACAATACCAGTCACAGCTCATATATCTAATCTCATCCACAAATAAGAATCAAAATCACAAGGGATAGTTCAGTCACAATAATAATAAAATAAAACTGTCCATCAACAAGTGTAGTAAAGGAATATCGCGGGGAACAACCCGTCATCAAAATAATGAAAAGAGAAATATCCAAGTATATATGTCCATTAGTCACTAATCCAAGTCCAATATCCAAGAATCACTAAGCATAAATAAATAGAGATAATAACTGCATGCTCAAGAGAAGTCCTCTGGCACAACCTCTTTCTCTGGTATAAGTATTGCTCCAATGTTAGCTCCTGACTAGTAAACCTTGGGGTAACTCTCCTCGTCTATACCTGGGGACATAATCTTGATCCAGGTCCTCAGGGGACATATCAAGGTACAATAAACACTCAAGTCCGAAGAAAAGCAGTACAGTATAAACAGATCCTCAAGGACAAGCTACATAACCAACTAAGTGAAATACAAATAAGAGCATCACTCATACTCAGGCTGAAACCACTACAGGCTCTGTGTCGAGGAACCCATAGCGGCAATTAGTATCTCAAAGGGCCTGTACATATGCTAAAGCTCTGGTACAGAGACTAAGGCACTCTCCAATATATATAACCAAAATTAGCCTGTAGTATGGTGTGACTCTCTCCTCTTATGTAACCTCATGTATCACATAGTAACACACAGGGACAAGACATCTATCTATCACCACGAGTCATAAGTATAAGTATATAAGTATGTCTGTAAATGTCACAAAGTCTATAGTCCTATATAAAGTCCTGGTACCAAGAAATACATCAAGACAAACTCTGTCTCATGTAATCAGTATCAGGTGTCTTATGGTCTGTCGTGCTGGTAGTACAAGCACATAAAATGGGATCGTGGTATCAACTCTCTAAGTGACGTTGCTCGAATCCACGTATGGCTTCGACATCCAAATCTTGTTCAGACGCTAAGCAACGTCTCACGGTCCTAGGGTGAACAGTTAAATCACAAGAATGTACATATAAAATTAAACTCAAACAAATAATACAACATGATCTACTGCAAGTTTGACAAGGTACACTTGCTTGAATCTTTTCTATAAGTGAACAAAGATCTTGCTTCGGCAATCCCAGTCATATTATCACGTACTCCTACGAATATATGATATCTACTGAGTTATCATACTAAGGTATGTTACACACAACTATTTCATAGTCATCTATGGTCAAAACTAGGTCACATGGCAACTAGTCTAGTTTTAGATTCAAGTTGGTACTAAGCTACACCATTAATCTAACATAAATATATTCATAAAATATACTCTAATAATTCTAGAATAAATATTTAAAATATCTATAATTAAGATTTAATCTTCTTCTTTTTTAACTACTGGGTCTAGTCACTAGGGTTGATTGGAACAAATCAGTACATGAAATTTTTTTTTTATAATATGTAATAAATATAAAAAAAGATGTAATTCAGAGGTCTCTAACATGGGACACATGATTTTAATCATTGAAAAATAATATATCGAGTTGGTGGTCTCAAAAGTTAAAGTTACAAGTCGGATTCATGAGTTTTTCGATGTTCAATAAGTTATCCAATGAAAATGGATGCACAAATATGTATAAAACTCAACGAGATTGATATATAGAATATTGGAGTGATATAAAAATGTGTTAGAAATATTTCCAAGTATTTATTTGCTGTCGTGATGCGTCACAAAGTGGTACAAACAGCAGTGCACAAAAACTGGTTCAGCCTGGACCAATCTTCGTAAAATGCTTGCCACTGGCAAACGGTTGCGATCCAGGTGTTGTAACAAATATGGAAGGTATATGACACATAGGGGTATGCGTTAGAGTCACTGTGGTGGAGGTTTTTGTAATGACCCGTTTAGCTCAAGCGGAGAGCCGATTCAAATGACGCAAGTGCTATGAACCGACCCTCTTTGCTCAGTGAGAAGACTTTCTTGAGGCAAAGGATTTCAGACTTGGTCTTTTAGGAGTTCAGACTTAGACTTTTAAAGGCGCGCTCAGAGTATCGCTCGACCGAGATGAATCATCATTAAGGTGGGTGGCTACGATGAACTTGCCTTTTCTTAGCTTGCACACTTAAAAATATGGTCGATACATGCTAGTCGCTAGACAAATCACCCCTTGCATGCTAATAAAGAATACAACATACCTAGTTAAGTGAATAATCTTATATTATGTCTCTTTTCATAGAACATGAAGTAGATCGGTTGATCAGAGTAGTATGCTCGTTTTACAGTTTTTATAACCTCACCCTCGTAGCGTTACTTTTGTTCCTTATATGTTCCTTCAAGTATATTGCTTCATATGTCTTGAAATGCTAGTCATATATATATATATATATATATATATATATATATATATATATATATATATATATATATATATATATATATATATATTTGCAACGATATAGAAGTACAACACATATCATGCTTTACTTACCTGTGGCATGAAGACTATCAAAATAGTTGTTCCAAGCCAAATGATAAAAAATATGGAAGGTTTTCGGGATCGTTAGGCCGCCAAGGCAACTCCCAAAATGGGAGCTGTAATAAGTAGTAAAATATCAGCATAAATTGTGCATTGATGGGAATGATTGTCCTGCGGGAGCGCTGCACGGCGATTCGCGCCTAGCAGAGACGGCCAATCCTGCGGGAGATCGGAGCATGACATATCAGTATCAGAGCATGACTTTACGTCCTTGGACTTCTTATCGATTCTTTAAGTTTCGAAAGCTCGTTTGTGGGTTATGTTACAGATGCTCTCTCTCAATATTCCAATGGGATATTCTATACAATCAGTCTAAATTTTTTTAAAAGTGCATATGAATGATATTATTGCTTGTACAAAATTTTGAAGCGAAGGCCTTTGTGCCAACCTGTGTCAGACTTTGTGGGAATTGTAAACTCCCTCGACCAGATTTCAGTATTTTAATATTATTTATAGTTAATTAGAATTAGTGCAATTTTTTTTTAATTTATTTATTATATATTCTATTGATTGTGCACCTGTTTATTACACAATAAATTAGGGCACTATACTAGCTGTTAACCCTAAACTAATTTCACATCCCTGCCCTAGACTTGCTAGACTACATTTTCTGTATTTTTAGCAACTCCCAGAAATCTCGTTTTGTGCTTCGTTTTAGTCGCACAAATATCGTTACAAACGTACGTATTTAATCCCTATTTAATTTTCTCCTCTTTACCCACCTCTGTACCCTAGAGATTTGAGGACCAGTAGGCACCTGTTTTGCCCAACCAAAAATACGATAATATTCTACACTAATTGTATTACAATTATCGTATTGACACCGTAGAAAAATTATGACCCTAACTGCTCTTAAATAATTAGTGAACACCGTGCGCAGTATTTATTAAATAATAAATACGGTGACCCGTATTACCTAAGAAATCAGACCCTGCATCTGCCCAGACTCACCCCACATATTTCAAAACATTCTCCCCTGCATTTTCCCTCAATTCTGTGAATTTTGGTAATTTTTAGAACCAGGTGATTTTCCAGACAAATTTCATAATTGCACAATTTCCCAATTTTTGGACTTTTATGCAATTTATGAAAAGTTAAGGGTTTTTATGCAAAATGCATGTTAGATGGCATTACCCTATTGGCTAGACAATAGGTGGCATGGGACCCATAGAAAAATCTGCTGAAAATATCCCAAAAATACAAAATTACCAAAATACCCCCAAAGTTCTACATATTTACAAAATTGCCATTATCCTAAAATCTATATAAACCCTAAACACCCCCCCTTTCTCTCTCATTCCCAGGCTCCCCTCGGCCAGCTCCGGCCACCGCCCACCGCCGGACCACCCCCACTCGACTCGCCCCTCCCTCGGCTACCTCCCCGTCCATCACCACCCTCTCCGACCACCGCCTCCACCGCCCTGGACCACCGCAGCACCCCTCCCCTCCCTGCCCGACAGCAGCCTCCCCGACCTCCGACCGCCTACCACCGCCTCCCTAGCCGTCGCCGACCACCGCCACCACCCCCACTCGCTTCGCCGTGACTTCCTCTCTCCAACCACCACCGCCCCGTTCCCCCACGACCGCCTCCGCCGCCGGCAGCTCCCCCGCAAGCCTCCTCCCTCAAACTGCACAGCGACTCCTCCCTCCCCTCCGACCGTCTCCCACCGCTTCTCCGGCAGTCTCCGACCTCCGCCACCACCACCAATCTCTCCGCCACCCTCCCCTCCTTCGATCCCTCTGCCTTGCCGGCCGTCTCCGCCGCTGCTTCGTCGCCGACAGCTGCCACAAGCAGCTGCTGCTGCTACTGCTGCCAGCAGCTACTGCTACTGCCGTTGCTCCTCCGGCCGGCCGCCGTCGACTCCGCCGCCGACCTCCCGCCGACGACTGGCCGTGGACCCCACCTGCCACCACGTCAGGTATAAATACGCTATTATATACGTATTTATATATATATATATATATATGTATATGTATGTATATATGTATAATATTATGTATGTATGTATATATGTATATATATATGTATATATATGTATATCTATATATATATATATGTTTATATATATAATAAAATATATACTGAATATATACAGTATACTGTATATATTATTATTATTATTATATATATATGTATTTAATATATGTATATACTTATATCTATATATATATTTATATATATGTATTATTAAATGTATATATATGTTTAAACATATATGTATGTTTATATATATATATTAATATATATAATATATATTATATTAATGATATACTGTAAATATACAATAAATATATTCTATATATATTATTATTATTGTATATTATATGTAAATATGTATATATATGTATGTATATTTATATGTATATACCTATATAACATATTACTTATATATGAATGTAATAATTATATACCTATGTATGTATATATGCAATTTCATTTCTGTTTTACTTATATATATATATATATATATATATATATATATATATATATATATATATTATATATATTTATATATATTTATATATATATATAGTTAAATATAACACATTATGTATATGTTATTACTACTATATTTATAGTATATATATGTATATATATACTATACATTTTCTTTGTATTATTATTCAAATGCACTTATTCCATTATTATACATATAATATTATTATATATAACAGTGGTCACATATAGACCCTGATATTATTAAATATAATATTTGCTGGATAGTACAGCATTTATATATGTATTTATATTTCCTGCACTGTCCTTCAATTTATTATATTATTATAACAGTGGATATACCCTGCTATTATATTATATTATTATATATAAACAGTGGATATACCCTGCTAATATTTGCTGGATAATACAGCCTATATATATATTTATAAATTCCTGCATTTTCTTTCCTGCATATTATATATATATATATGCTATATATATGCATACTATTATATCTACTACATATCTATATATATACTCTATATATAAATATGTATACCATATATATTATATATAGGACTATATATATATATATATTATGTATTATCTGTTACATAGGTGTATATATGTGTTATGTACCCTCGTATTAAATGTTGTATTTACGAACCCTGTCTATTTTTAACAGAAAACAGCTCCAGCGCAGTTAGTGACCCCCTGTCACAAGAACCCACATCAGGTTATCAACACAATCAGGGAGTAGGTAAGTATACCTTGCCAAGTACTGTTTAAATTCTCAATATTGTATATGCTCTTGTTTCTGTATTTCATATACAATGATTACCTGAGATTGCCTTGGGTACAGTCAGTTGATATGTTGACATTTAAAATAATATTACGGACTCACCAACAATTATGAGAGTATCCTAATATTCTCCTAGACCCTATCACGGAAACACGTAACATGGTTGCAATGCATATTGGGATGCGAGCTGCGTAGTTGACTAGCTACCAATACGTGTGACCCGCATCACGGATTAGAATAAATTAGGAAATGTACGACTTGACATTTAGTTACATTGGGCGGGAGAGAACGACTAAAATACGTATGGGACACCCACCTCTTTACCATGTGCCACACTCGACGGAGTGATACGGATGATATAGATATATATTCATGTGACCATTCTCATCGTAGATGGAAAATTGTATAGTGCCCTTGAACGGGGGCATATGTGGCATATACTAGCCTGTCACTACAGATTGGTGAATTACGTCAGCATATGTCTAGCCACACATTTCCCATACGTATTAGGTTGTCTCAATTTGCATTCACTTAGATGGTTAGCACCCTGTATTTATTTTATTCAGTAGTTTAATTCAGTATTTACATACTTGGCATGTTATTTTCTTGTATCTTGTTACGTCCCTCTGAGGACCTGGTTCCCTGACCAGGTTTAGCTGAGACATTCTACCCCACAGTACCTGGACCTGGACTGGAGTCTGGACATGCCCTTGAGATGGAGTTAGAGGAGATGCCGTCAGAGTCTACCTGAGTACACCTGGAGTTGGAGCTACATATTTTGAGGATGTTACGCTAGTTTATCTTATTTCACTCCTGCTTACTTTTGTAGTGGGATTGTTCCCACCTGACTTTATCTGGGTTGTATATGACATTTCAGATATAGCATCTATATATTCAGCACTTTCCCTGTTATTCTTGTGGATGAGATAGAATTACCTGTAATTAAACTTGTAGAATTTTAGGACAGCGTAGCACATCACTTTGGGTCCATTAAATTGGGTATTCCCTTAGTGACGTGTCAGCTGGCCAATGCCACGTGGCCTAGTTCCATATATTTTTGGGACTGGGGCGTGACAGGAATAGACTCGTGTTAGAATCTGCAAGTTATATGTGAACCTGAATACCTATACGTGAATACCAAGCGGGTTAGTGTGCGAGATAGAATATCGTTCGGACAGTTAGCTATACACACAGTCTTTCAGATAAGTTGTCTTGAGTATCACACGATAAGACCCTTGGGTGCGAGCAAGTTTGCGAACGAGATTGGGATATCGTTCAGGTAAGGATAAGTCAGACTTAGAATGGATATCAATAGAAACATTATCAGACTATCGCTAAGGAGAATCATGGGAGTTGTGTATGGGTTTCGACATATAGTTCAGATGGTCATTCGTATCGATAAGTTATGACTAAATATAGTTTGTATGGAGGACTATCGATAAAGGGGTATAAGATATTAAGATTATTGAGGTGACGCATAGGGATTGTACAAGAGTTCTAAGGAACGAGTTAGATTGATGAGAACACGATTGAGAATTTATTTGGGTGACTTGATTTCTGAGTGGTGTATGCGATAACTCAAGAACGAATAAGCAATTTGATGGTTCGTAGAGTATGGCTCAAATCCTGAGTGGTGTATCGATCATTTTAGAAATGTTTAAGCAAATCGAGAATTTTGGAATAGCAAACGAGTCTAGCAGCAAGCGACGTAATTGTGCGAAGCCTTAGTATAAATACCGCCTAACAAGTAAGCAAATTCGAAGAAATCGTGTGAGATTTTATTCAAACGAGTTAGAATGTGTTGAACAAGTGATAAGGCTTATATCAAATAGGGATTAAAGGTAATAAAAATCAATACCTTGGTCAAGAAAATTTAATAAATCGTACGAGCAATTTTGAATTGAATCAAATGAATTAAAACTTGAGTTTGTGATAGAATAATCTATGATGCGATCAGATTATAGTGCGATGGAAGATAGCGTTGATTGATGAAAGTTAGAAAAGTTTTGGTTCAATGATTGAGGTAGGTGATAAAAGATTTATTCTTGACTCGGAAGAATAATTTGAATCTAGTTCAAAAGATAACCCTCGATAATCTGTCCCGGCCGAGAACGATTATCCTACGGGAGCGCTGGCGTAGTAATTTCAAGTCCTGCGGGGATGATTGAACTCGCAAAAATATGTTCGATGATTATTCAAACGAACTCGAAGAATGAGACGTAACAAAGTGGATAGACTTTGGCTTGATTATTTAAACTTGGTTATTTGAGAAATGCTAGAAGTAAGGCTACGGATTGATCAAACAGTAACATTGAAGTTGAATAATTTTGCTAGATGAATTATGATCACGGCATAAATGGACATGACATAAAGGATATATATCTTGGATAGAGCAAAGTATAAATGATAAGGTGTCTGTTCGTTAGATAACAATCATAACGTTTGATATTCTTATCTTGTACGAGTGAAACTCCATGCTCAAACAAGCGCCAGGCCCGAATTAGGACAGTTATCCCGCGGGAGCATTGGCGTGGTAATTTCACGTCCAATGGGGATGATTGAACTTGTGAGGGACCGAAGCGTGGTAATTAAATAATCATCTTAACTTGTGGTTAGACATGATAAGAAGAGTTTCAGGATACAAATAAATCAAAGTATTTTAGGAGGAGTTAGTCTAGAACGTGAAGTAAGATATACTTGATTGTTTCATGAACGGATACGTAGATCGTGTTGGACGACTTAGAGTTTATGATTTATATCGAAGATTTAGAATGGGATCATGACTTGGTGGACTAGACTTAGAAAAGAATGGATAGGTGAATTCTATCAAACGTAATGGAGAAGATAGACTATGCAAATCAATGGGTTTAACATGCGACGTGGATATATCATGGATTTGATTGAACGAACGTGTCTTAGGAACGAATTTGCTAAACAAACCCGGATCCTGTACAAATGAACATGTTAATGTGGATAGAATAATTTGTTGTCACGCCCCAGTCTCAAAAGTACGTAGGACTAGGAACACGTAAGCATGCCAGCCGCATGGATATGGCAACTCCAATATATGGAAGCCAAAATCCACATGTACGCTGTAATATGAAAATCAATCCACAAGTGGTATAAACATATGTCACAAGTCACAGGGTACAATCTAAATCTCATCCATCGAAAATCAATATAAATAAATAACCAACATCTATATAACTAGATCTCCATAAAAGTATCTAAGGATGATAGTTGGATGGAAACAAATCCACTACCAACTCGAATGTAAGAGCAAATACAAAATAAGTACAACACAACAACACCATATAAGAATACCAGCTAGCAATCACGGGCTCGAAGAGAGGACATCCACGAAGCATATATAACCATGCAATCTCCTGCAAATACTCAAGAACAGATACACCTGGCAGAGGACCAGGTTCTCAGAGGGACGTAACAAGATACAGAAAGCGAGCCAACTTGAATACAGTAAACATGCATATAATTTGAAAATAAATAAGTACGCTGTACAAGACAATCTATATAAATGCAAATAATGACAACTTTTTGACGTATGGGCAAGGGTAGTCTACTCGATCTAAGCCTCACAACTCACACACCCGTCAATGGACATCAGAAATTGACATACCTCTGGGGTAGCGACCAGCACGAATCTACAGAAATTGATATACCTCTCGGGTAGCGACCAGCGTGACACACGCCCATAGTGCGAACTATATACTAGTGTGTGTCAACATATCTAATATATAGTATAACTGAAAGAAACTACACATGCAATAAATAAACAGAAATGCAATAAATATAAAAAAATATACTAAGCATGCAAAATACTGTAAGCAATTTGGCAAGGTATCTTGCCTGGTAAGAAAGCTGTAAAGTGTAACGTCCCGAAGTCCAACACACAGGATCAGAAGCTATGACCGCAGAACAAATATCTTCGAATGCTGAAATAAACATCATCAACATTCTTAGAATAAGAAAAATAGCTAAAAAGCACTTCCCTTTCGTCCAATTTGGACACATGGGCAAAACGATAATTTCGAGTAAAAGTGGGGTCCACTTGTGGGCCACTTTGCACCGAAAAGCGTACCAAGGATAGCAGTCTCTAAATGGGATAAATTATAGGTCAAACAACTCTAAATGTCAATACGAACCCAACGGTATGTCCAAATGTGGATTCCGATGAGCCGAACACAATTTCGTCCAAAAAGTCAACTGTGGGGCCCGCCAATTGGAGACTTGGTCAACCGTCTCAGAATTGCGTGAAAATTGGGTCACAGGATCAGCGCGTTACCATGAGTCTAGTGGCACAAGTTTTGTCGCAATTTGATAAGCGTGCAAAAAATGTGCGCGACTTCCACAAAAGTTGTGATACGGGATGTGTCCGCAGATACGGCTTGATTTTGGCGCGCACACGCGTCCAAATCAGTTTTCACAAATTTTTACGTGTCCGGTTATGCTACATGCACCATTCGGTATACTTGGTACACGGCGGGGCGGTCCCGTTTGGCAGGGCGCGCTCTGTTTCACAACTTTTAGAAATCTGGAAAAAGTGGGTTCGTGGGGTTTTGTGACGAATTTAATTCTATCCACAGCAGTTAATAATCTAGGGTTATTTAACAGAAAATAAACTAGGTCAAGTGGTCTACGCATACCAAAAAGAATCACTGAATTTGGATCTCTGTGGTGGGAGATACGAACTCGACAACATGGGTGGTCACCGTAGTTTTCTGCGATCCCATAATTCGGTCTGCTTGCGCCAACTTGGGCGCTATTTTCGCCTAGGGTTACTCGTTGTTCGAGGTCTGCTATCATACAGATATGGGAGAGGGTTAAGGGACGAGCATACCGGTGAAGACGGAACGGCGTTTGGTTGAGCGAGTCGACGGGAAGCAACTCCGGAACGTAGGTACCTCGTGTAGGAATCTGCAGTGCGCGGGGTCGCAGTCGTCGGGATTTGTTTGGACGGCCTAGCGGGGTTCTCTGGCTGTGGTGGCGGCTCTCTCTAGGTCTAGATGAGAAGAGGAGGGTCTGGAGATTTTAGGTTAGGGTTTTATGAAATATATATATATATATATATATATATATATATATATATATATATATATATATATATATATATATAGGGAGAGAGAAGGGAGTTTGGTTGGTCGCGGGTCTGTGGAATCCGCTAAGGGTGCTGGCTCACTTGGAATTAGAAGGGGGCGTTGTAGCTTTGGAAAGGGAAGGGTTGGCTGCTAAGTGGAATTGTGGGAATGGTTTTGCTATGGTTGCTTTTGTTTGCTTTTGTTTGCTATGTTTGCTTGCTTTGGTTGTTATTAGTATTAGTTATATTATTATTAGTAGTTTATTAATTTCTTTTCTTTTCTTTTCTTTTCCTTTTTCTTCTTAAATATATATATACATATATATATTTGTATGTATATATATATATATATATATATATATATATATATATATATATATATATATATATATATATATATATACTCATAAGAAAATTTATAGATTAGAATAATGCACACCGTTAGGCTAGCAACTGCTCAAGGGGTCTCCTACATGAAATAAATTCCAAAAAATTTCTAATGGTCCCATAAATCCTCTAAGTGCCCGAACACCTGAAATAAAAATTATTAAAAATCTATTTGTCCTACTTAGCCACTAATTACTACAATTAAATTAATAATTAATAAATAAAAAGGATATATACGATTTTCTAGGATAGGGGTTTTATATTTGTACTCGATATTTAAAAATATGAGTAATACGAGCTTGGATAGAATGCCCTATACGAAAGAATAATAATTTGACCTTAGGAATTAGGACCAGTATCGTGCAACGAATTTGCACGAAGAGAATTATGAACTTGAAACATACCTATGACCTTGGGAGCCGACCTAGCGGTTAGGCAGATGACCCTATGCCAAGTGAAAGAACTTGTGTGACCGACTTTAGAGTATTGCTTGAGCAAGCCATAGAACTGGGGCAACAAGACTTAGAGTTAGGCTTGGGTCAATAAGTGTACACTATGATAAACGGAATAGATAATAAGACTTGGATGCTAGTCGGTTGATCAGATAGATTGTGTTTAACGGTAGTGTAATGCTTGGTTTGAGTAGAATTGGAAATGACTTAGATTTTGATTAATATCGTTTGTGGTGCCCCGTTCCCCCTTTTCGGGGAGCGCGGCTAAGAAATATTTTCGGTATCGTTCTATCGGGATAGATTGAATCAAGATCTTTTTCTCGTTATGGATTTGCTTCTTCGAAATCGATTCCCATACTCAGTGGACCGTGCCCAAGGATGGACTTAGCGACAGAGTCAAGAGGGACCTCTCCGCTGCAAGTTTTCTTACCTAGTTTTCGCTGTCGCCTTGTTACTTTCGTACTTTTGAGTTAATTTTCGAATTTGCGTTTTCTTGAACGATTTTGATGGATTTTATTGCTTTCGTTCATTGAACTGCATTTCTATTCTGAGCTTGGAAAGAGTAGAAGAGGTATTGATCATCTATTTGTGGCAATGCAGGTGGTCGTGCAGTAGACGTTGTACGAGCGGAGTCTTGAAGCACCTCTTTCCTTTCCTCTTTTTGACCAACTTGTCAATGGCTATAATTCAATTTAGTTGACCCTTCTTCCAAGTCTTCACATCTAAAATCTTGCCTTCTTGATTGTTTCGATCAAACGATACCATAATAACTAAGATATGTCAAGATAAAATAAAATAGACTTGGATTACTTTTGCTTGTGAATCAACTTGTGAACGATTACCTTATTGCATGCTAGTTCGTTTGGAATGTTCTTTCATCATATTTCAATTCTAGTTAGGATATATATACTTCTTCTATTGTTGAGCTATATATAGAACACACATTGTTATGCAATAAACTGATTAGGGAGACTATACAAAATAGATCATGCCCTATTACTTGTCTCGTGCTTGTGTTACCTTAAACTACCCGATTGATAGCTTAGTTGACTTCGCTTGGTCACAGACAACTTGTGCACAAGGTCGTAGTTTCTACGGACGATCGCTGGGGCACTGGTACCTATCCGATCCGGACGGAACTCCCTGATAGTCGCCTGCTTCAAACATGATGGCCTGTGATGCCCCTGTTCCATGTGTTTCATGTCATTCCATCTCGAGATTATAACTCGTCCATTATAACAACATGCCAGTGATCCCCTCGTATATTTAAATTGTGCAAGCTAACTATGTCTTCGTGTCAGGGAAGGTCATGGTAAGTATTGTGCAGGTGGTTCAGATGGACAGGTAAAAGTCACCGAGCGGTGACATATTTATTTCAGTAAAATTCTATATCTATTGCATGCTTGTAAATTAAACTAAGATAAAATAAAAAGACCACATAATAACTTACATGCACCACATAACAACGTATTGATTGGTATAGTTGGGTTAGCTCACCTTCACCAGTATATTTTGATGTACTGACCCTCGTTGCAACAGGTTTTCCGTACCAAGGCGATCCTGCAAGGAGCTTAGCGGCTTCCCAATCCAGTCTACCTACCGGCACGCCCTAATCGTTTCTTCGAAGAGATATTTTGAAGTTTCCAGGAGCTCGTGCGCATACCTTATGCAACTTCGTGGAAAGGCGATAGCTTCGTCCGAAGGTGTTTATAGCTTTAAAATTTTAGTTAAATAATGTAATGTATATGACGGTTATCTCATTTTGCGTCCTCTTTTGTAAGCCCATGAGGCAACCATCTTACTCGTTCAAGAGTTTGTAAAAGATGTTCATTATCAATAAAAAAACTTTTCCATGTTTCAATATTGTGTTCAATTATCTGCGTACTCTGAATATGTGCTCGTTCTATAAAATTATCGTAGCCTTGTGCGATGCGCAACCTAGGCACGCTCGGCATCACATCCCGGAGAAGACTATCGATTCCATGTAATCGGGACGTGACACCGTTGTAGGTATCATTGTGATTCGTAAGATGAGAACCCTTAAGATTTTTGCGAGTAGCTTATCCGAATTCACTATCGCTAAGTTTGGTTAAATGCATATGTTTGAGGGATGCCTTGAACGTGTGCACGATCCAAGACTTAGTGATATGTTGAACTCGAGTGCAAAGACTTCACTATTACTAAGTTGGTTGACATGCATATGTTTGAGGAACGCCTTGAATATGTGCACGATCCAGACTCGCGATATGCTGATCTCGAATGCTAGTGTAAGTGAATATGTTACATTCGCATGGACGAGTATAACGAATTAAATAAGTTTGCCTCAGCCCTAGATCATTATTTGAGATAGATTATAACATATCCGGCATTAAACGATATATATTCTGAGCTAAGACGCAGTAGAGACTGAGTCAGAGCTTGTATTGAATGATAGAGTCATTTAATGAGATAGACCCATCATACACGCGACACAGAATAAGGTACAAGTAGGAAGTTGTGTTCGAACGGATCTAATGATACGTATTGATATGCTTGAGATAGATTTGATATATGGGATAGAACAATTTGCGCTAAGGAAGTCTCGAGGATGAGACTTATTCTTAGTGGTGTATAATATAACGACCATTTCGCTCAAGCGGAGAGCCGATTCAAATGGCACAAGTACGACGATTCGACCCACTTTGCTCAGCGAGAAGACTTTCTTGAGGCAAAAGATTTCAGACTTAGCCCTTCAGGATTCAAAATTAGACTTTCAGAGGCGCGCTCAGAGTATCATTCGACCGAGGCGAATCATCCCTAAGGTGGGTGGCTACGATGAACTTATCTTTGCTTAGCCTGCACACTTAAAAATATGGTCGATACATGCTAGTCGCTAGACAAATCACCTATTGTATGCTAATAAAGAATACAATACGCCTATCTAAGGGAATAATCCCATCTTATGTCTCTTTGCATAGAACATTGAAGTAGATCTGTTGATCAGAGTAATATGCTCGCTTTACAGTTCTTATAACCTCACCCTCGTAGCGTTACTTTTGTTTCGTATATGTTCCTTCAAGTATATTACTTCATATGTCTTGAAATGATCGTCACATAGATATTGCCTCGATATAGAAACACAACACAGATCATGGTTCACTTACCTGTGGCAGGAAAATTATTAAAATAGTCGTTCCAAGTCAAATGATAGAAAACATGGAAAGTCTTCGGGACCGTTGGGTCGCCAAGGCAACTCCCAAAATGGGACCTGCAATAAGTAGTAAAACATCAGCATAAACTGTGCATTGAAGGGAACACACCCGATCTTGAGATCTCTGAACGAGTAAATGCATTCGTACTATGTCAAGTAGTTATGTTCATTCAAGGTCCTAAAATTTTGCATATAATAAATCTTAGTATTGATCATCAATGGTCATGGACTGCCTGTGCACAGATTTATGGTTCCTACGGACGGTACGCCCGGGCATTGGGGCCGATCTGATCCAGACAGAAATATCTCATAGTCAGTATGGGAAGACGGGGCCTTATAACGGGGCTCGCTACCTACGCTGCAACGACCGTCGTCCGACCATACTATAGTCCATGATGGCTCGTCAAGTAATGTGAATGTGTCGTTAAAAAGTATCATTGAAGTCTCATTAAAGTATCATAAAGTATCATTAAAAGAATCATTTGGCAACCTACGTATGGCCTAGTATGGACTTGAGGCAAGTAACGGATGCACGACGCACTCTGCATGCAGATTGTTAATTAAACCAAGAAATTTGAAACTTCGAAACACACTAGAATAATCTGAGAATTTTGAACGGTCTGAGTATAATGCATTTGAACAACATGAGTCACAAAATAATATGAGTATCTCAAATTTGTATATGTCGTTCACCTGAGTCAGAATCACGCTAGTAATACTTGTGTTTGCTTATGTGATTCTTGGTTTCCTTATACATATTCGTGCTTGGTTAACTTGGTTGTATCATTTTGAAAGGGAAGAAAGAATGGTAAGTTGGTAAGTTTTGTCGTATTTCTCTTATATCGTACGGCACACTGCCACACAAGTTAGGCTTGACATCATTGCCATAAAACTAATCATAAGGCAAGATTAGAAAGATAACTTAATAGATGGTGCACGAAACTAATATATCGTGTTTAGATATGTCGAGCGGGCGAGAAGCCTCCCCACCAGTGCATTCATGTAATGATAACCACTAGATTGCTTATAGGGTGCGAGAGAATCTCGTTCAGTGTGGAGTATCCCCTCATGCGTGCTAAGGTGTAGAGTTCACTCTGGAGCCTTGGAGTATTGCGTCCGGAACTGAAGCACATATATAAGACATAATTTTGGAACATCGCCTATGTATCATCCCAAGTTTTAAGCTGCTTGGCATGCCTTTATTGTTTGAGGGAGAGAGAGCTTGAGCGACTTGTAATCCCGGCCTAGCGTCGCTTGTAACCTTATCCATTATCAATAAAAAGCTTATTTATGTATCATACTTGTGTTTATTCTATGCTTCCGCTATATCGACTTGGTGAACTAGTTATCGAAATGGTCATTTACTCGTGTAGTTCAAATTTTTGCTGCATTAGAGACTATCTGTGTGACTCTGTGGCTTAGCTATTTTCTGCCTGTTCGGATCATGGCCTTGTGCGGGCGCAATTTGTGCTCCCGCGGCATCATGTCCTGATGGAAACAATTGTCTTGCGGGAGCCCTAGCGTGGTGATTCACGCTTAGCTGGGACGACCAATCCTGCAAGAGATAGAGGCATGATAGTTTTAGGGCTGTGGAGGTGCTGGAGTGGCCTGAGAAGGAAATAGACTGAATTCGGATTCAACCTGGACACTTCTGGTAGAGGGGCTATTTTGAGAAATTAGAGTAAATTTTGATGGAAAGTTTGTTAATATAAAGTATTTAGAAGAAGGAGAAGAAAAACCATACCGAATTTTATAGAAAGACACTTATTGTGGAGGGAGATATGGCCGAATTGATAAATTCAGATTCAACCTAGGTAGGGTGGAAAGATGGTAGTGTGGAGGGAAATGGAGAAGTATTTTGGAGATGGTTTATGAATAGAAAATGTGAGAAAGAGAGTTAGGAATTTTTTTTGTTTAGGTGTTATAAGCTAATAAGGTGAGGTGAAGTCTATAGGTGGCCAGCCATTTAGGGGAAGATGAAGGGTTGAGAGGTGGGTAATGGTTGGGGAGTATTTGTAAGTTATGGAAAGGGAATCGTTAAGGGTGCTTGGGAGTTATGGAAGATGAATAAATGGAGAGGTTTGGTTGCCCATTTAGTATAATTGACCACACTTAAGTCCAACCTAAAGTGGTTAAGTGGTGAGGTGCATAGTTGGGTTAAACCAAAGTGTGTATAGTTGAAATTATTTTCTAATGTGTTAAGTGTGAGAGTGCGAGTAAAATATCATGATGTTTGGTGTTTTGTAGAGATGACAATGGTACAAAATATTTGGCATGAACCATGCAGGGGTTTGAAAATGTTTGGGTTGAGTTATGTTGGTGCTGATGGGTCAATTTGGTCTAGTTTTTAGTCAAAGTACTATATATATATATATATAATAATTTTATAATTTAATTCTTTAACTATTAATTCAAATAAAATGAATAAAATATATTATAAATTTACCAAATTAATCCTACTAAAAATGAGGGTGCTTACAATATATTATAAACTTACAACGTGTTATATATATATAAAATATATTATAAATTTATCAAATTTGTCTAGTCAAAGATGTTCCTGACACTCTTCCTACTTCGCCAACTCATGTTGCTCCGGTTAAAACCGAACTTGGTCCTTCGAAGCCTACTACGAAAGAGAAAGGGAAGCAAAAGGAAATACGCTTCGACAAATCCCTGAAGAAGAATATACCCCAGGGACTTGAAAAGCCCTACGATTTTGACATATTGGCACAACTGGCCAATACCCCAGCCCGACTTTCCATATTTGAGTTACTTCGTTTGTCGAAGGAGACTCGTGAAGCTTTGAGTGAAGCTCTGATACATGTAGACACATGCTTAGCTCAACTCAAGGCTCCTGATGAAGAGCCATTAGCGTGTCCTCAATGCCACAACATGATCGAGAAGATTCCTAACATCACCTTCACACAAGATGACATACTACTCAAGGATAATCAGCATGACAGACCTCTATATTATATCGGTTACATCGGATCTATTAAGGTGAACCGGATTCATATCGACCTTGGATCTTCACTCAGCATAATTCCTAAAAGCCTACTGAGAGGATTGAAGATATCAATGCACAACATGTCTGTTATTAGCACTACCATTCTAGGTTTCAATGCTGGAAGGAGTAAACCGCTGGAAAAGATACGTCTAAAAATTCAGATAGGCGATCTACGTACTGAAGTCACATGCTTTGTGATTGACTCTGACGTCTGATTGACTCTGACGTATCCTACAATATTTTACTTGGACGATCATGGATACACGAGCATAAAATTGTACCCTCCATCCTATATCAATACTTCAAATATGTGAACAGTAGGGGAGAAGTCAAAACAGAGGTAGTGTTGAAGCCTATTTCGCTGACTCTGCACTCTATACACCGAAGTATATGAAATAAGAAACTAATCAATCTAGTGATGAAGCTGAAGACATCCCAAAAGAAGAACCTTTGATAATCCGAGTCAAAGGACGTACTACTCGTCCAACTCCTTCGAAGCCTCTCATTATCAACCTGCATAAGTTACCTCTATTGGCCATCAACCTTCGATGCAATAAACAACTAACACTGGAGAATAAACCCCTTGTTATCGACCTTCTTCGTAACAAGCAACCAACATCAGTGAATCAACCCCTAGTCATCAATCTTGCCAAGCTTCCTGTCAAGGCTGAAGATTCTGCTGACTATATGAAAGACGAAGAAATCTTGTATTTCATGAATAAAGAAGACACTACTTCGTACTATGTTGATGTTGAACCCTTTGTTGAAAAATTCTTAGAGGCTCTTCATCTCTACGAACCTCTATCTATACCCGTGGCATCTCTATTTTGATATAGTTCATTATATGACCAATATGAGAATGCATACTTTATAGTCCCAGCAAGACAGGATAAGCAACGTCAGATAATTTTTGGCAAAGCTAGAAATAAAAAAGGCATGCAAACTAATGATTCTAACGAGGATATTGGGAAGATACAACTATACCATTACTGCCAACCAGCCAAGAATATTATGCAAGGGATGGACTACTATTTAAAATATGGTTTGGGGCTAAATTATGAAAAAAAAATAGACGGACTCCTATATGTCACTTTTCTCCAACAGTCATGTCAGAAATATACTACTACCGGATTGGTCATGATTTGGGATACGTTACACCACCAACAAGTCCTGAAAGTTCAGAATCGAAAGAAAAGACGCATTCTCATTCCTCTAACTCATCATTATGGGATTCTGACGAAAGTATGGGTGACGTATTCAAACAGGCTTTCTCTGTAATCAGGTGTCAACTGTCCCAGATGATAAAGATGTTGAACTATTGAACCATTCGAGAATGATCCATGGGCATAACAAATGGACACTCAATGGGAGCTTCAGTTTGAGCAACGTGAACAACCTTTAGAGGATGTTGTCATGCCCCGGCCCCGTAAGGGCCGATCTTCCTCGCTTGGTCCCTACGGAACTGATCATCCTTGCTTGGGCACGATGCCGTGCAAGCCTAAGTTGCTCTTGCACCAGGCTTAGTACCTGCACAAGACATAAGTCAGACAAAAATATACATATATAAGCACGGAATATAAATGCAGAGAACCAAAGTTGAGCATATTTGATAGAAACACAAAATACATTCTTTATTGAATACTTGAAATTGGATTACAAAGTACTAGCTTGGCTGATTATAAAATATGTCATAGATTGATACAATACTTGAAACCCAAAAACTAGCCACAACGCCCATATATTATATCCTTTTAGTAGGACCAAATCAAAATACCTAACAGAAGAAGATCTTGCACACTCGAGAGGAAAGCCTTGGAAAGCAGCACGAGTACGGTTCCACTTGGAGGTATGCGCTCCTAAAGCTTCAAAATGCTGCCAAACTCTTGCTACCATAACCTGAAGATTTGCCCACAAACGTGGGTTAGTACTCAACTTGTACTTGTGAGCGACCTTGGCCAAACTCACCTAAAAAAATTGACACTAAGTAAACATGTGATACTAACATTACTATTATATAATCTTTATAATTATCTAGGTTTATTTTAACAATTCATGCAAAGAAAACAAAAACAATAGATAGACTACGCATATAGTAAATCTTACCCACGGCCGAGCGGTTATCACAGCAGCAGACACGAATACCCCCCTCCTCCCCCCCCCCCTCCCCCGATCGCGAGGACTTCATTGCCTCAGGGTGTTTCTCCGATCCCCCCTAGGGCGAACGATCCCCAGTGCCCCAAAAAATGTTTGTGGGATTACCCTTGTGCATATGTTATCTAAAGACCGATGGATGGTATGCAGCTCTATCATATAAACTCTTACTATGCAGCAATTAGACTATAAAAGAACATCTCTATCTCTTTACTCTATTCTTTGGTAACCCATGCTAGGTTTCTCTAAACATCTCTTATGCAGCATATGAGTAAGGAACAAATACATATCTATTTGAACAAGCATTTGCAACAGTTATATATATATATATATATATATATATATATATATATATATAAAATCAAGCATGAAATTTATCTCTTTTAGCTTATCTCGTTTAGTGAGGCATCATTTGTAACTCGTACAGACAAGAGATCATTTAGAGATCATTTTATTAAAGCGTATGGACTAAAGGATTCGTCGAAGGGCCTAAGCCACTCACCGATTGAATCGAACGAGAGGATGGGAAGGCCTTATGTAACGATTACTCCTTGGTTATGCATCCTGAAATTGCAACAATACTTGGTTAGCATCATTCAATCTTTTTTCCTTACGATTCAAAATGAATACATAAACGATAAAAGCGAATCATGAAAACCAAGTCATCAAAAGTAAGACACAATACAAAGCAACACAATACCAAGCAGCAAAACAACCAACAAAAACTCTTGGACTTATTTCAATAGAAGCCGTTCCATTAATTTGAAGGGTTCATTATATTTTGTCCGTATTGATTTGGCGTTAAGATTTTCCCGAGACTCGATTTCCAACTGAGTCAAAGTAACAAGTGTTCCATAAGTATCCGTTAGGAGGGGGGCATTACATAATACCCTACTGAGAAGAAGTTTCGTCCCAAAACTTAAGAGATCAAGGAGTCAATAAACGATGCATCATGAGGTCAAAGGAATCAGACTTACCAATATCTTGCCCGCTCGTATCGCGCTCAATATTCAACTAATAAACTCTAGGCCTTCTCGTTTGATCAGTTTGTCCATTAGCTGGTGTTTGTGGTGGAAAACGAAAGAATGAAAATATATTCAAGATGGGGTTTACACGAAACCCGCCTTCTTTGGTTTACAAACAAACTTATAAAATTTGATCCTATACGAGGATGTGGGAGTACAATTTATTTAATCTGGGTAAATATTGCTATAGGTGTCTGATCTGCAGTCGATCACTTTAGCCCTTGGACCACACGATGATGAAGAAGTGTCGTAGAAGACAGGAAGCAGCTTCGAAGGTTACAGAAGAGGGTGGATGCACGATGCCAAAGTCGTCGATCCCTATTTGCCTGAGCTCCGAATTCTTCTCTCTTTTTCTCTCTCTCTTTCTCTCTCTCTTGACCTCTGGTTCGATCTTTCTTGGAAGTTCGACCTTGTTCGATCATTCTTTCAAAGTTTCGACCCGTGGTTCGATATCTTTGGAGGCTTTTAGACCAATTCCTTCGACCCTCCAATTTTGTCGACCTTGTTCCTCATTGATAGAGGTCTCTATTTATAGAGTTTTAGTGACAGTGACCACTCTGTCGATGTAGAAACCGAGGAGTGGAAAGTACAGCACCCTTTTACACAACGGTTAAAATAAACAATGCCTGCGTATAGATGATCCTTTGAATGAGCGTGTGACGCGGGTCCAACTAAGGGATAAAATGCGTATAATCGTTACGAAGATCACGGCATAGAAGCCACGTAGGTAGGTATCCCTTGTGTAGAAGAGGTGGGCGTAGAAGCTAATGTCTGTCACCATGGCGTAGAAGCCAAGCAGGCATAGAAGCCGAATAGGCGTAGAAGCCGAGCAGTCATAGAGGCCGAGTGGGCGTAGAAGCCGAGTGGTCATAGAGGCCGAGTGGTCATAGAGGTCGAGTGGGCGTTGAAGCCGAATGGGCGTAGAAGCCGAGTGAGCACAGGAGCTGAATGGGCGTAGAAGCCGCTGCGTACCGTGCCAGAGTGCTTATGTGGACGTCTTAGCCGGAATTACGGCTTTTGAAGATATAATCAAATCTTTTGCATTAAATGCAAAGATTTGCCCCCATCTTGTGCATTAAATACAGAGGCGTGTTTTTGAAGGTCTGCAGCCCTTCTGTGCATCAATCGCAGAGACGTGCCTTGAGAAACTGTCACCGCTCTGTGCATTAGACGTAGAGACGTGCCTCGAGCAACTGTCATCGCTCTGTGCATTGGACGTAGAGACGTGCCTCGAGCCCCGTACGGAGTACAGCTTTTGATATGGTAGGCGGTTTGTCTACTGCGTGTAAAATAAGGCAGTGTATCCCTTCGTGTATGTAAAAGCAGTTTACGCAAAGGAGATGGCGGTATATGACAACCTGGGTCACAGTACTGTGCCATCATTATAGCCGTCGTCTGGGTAGTCGAGCAGTATCCCTTTGTCAGAAGTCTAGACGTCAGGTTTATTGCAGGATCTGACAGGTTCATTGCAGGATCTGACAGGTTCACTTCGGAGAATACGAAGCGTCTCTTGTATACTTCAATGCTGCGTTGAAAGAGGATGGGTTTTACGCCCAGGAGTCGATGAAGCACCCTGTTTACGCTGAAGCGGCTTGGATGTACTGCCTTACGCGGATGGTCTTTTGAGATTATATTTTACGCTGTGTTTAGCGAAAAAAGCTCTGTTGTACGCTTGATGGCTCTGAAGGCCTCTGTTTATGCTGCTCTGCATCAATATGCTGCGTATAGCCATCCGACGTATTTTTTATGCTTCTACAAGACCCCCTTCAAAGCTTTCAAATTCCTTAGAATTTGGAATGCTTTGAATTGAGCATGAACCGCTCCTCGTAACTCGAAATATTTCTGAATGGAGCGTTGAAACTGTCGATACTGACTTTATGGCGGATTTATTGGGGATCGATGTGACCTCTTTCGTCTATAAAAAGGCTGAGGTTTTAACCTGTTCTCCCCATATTTCCATCACCACGCAGAGATGATCGTCGAAGTTCGTCGGGTCAACCTGAGGAAGAAGGAGATCATGTTCTTCCAGCGTGTAAGGAGCCAAAAAAGACGGCATCTTCGAGCAAGTGTCCACTGCAACGATGGATCATGGAAGGATATCTTAGCCTCCCTTGCTCGGGATAATCAGCAACTTGATATGGCGGTTCTTCCAGGAGAAGGGAAGGGTCGTATTAGACCACGCTGCTTGCAAGCGGCACCTTCTCCCGTTACCTCCGGGGATGAGAGCAGCAACTAGCTCTGACCTTGGGTATTGAGTTGGGTGATATACCTCAACTCAATCTACCATGGTGCTAGGAGTAGGAAAGCAGTACCCTGCTTTTCTGTTGGAGGATGGGTCTATGCCCAGTTTTGTATCCTTTCGCCGTTGATCATTGCAATGTCAGTCGGTTTGCGGCAACCGACTGACTGCTGGAGAAGATGGATGAAGAATTGTGCCCATGCGAGAACCTGGCAGAACAGATTCTGGGTACGATCTTCAGACGACGATGAGAAAGCCCTTTGTAGACAGGGTTTCCCTCAGATATAATCATGAAAAAATAAAGAAAACCCTTGTAGACAGGATTTCCCTCATATGTAATCATGATTTTGATTTTAATAAAATCGTCTTTCTTCTCTGCATATGATCATTTTGCTATACGTTGTTGTGAAGTCTGAATATGTGTAGCTTCGACACGTCTGATTCTTTACGCCGATTCTGATAGAAAGAGTATTTAGGCCATGTCCTGTCTTTTACGCATAACTAGTGATGCGCAGAAAGCCGCTTTAGCATTCGAGTGTTCGAACTGTTCTGTTGTCAGGAATAAGGAACCGCGTAGAATTCTGAACTATTTTTCACTTCTGTGTAAACATAATTCTTGTTTCAGACTTTATCTTCAAGAATGACTTCTCAAAAATCCCTTGGAACATGGTCGAGAAATGGCTGTCAAACTGAGTTGCCATCTTGATAGATGAAATATTCGGACTGGAGTCTGGATGAACCTCCAATTGACCCGAGAAGAGTAATTTCTCAATGATTGAACTCTATATGTTTCGGGTACTTGGGATATTTTGAGGTTAAGAAGGAGTATCTTCTGTGTGAACTCCTATAATTGACTGCCTTGAGAACTGTTCGGATATGCGGAAAGTCAGAGATCCGTAGTGTAGATGAGCTGAAAATCCTGAGTTCGTAGCCTATTAAGCGTAGAAAGCCACCGAGCGTGAAATCGTAGATTTGTAGCTCCTGAGCGTGAAGTCGTAGGTTTGTAGCCTCTCGAGCATAAAAGCTACCGAGCACAAAGGCATCCGGGCATAAAACCATAGACTGATAGCTTGCGAGCGTAAAACCATAGATCTGTAGCTGTCGAGCGTAGAAAGCTTCTTAGCGTAGAACTGTAGATTTGTAGCCTGTGAAAAAGAAATCTTCCGAGCGTAAGGTTGTGGATCTGTTGCATCCGAGCGTAAACTAAACGCCACCGAGCGTGAGATCATCGATTTGGTATCTGCTGAGCGTAAAGTCGTAGGTTTGTAGCCTCTCGAGCATAAAAAGCTACCGAGCACAAAGGCATCCGGGCGTAAAACCATAGACTTATAGCTTGCGAGCGTAAAACCGTAGATCTGTTGCTGTCGAGCGTAGAAAGCTCCTTAGCGTAGGAACCGCTGACCTGCTTTTGCACGAAAAACTCTTCGAATTTGCTGACTGTCCGCCTTTCGAGAGTAGTGGGCTGACGTAGTACCCAATCATAACCAAATATTAATTGTGAGATTTGGTTGGGGTTTCGAGGAGTCCGTCCGAGGATTCGAGGAGTCGACCTGAACTCTATATATATCCCAAGATTTTAAGAGAAAAACTTTTCATCCGTCTTCTGCGAAAGAGAGCCTTCGACTGTTTGAGTTTTTCCCCTCGTTCTTTCTCAGAGCACTCCGAGTTTTTAGAAATGGCGCTGAAAAAAATCCCCTCCACTAAGGGAAAGAGTATAGGTTCTTCTTCTCGTTCTTCTACCCCAGCGAGAGAGTCTTCGGTCGGGCAAGGTGAACTTTCTTTTGAGCGAAATATCCCGCCGACGAGCAGCGCACCCGGCCTTAGAGGTAGAGCCTTTGGGATGACAAAGAACGACAAAAAATCCTTCGCACATGTTGAACGTGACCGCGCTAGATCATCTTCTGTGCTGATAGCCTCTTTGAGGAAGATGACGCACGGAGACGTTTTCATTTATTACGCCCACATTTCTAACGTGCCAGAGTAAAAACTCCATATTTTCGCAGTTTTGAGCGTAAAAGCTCTGACTGCTGAAAACTTGGTGTATACTATAAAATTTTAGCTTTATGCTTGTGGATGGGACCTCCGGCGTAATAACTAGAATTTTGGCAGTCTGGCGTAAAGTACGAACTGTATACCATCAATTACGCTTCTGGATGTGACTTCCGGCGTAAAAATGACCAAATTTGTACAGTCTTGGCGTAAAGCACAGACTGTCGTTTCTTGGTTCTTTATGTTGCAAGATTTGTAATGACGTATTTTCCTTGCACTTTTGCAGTTAACTTGCATGAGTCTCCACTGGCCGAGGTGATGGGTTCCGCTGCCGGGATGCTGCACTCAAACTATCTGGAGGATCTGTCCCACGTGACATTTCCTATCTTTGGACCCCAGTATCCTGAAGGAAGGGAGATCTTGATATCGGCTCAGGGCGAGCGGACGTTGCTGAACATGATTAACGGACAGCCCCTGACGTACATAGACGGGGACCAGTACATCAAGCTGGCTTTTCTCTTTAGGGACATAATTGACAAAAAGTCCCAGACGAAGCCCAAGAGAGAACCCTGGGTTTTCCCTGCCGAGAGTGTGGTCTTGTATCTGCCCACGATGTCGAGAGATTATCCCATCTCGGCTTTCTCCCATGCTACACATCCCAGGAGGATGTCGTGGACGCTGACTCCTGATCTTCACGGGAAGCCGGGGAAGATCTTTCATTTGAAAGGAGCTGACCAGGGGTCATTTGTCAGCCGTCATTCCGACGTTGTGACGGTGTTCAGGGGACTGTGCCCGGGCAACGTCCCGAGTGAAGATAGTTCAGTGATCCAGCCGGTCCAATTGCCGACTTTCTGCAACGACTTCATGGGGCGAGGGGGGTATACCCCAAGAAGAATCCTCGGTGCAATGGGTGGATCACCCCAACAAACCTCCGATGGGCTTGCCTAGTTGACTGGGCCTTGAAGCATTTTTGGAGAGAGCTGGAGGTCATTGGACTGTATGCTGCTGTGAGTGCGACGAGTGTTGGGTTGCCTCCCAACCCTAACCTATTTTTGGCACTGATGGAGTATACATTTTGCTCACCAGGACCTTCGCCACTCCACTGGGGGAGTTGGGGTTGGCCCTCCATGAGATGGCAGTGATCTCGAGACTGCCGATGGGGGATACCCCATATGAAGAGTATGTTCCCACCAACCGGGAGTTGGAGGACTCGGACCCTCGGGCGGTGGAAGTATATCAGGAGCTGATGTGCCACTACTTTGCGTGCACTACTTTTTATGATGAGCCTTCTGATTTGGCTTACACCACTAAGTGGACGTCCTACCTCTTCTTCCATCGGGCCAGGGCCGCCAAGTCGAAGAAAGTCTCGGGGGGCAAGAATGAGCCTGTGAACTGTTTGGGCATGCTCAGTGCCCAGGTCATCGAGGATCTTATGGAGGATGCTAAGGCTCCAGATCAGATTCTTAATGACGGGATAGGAAAGTATCCTGAAGGCACTAAGGCCTACAGTTACTTGAGGCGCTGTCGCAGGCCTCTATCTAAGGAAGCCCGGCTGGCTGGTTTTCTCTCCATATGGCTGCGTCGAGTAGTGGTGCCCGATATCGCGTCCGCGGACCACATTCACCGGAATATCCTGTGGCCTGCCGTGCGTCTGGTGTTCAGGGCAAGACTAGGCTTGCTCCCTGCCATGGTGTGCCATATACAGGCTGGCCTGAGAGCCATGACTGATGGACTGCTCGTCGATGAAGCTCGGCGTGATAGCTTTCCCCGGGTAGAGTTACCATACCTGTACTTGATGGGATGGTTAATTCTCCACAACCCCCGGGTGATGTCTCCCGGACCTGGTAGTAGCTCGGGAGGTAGTTTCTTGCTGAACTACAAGGACTCTCCCTGGAACGTGAACACAGTTCTAGACTGTCGGCTGGTGCTGAGCCTCAGTCACGGCTGGAAGCTCCTCTGCACTGTCCCCTCTGTATATCATAATCAGTCGGGCATTAGGCTTGAGGATTTAGGTGGAGAGAAGACCAATCTTTCTCCGGAAGCTTTTATTTGGTTGGTCTGCATCAGACCCTCCCATTTGCTGTACAGAAGCGAACATCATTGCTTCTTCGAGCCCTACTTGCCCAGTCGGTTCGCCAGGCAGTTTGGGTACGATCAGCTGCACGTGGGCAATGCCGTTACCAGCTTCAGGTCCAGGGGCAGACTCATTGATGGAGCCAGAGGATGGCGGTATTTTATCATGGGTTGCACGGGAGCAATCTTTATCGTGCTGGTCGTCACACTCTCCATGGAGCTGCGCATCCTTCATTCGTATGCCCAGTTCTACGTGGCGATCAATACCTTCCATCGCAATTTTGACATGCATGGAAGCTTTAGGGTGCCTTCTCCCAAGCCTGGGGGAAGAGTCGAAGTCCCCTCGGTTTCTTCTGACGAGGGCGAGGAGTCCGTCACTCCGGATGAGCCTCTGGTGTCGGTGCCGAGGTGTGAAGTGCCTCTGCCTGCGGGGGCTTTGGTAGTCTCTGGGAAGCGAAGGGCTCCTGCTTCGAAGCAGACTTCCCCTTGTAAGAGAAAGAAGAAGAAGGTTAATCGTTCTCTACGGATTCCTAGTATTGAGGCTCCTAGAGAGGAACCTGCTGTCTCTCCTGCTGGGGATGTTTCTTTGATTGGAGGTTCCTCGCCTTTCGGAGAGGGACCCTCAGTTTCGGCTGGCGGTGCCGGAGAACTCCTGCTTGAGGCTGCCATTGCTGCCACTGCCTCCGGTAGTGGAACGAAGTCGCCTCCGGGGCTGAGTATAAGGTTCCATATACCTTTATCCGGATCAGCGTCGGAAGAGACCCCTTTCGTGCCTGCGAGAGTACCTGGCGAGATTCCAGCCGATGAGCCTCGGTTGGAATTTGAGGAGGACTTGGAAGACCACCTGCCAGTGTCAGCTATCAGACCCCTTTCTCCAGGTATGATAGCCTGCTTAGCATTATTAAGAAGTGATTTAGCTGTACTGGCTGCAGATGCGACATATGTGCCGTCGGCCGTGGGTAAATATCGTCTTTATGCCATTCTATTTAGAGGCATTAACATCGTGTCGATATTAACTTTCTTGTCTTCTTTTCAGGGGCAGATGTTTGCGGGAAGAAGAGCGCTGAAGCACTTTTTGGCTCTGCTTCGGCTTCCGGTGGCGACACGGAGGTGCCTGAGTTTGAAGAGGAAGCATCTTCGGGTGCTGGCTCGCCCCGAGTAGTTTCGTCATCTCAAGAGGAGGATGAGCCTGTCATTGTGACATCGCCTCCTGCGAGTATGCCGATGACTTCGACCGTCGTTGTCGCATCTTCCTTGGTCGCACCACCTGTTGAGGCAATAGCCGCGGCCACATCGTCTGCAACCACTCCTGGAGGGGGACTCGCCAATATCGCGGCCACTCCCGGCGTTCAATCAGATCTGGTTGCGCTGACCGAGCAGTATACCAGCCTCTTTTACACCAGTTTGAAAACACTGATATCAATGGTGTTGGCGAAGAATCTAGACTTCGAGCGTCTGAAGAAGGCTTCTCAGTTTTCGATCGGGGTGGTCAGGGAGTTCGGTAATTCTGGGGTAGCTGACGCCCTGGAGGCGATGGTTAATGGTTTGGAGCAACCTATTAATGAATACTTGCAGCTGGCTCGGGGCAGCCTTGAAGCTGAGGTCTAGGCCAGATACGACCTCATGACTGCACGGCTTACTAAACAGCTGGAAAGCCTAGATAACTCCATCAAAATAAATAAGCTGGAGATGGATGAAAGAAAAGCTGTCGTGGAGGAGGCTCTTGCTCTTCAGACGAAGTGTCAATCCGAGCATAAAGGGAACGTAGCGAGGGCCCACAAGTTGAAGGAAAAACTCGCTATAGCAGAGGACTAGGCTTCTCAGTCGTTGGCAGGTCTAGATGTAGCGACTGGCCGACTTAGCACAGTACGACGGGATCTGGAGCGTGCAGAAGCTGCCCGTGCTGGCTCTCTTCGGGCAAGGGCCGAGCTGTCCTTTATGAGCAATCACGAGGCACGGCTGGAGCAGGCCCGCGCTGATGCCTTGGTTTCCAGGAATGAGAGGATAGCTGCACTGGTACAGCTGATTCGCGATCTGACCGCTCCCCCACAATGATGTACCCTTTCTTCTTTTTGCTTCCCAAATGTAATTCTGCTCCTTTTGGGAATAAATAAAGCAAATTTTTCTGACTCTGTGGACCCATCATTTTGGAATGTAAATGACAGGTTTGGGCGGGAGTGATATCAGAGGTAGTATGGACGTGATAGACTCTCGATAAACTTTTAGCAGGACATATTTATTCAGAGGTCATACTGACATGATAGAATATGCTTTGGTAGGATATATCTATTCATAGGTCATACGGACATGATAGAATATGCTTTGACTAAATTTGTAGACAAGACACTATCAGAGGTAATATGGACGTGATAGGTATCGCATTTTCCAAATTAGTCGAACATATCTATTCAGAGGTTATATGGACATGATAGAATATGAACCAACTAGTTTTGTTTTGGAAGTAGTTTTGTCAGAATTGAGATTCTCGCTATATTCCACTTGAGCAGAGGAGGATAAGCATAGTACCTTTTCAGGAATTTACCGTTGATAGGAGCCATTAACAGGTCTCCATTAGGCTGGGCTAACCTGTAAGCACCGTTTGAGAACGTTGTCTCGATCACATAAGGGCCTTCCCACTTGGGCTGGAATTTGCCTTTACTCCTGTGAGTAAGGATCATCGCCCTTCTTACGGCTAAAACTAGCTTGCCGACTTTGAACACTCTTTCCTTTACTTTATGATTGAAAGCTCTGGAAATGCGTGCTTGGTAGAGTGCGATATGCTGTTGAGCTTGGAGGCATTTCTCGTCTAATCCTTCTAGCTCTTGAAGCCTTAACAGGTCATTCTTTTCTTGAGTCAGCTCATTAGTCACGGCTATCATGAGTGACGGGATCTGGATTTCAATGGGGAGAACTGCTTCGCTCCCGTAGACCAGTGAAAATGGGGTACAACCTGTCGGTGTTCGTACCGTTGTGCGGTATGCCCAGAGACATTCGCCCAGCTTCTCATTCCAATCTCTCTTGTTTGAAGAGACGAACTTCTTCAAGAGTTTGATAATGGTTTTGTTGAAAGCTTCCGCCAAACCATTAGCAGCTGGATAATATGCCGTAGAGGCAATATTATGTATCCGATTTTTATCGCAAAATCGGTGAAACGCTTGGCTGATAAACTGAGGCATATTATCGTGAATTATCCTACGGGATACCCCGAAGCGATAAATGACGTGATGCTTGATGAAGCTGATTACATTAGACGCCTTTACCTCAGCAAGAGGGATCGCCTCTGCCCATTCGAAGAAGTAATCCGTGATGGCCAGTATGAACCGGTGACCTCTGGAAGAAGACGGGTGAATAGGACCAATGATATCCATACCCCATACTTCAAAAGGCCAGGATGCAACCGTAGGATGTAGATATTCAGACGGTTGATGTATGAAGTCTGCATGAACCTGACAGGCTCTGTATTGTCTTGCATAGTTGATCGCGTCTGCGATCATAGTGGGCCAGTAATAGCCCATTCTCCTGATACGATCCTGTAGCTTAGGACCGGGTTGATGCACTCTGCACACGCCATTGTGAGCTTTCCGGATAATCTGCTGTGCTTTGTCGTTAGAGAGACATCTCAATAGCAGTCCGTCGTAGGTCCGGCGATATAGGCATTGTGAAGATGCATCGAAGTAGAAGCGTAATGATCGTCTTTTGATGGATACTGCTTCTTTGGGGTCCTCCGGCAAGATTTTGTATGCCACGAAATCTATGAAGGGACTTCTCCAGTCTCTTCTAGGGGGATCTGTGTTCACAGCGTAGCTGCATTCTATGTGAAAGTTGTTCTTCATACAGAATAAATCTCTGTTAAGAAGGATTATCGAATCCTGCCTTCTTATAGGAGTGGCTAAATCCGCAGCTAGACTGGCTAGGGCATCAGCTTCCAGATTCTGAGATCAAGGTACATGCTCTAGGAAGAACCCTTTGAATGTCATGGCTATCTCGATCGTTGCTTGGTGATAGGGGATGAGGTCTGGATTTCGGACTTCATATATTCCCCTGACTTGATTGACGATGAGCAGAGAATCACCGAAAGCTTCCAGGGACTCGACCCCTAGCTCTTTAGCGACTTGGAGCCCGATTAGCAGAGCGTTGTACTCTGCCACATTATTGGAGCATGGCTTGTTAAGAGAATATGTTCGGTAGATGACGAGTTTAGCAGGAGTGACCAGGACTATTCCTACTCCTGAAACCACGTTTCCCCTAGGACAAGTTCTGGAGGCTCCATCGAAGAATATTTGCCATGTGTCGCTTTCTATTGTGGAATTACATTCTGCAACTTCATCAGGGATGTCCTCGTATAGTTTGGAGGTCTCCGGGATTGGATGAGCAGCTAGGAAGTCGGCCAGCGCTTGGCCTTTGATGGACTTCTGCGGGACGTATACCATGTCATATGGTGTTAACAGCATCGCCCAAGTCGCGAGTCGAGAATTAAGAGCACTTGGCTTGCTCATCAGTACTCGAAGAGGGTTGATCCTGGAGATGACATGAATAGTCTGACCGGTGACATAGTGCCGCATCTTCTAGATAGCGAACATCAGAGCCAAGCATTCCTTCTCCACTGGGTTGTACCGGTGTTCGGCTCCGACCATCATCCTGCTGAGGTAGTAGATAGCCTGTTCATGCCCCATATCGTTCTTCTGTACGAGAAGAGCTCCTAGCGAATGATCCATCACTCGAATGTACAGCAAGAATGATCTTTCCATGACGGGAGGCACTAGAACTGGCAGACTGGTGAGGTAGCGTTTGATATCTCCGAACGCTTGCTGACAGGTTTTTTCCCATGTGAAGGATACACCTTTCTTCATGAGATGAGAAAAGGGCTGACATCTCCCCGAGAGGTTGGATATGAACCTCCGGATATAAGCCAGACGGCCTTGAAATCCTCGGAGTTCCCTCAGATTGTGGGGCGGTCATATTTCTACGATGGCCTGGACTTTGTCAGGGTCCACTTGGATGCCTTTGGCGGTAATGACAAATCCTAGGAATTTGCCACTAGATACACCCAGAAAGGAATTCGTAGGGTTCATCTTGAGTTGATATTGACGCATTAACTCGAATACCGTCCTCAAGTCTTGAATGTGATCATCTTTGAGGCGGCTCTTGACGGCTATGTCGTCCACGTAACATTCTATTATTTTGCATAAATGCTCATGGAATATGTTACTCATAGCCTATTGGTATGTAGCCCCGGCGTTCTTCAATCCGAAGGGCATGACCGTATAGCAATATACCCCCAACGGGGTCCGGAAGGCAGTGTGCTTCTCGTCTCCAGGATGCATCTTGATCTAATTGTATCCTGAGAATCCGTCCATGAAAGATATGCGTTCAAAACTGTAAGTATTGTCGATCATGATATCCGTGATGGGAAGAGGGAACTCATCCTTGGGGCAGGCTGCATTCAGATCTCGGTAATCGATGCAGATACGTATTTTCCCATTTTTCTTCATGACTGGGACAACGTTGGCGACCCAGTCGGGATGTTGTTCTTCCCGGATGAAATCATAGGCTATCAACTTCTTGACTTCAGCTTCAATGGCGTCCATCATATCCGGGCGGAACCGGCGTTGGTGCTGCTTCACAGGCTTCGAGTCGGTCAATATATTGAGTTTATGAGTAGCCACCTTTGGGTCAAGGCCTGGCATGTCCTCGTAATCCCATGCAAAGACATTGATATATTCTTTTATCAGATGGATAACTTCTTCCCTTTCAGCTGGGGAAAGATTGTTACTAATAAATATCGGCTTTGGCGAAAGTTCACCCCCAACATCAACCTGGATAACTTCGTCTTTGGTGGAAGGTTCCCTTTGCTCGAAGCAGAATTCCCACTGCGTATCCATTCGTTGGGCCCAAGAGTTATTCTCAAACGGCTCAGAATCATGTTCATCTGCTTCAAAGGGATCTGCCACTACCATATTCACTAATAATATTTGTTCGAGAGCATCAGGTGAGTCAGAGGGCGATGAGCCGTTCTGAAAAGAGGAAAAGATATCCTCGTCCGACTTAGAGGAGGTGGCATACCCTAACCCGAAATGAGTTCGTTGATAGTAGGGGTCTCCGTGCAGTGGCGTTCGTCTGCCTCTTCCGTAGTTGAGGCTGGCTTCCGCTTCAAGTCGTAGCCCATGTTTTGCATGATCCTCAACGCTTGCGGGCTGTATCGGTGAACTTGCATTTTTCCAGCATCGTCATTGAAAGAATCTTCCTGGACAGTCGGTTGATTACGCATGCGGCCGAAGACTATTGAACGCTGACTGCTGCAGGTAGGCGGGACAATGAAGATAGAATCCTCATATGGTCCATACGTCGTGACGACGTTGGATGATGATGCTACTTCCCAGACATACGGACGGTAGGAGTTCATAACTTCCAAGGATTTTTGTGCTATGGGTTCTACCTCATCACGGAGAGTGGATTTCTGATTTAGAATTTGAGCGTCAATATACTGGAAAACAGGATGTTTATTATCATCTGGAACTCCGTTCATGGTTGTATTTACATCAGTCGGCTGCCTGTTGCGCCGAAGGTTGATGACCAAGGGTGGAGGCTTCTGGTTCAAAGTGATCACTAGAGGATCACTCCCTTTTCCTGACCTGGTCTTATTCAGGTGAATAGCCATAGGCTCCATGGCTTTTGGATGAGTGGTTCATCCTTTCACTCTGATTGACAGCGGTAGTGCGGTAGAGGGTTCTTCTGGCTCCCGGTGGGATTCCTTCTCTGCCTCGCCTGACACTTCTTCCGTGTGGTCTTGAGAGTACAACACGGCATCGGAATAGTAGGATTCTACTCCTTTAAACAGGTTTAGGTCAGCAACCTCCGTTTGTACTATTCCTTAGGGGTCTACATAGCTAAGACATTGATGTAGAGTTGAAGGAACGATGTTGTGGTCGTGGATCCACGGTCTTCCCAGCAAAATGTTGTAGGACACCTCTGAATCGATGACGTAACATGTGGCCACCGATCTGAGGTTGCCAATCTGGATCCTTAGGCAAATTTTCCCCAACGGCTTACTTCTTCCGGCGTTGAAACCCACGATTGTAGTGGAGGTGTAAGCCAATTCGCTGGTAGGAATTCTCAGCGGTCTGAGCA
This sequence comes from Iris macrosiphon, assembly GCA_036927795.1. Classification (NCBI taxonomy): domain Eukaryota; kingdom Viridiplantae; phylum Streptophyta; class Magnoliopsida; order Asparagales; family Iridaceae; genus Iris; species Iris macrosiphon. The sequence goes on from JAYESA010000019.1 coordinate 94,392,453, forward strand.
GACTGTGAGGGATGATGCTGATCGACGATTCCGGATCTATGTGAATCCGATCAACCTCCATGGAACCGATGTACCTGGTGTAATAGAGGGGCCTGTCATGCTTGTTATGTTTTAACAGCATGTCGTCTTGAGTGAAAGTGATATTTAAGACCACCTCCATCACACTGTGGCATTGAGGACACGCCACCGGTTCTTCGTCGGGGGTCTTGAGCTGGGTCAAGCATGCCTCCGCCTGCATCAGTGCTTCACTCAGAGCTAGACAAGTATCTTGGGAGAGCCTGAGTAGCTCGAAGATGGACAGCCTGGCTGGTGTATTAGCCAGTTAGGCCAGGATGTCAAAGTTGTATGGCTTCTCTAAACCTTTGTTTGGAATATTTTTCACTGGTTTATCAAAGTGCACTTCTCTTTGCTTCCCCTTGTCCGCCGGAGTTGGTTTTGAAGGGCTAGCATCTGGTACGATGAGGCCTGGTCCTGAAGGTTTGGCAGTTGAAGCGTCCGCCGTTGCATCTTCCTGACTTGCTCCGTAGTCGTTGAGGTAGGCTTTCCCTGAACGGGTTGTAGCAAATACCTCGTCTTCGTCTGATCCCGAAAAAGTTGCGACCATATGGCATGGTTTGTATTTGGAGCTCTTTCTAGACGTAGCCTTAGTAGCTTTAGTCTCCTCCTTGAGCTCTGACACCAAATCTGGATGAACCCACATAATCTCGCCCTGCCGGGTGGTTAGGGGTACCAGGTCATGATTTTGACCCCTAGTTGGAGGGAGATTGACGATGTTCATCGTGGTCCGAGAAATGGGTGTGACACCGTCCGAGACTTCTGGGAAGGCAGATTGCCAAACAGCAGAGAGATCATGTTGGCCGTGACCGTCTTCTCGGTGTTGTGTAGAGTGATGGCCTTAGCATCGATTAACCCCTGGATCTTCCTTTTCAGTATGTAACACGCCTTTGTCGGGTGGTGTACATATCTGTAGAAGATGCAGTATTTGGGGTCGTTAGTACTGCCGACTTCTTGGGGCCGCCTTAGCTTCTGAAGGGTGATCTTGCCACTTTTGACGAGACACTCGAATATACTTGGGATATCGTCGTCGTCGAAAGAGTAGACTTCGACGGGCCTGGAGGTCCCGGGTCTCGCTTGTGCGGTTGCCGCAGTCTTTTGCCTGGCCGTATTAATCGCCAGAGCTTCTTTTCCTTTGGAGCTGCGAGGATGGTCGTTGTTGGGAGATGACCTATTGCCTCTGTCAGAGGCGGAGATCATGATGCCATTATCGCGTACCTTGCAACTGTTGTCTTCGGCGGCCACGGTCGAGATGATGAACAAGGGCCAATCATGGAACTGATATGGTCCTGTAAACACCGAGACTACGGGAAGGAGGTTTTTCCTGCAAATGTCTACCAACGCAGAGGCATCTGTAGCGTGGCCTGACGAAAACGTTCGATGAAGGTACGAACGTCCTCTTTTTCCCTCTGCTTGACTTCGATGAGAGAGGACATAGACATGTCCATTCCTTCCTCGTAGAATCGCGTGCAAAGTAAAGCTTTGAAGTCCTCGAAGGAAGTAATGCAGTTGTCCGCCAAGCTACGGTACCACTGATAGGCTACTCCTGAGAGACAGCCTTTGAACACCCGAGTGAGGAGGGCGTCGTTCCCTTATAGCAACACCGTCATCATACTAAAATAGTTTATGTACTGACTTGGTAATGTTTTTTCCTCGAACAGAGCCATAGTCTGAGGTTTGTACCTCGGAGGGAAAGGGACCTCTTCCCAGATAGCTGGGTAAGGCTGGTTGATTCCCAGTTTCTTGAGCTGATCTTTGTGCTTTAAGGCATCAAACTGGGCTTTCAACTCCCGTACTGCCTGCATCGGATTTTCAGTTAGAAGCAGGACTATGGTATAGTGCGGAGTTGGTTGTATCGTGACTCCAACGGGAGGTAATATATTCTCCGAGTGAGGAAGCGGAGGAACTGCTGACTCTTGATCTAGAGTAGGCTCTTGGCTCGGGTTGGATGGTGGTAAGTCCACCCCCACACGTATCTGAGTTGGCGGGACCGATGCTTGAGCCATGGCAGTTGCGTGCTGAGTTAGCATCATCTAGTGCATGTTCTCCATTATGGATTGCATTTGTTTCAGAGATGTCTCTAGTATAGTGATGCGTTGTTCCGCGTTTCCTGATGGTGAAGCTTCCTCACGTTCATCTTCAACGGCATAAACTCCCATTTCCCTGGGTGTTATTGAAGAATTAGTATAGGTCACTGTAGAAGTTGACTTTATACTCTCAGCATCTGATCCGGGGGACTGGCGACCCCTAGTGTCGGAATCAGACAAGTACGAAGCTGGTTGTTGTGACCTTTCACAGGTGTTTTGGAACACCCCAGCTTCAGCGTTCCTGAGGAGCTCATTGAATCTCCTTCGGTTCGGGGGCCCAGAGGGATGACGTCTTGAGTTCGACCCTCCTCTAGGTAGGTGTGAAGCCATGTTCACGGATGCATGCGCGGGCTCTTCTTCCTGGAAAGACAGAGAGTAGCTCAACCGGTCGAAAACCGACCGTTTTGCTTTAGAACATCAGCAATCAATCACAATCTTATGACTATTATAACAGTGCTCGCCAGAAGGCGTAATAGACATGTTGGAAGGTCCCCTCTCCTTATGTTTCTGGATTAGATATTTGCGCAGGTCAGGAGGAGTTGCAGAAGAAGAAGACGACGGCTTGTTCCTTCTGTTCCTATCAGTGGGCATGCGGAGGTTGGGCACCATGGTTTTCCCTGTACCATCTGTGTACAACAGGTTGGCCATCTGGGTGGCGGATAATCCCCGGGGAGGGTGTCTATCCGCAACCTGAGCTTGTTTTACGCCGAGGGGCTTCTCCTGGAATAATTTGGAGATTTGCTCAGACTGGCGTAAAGCTGAAGAGGTCCTCAGTCGGCCATCGGCTTCTCGCATAATCCGGAGGGTAGGCAGATTGTTCCTTCGCTGGCGTAAAGGCCGAGAAGTTGAGTACTCTGCCGCTTGCTTTCCCTTGCGGAGATCACAACGCTCATCTGGTTCCCCGTAGAGGTCAGATGTTGTCTTACACGCGGAGCATGATTTGTACTTCCGATTTGGCGCTAAGACCTTATCAGAAATATTGTCTATTCTGCCAGTGACGGGAGACTACATTTTACGCGCAGGGCGCAGAGTGGACTTCTGGACTAGCGTTAAGCCATTTCCAAAAGTTTTGTCTGTACCGCGCATAGCGGGAGACTGGTTTCTACGCGTAGAGCGCAGTGGACACTTCGGGGTTAGTGCTAAGGCTTTGCCCGAAGTTTCGTCTGTACCGCGCGTAGCGGAAGACTGAATCTTACGTGCGGGGCACGAAGGGAGCAATGCTACAACCTCATTGGTCGGAGAGATCGGAGAGTCCACAGGAATGGTAGAGGATGTCTTGGGCATCCAGACCTTGCGCAGTATCCTGTTGTCTTGGACGGAGAGAGGGTGAGCGCTACCCCTGGTTTAAAGCATATCTTCGTAGGCAGACTGGTCGAATTGGATGACCAGTGTCTTCTTCACGGTTCCTACAGATACCTCATCGTGTTGAGCAATTACTTCCTCATCAGAAGAGAAAGATGTCCCCAACAGAGTCGCCATCTTATTTGTGGTGGAAAACGAAAGAATGAAAATATATTCATGATGGGGTTTACACGAAACCCGCCTTCTTTGGTTTACAAATAAACTTGTACAATTTGATCCTATACGAGGATGTGGGAGTATAATTTATTTAATCTAGGTAAATATTGCTATAGGTGTCTGATCTGCAGTCGATCACTTTAGCCCTTGGACCACACGATGATGAAGAAGTGTCGTAGAAGACAGAAAGCAGCTTCGAAGGTTGCAGAAGAGGGTGGATGCACGATGCCAATGTCGTCGATCCCTACTCTTTGCCTGAGCTCTGGATTTGTCTCTCTATCTCTCTCTCTTGACCTCTGGTTCAATCTTTCTTGGAAGTTCGACCATGTTCGATCCTTCTTTCAAAGTTTCGACCCGTAGTTCGATCTCTTTGGAGGCTTTTAGACCAATTCCTTCGACCCTCCAATTTTGTCGACCTTGTTCCTCATTGATAGAGGTCTCTATTTATAGAGTTTTAGTGACAGTGACCACTCCATCAGTGTAGAAACCGAGGAGTGGAAAGTACAACACCCTTTTACACAACGGTTAAAATAACCAATGTCGTGCGTATAGATGATCCTTTGAATGAGCGTGTGACACGGGTCCAACTAAGGGACAAAACGCGTATAATCGCTATGAAGATCACGGCATAGAAGCCACGTAGGTAGGTATCCTTTGTGTAGAAGAGGTGGGCGTAGAAGCCAATGTCTGTCACCATAGCGTAGAAGCCAAGCAGGCATAGAAGCCGAATAGGCGTAGAAGCCGAGCGGTCATAGAGGCCGAGTGGGCGTAGAAGCCGAGTGGTCATAGAGGCCGAGTGGTCATAGAGGCCGAGTGGTCGTTGAAGTCGAATGGGCGTAGAAGCCGAGTGAGCACTGGAGCTGAATGGGCGTAGAAGCCGCTGCGTACCGTGCCAGAGTGCTGATGTGGACGTCTTAGCCGGAAATACGGCTTTTGAAGATATAATCAAATCTCTTGCATTAAATGCAGAGATTTGCCCCTATCTTGTGCATTAAATATAGAGGTATATTTTTGAAGGTCTGTAGCCCTTCTGTGCATCAGTCGTAGAGACGTACCTTGAGAAACTGTCACCGCTTTGTGCATTAGACGTAGAGACGTGCCTCGAGCAACTGTCATCGCTCTGTGCATTGGACGCAGAGACGTGCCTCGAGCCCCGTACGGAGTGCAGCTTTTGATATGGCAGGCGGTTTGTCTACTGCAAAGCATAAACAGCTCATGTTTGCATGTGTAAAACAAGGCAGCGTATCCCTTCGTGCACGTAAAAGCAGTTTGTGCAAAGAGATGGCGGTATATGACAGCCTGGGTCACAGTGCTGTGCCATCATTATAGCCGTCGTCTGGGTAGTCGAGCAGTATCCCTTTGTTAGAAGTCCAGACGTCAGGTTCATTGCAGGATCTGACAGGTTCATTGCAGGATCTGACAGGTTCACTTCGGAGAATACGAAGCGTCTCTCGTACACTTCAATGCTACGTTGAAAGAGGATAGGTTTTACGCCCAGGAGTCGATGAAGCACCCTGTTTATGCTGAAGCGGCTTGGACGTACTGCCTTACGCGGATGGTCTTTTGAGCTTATATTTCATGCTGTGTTTAGCGGAAAAAGCTCTGTTGCATGCTTGATGGCTCTGAAGGCCTCTGTTTATGCTGCTCTGCATCAATATGCTGCGTATAGCCATCCGACGTATTTTTCATGCTTCTACAGATGGGGCTGGGGTGCAGTTCTGATTCTGTCCACGTTCTGCATTGTCCACTTGGTTCTCTGGAACCCTTCTCTTGTTCTGACAATCTCAGAAGCTATGGCCCCTCTGACCACAGTTGAAGCACGCTCTATTTTTAGTGCGACAATTTTTGATGCTATGGCCCCATTGGCCACAGAATGTGTACTCTTGAACAGGGCACTGCTCACCTTCTATCTTCTTCTCCCCATCTTAGTATCTTTTGACATGAGGGTTTCGAGCAACTGGCTCTTCTCGAAAGTGCTCTGTGGCGCATATTATTCATTCTGAACCGCTACCTCAAAAGCTTTTATGTAAGAGGTACATTCATGATTCATAACATCTTTCCTGAGTCCGTCGTTCAAAACCTTAATAAATATGTGGGTACGGGCGCTCTCGTTAGGAATTTTCATGCCCTAGTCCCAAAAATACGTAGGACTATGACACGTAAGCATGCCAACCGCATGGATATGACAACTCCAATATATGGAAACCAAACCCATACGTACGCTGTAATATCAATATCAAATCTACAAGTGGTATAAATCTATCACAAGTCACAGGGTATAATCTAAATCTCATCCACAAAAAATCGAATATAAATAAATAACCAGTATCTATAAAACTAGATTTCAATAAGAAGTATCTAAGGATGATAGTTGGGTGGAAAAAAATCCACTACCAACTCGAATATAAGAGCAAATGCAATATAAGTACAACACAATAAACACCATATAAGAATACCAGCTAACAATCATGGGCTCGAAGAGAAGATATCCTCGAAACATATGTAACCATCCGAATCTGCGCTCATGCGAATACTCAAGAACAGATACACCTGGAAGGGCCAGGTCCTTAGAGGGACATAACAAGGTATATAAAAGCATGCCAATAAAGTACTGAAATAAATATCCAATGGTCGCGTAACCGTCTAAGTGAATGTAGTTAAGAACAACTTTTCCCACAAGTGTGCTATCTGGCTGAAAACTGGGATTGGCATGGTTCTCTCGGAGATCTAGGGGCCTAAAAGGCATGTTATCTTTTGAACGCCAGAGGCCCGCCTGATAATATATAATATATAGTGGTCATCACCACCCGTATCTCCAGCGGAGAATCCGGGCGCACAATAGAAAAAGTGCAAAGGAGCTCAAATGTGGTACTTGTTGTTCTCCCCACCACATGCTCTAAGCATGTCACATCCATGACACAATTTGGTTCATAGCCTATTCTTAGTACCCTAGCCCAATCCTGTAACCAAACAAGGACAAGGATGGGATCACCGTACTATAATAAGCTATGTCCATGGAGCTCTAATAACTGCTAAGTCTTCTAGCATACAAAGTTTCTATTAGCAGTTATCCCTAACGCATGGCCCATATGTACAGGAGGCCAGACCTGTCACGCAGTCCGTGATCTATATGAGACTCACACTCGTGTAACAACTATGTCACGGCCAATGAACCTAATGATGTTACATGATAGTAGGGTAGTCTCATAAACAAGGTCAATGCAAATACATAAATAAAAATATATTGCGACGACACCGTCGCACGTATTTTATATAACAGTTAAAATATATGAACTAAAGACAGAAAATAAAGATGCATGCAATATATGGAATATAAATAACAGTACAATGGCAAGGTATACTTGCCTGGCAAGAAAGCTGCGATGTACCAATAACCTGCACCAGAAGTCGCGCAGAACAATCTAATATCCTATGTACATATAATATGATACAATAAAATCATTAGTCATTACACTAGTACATACACAACCCTTTTCACATTGGACTCAGGGGTACACTAGGGGTAGCACTAGTCATCTAACACGGTAAATTTCACATTGAATTACACAGGGTCACACCTTCAGTGATGTACACAATCAGACGGTCAACTGACAGGTGTCTAAGCCAGTACGTTAATGTACGCAAGGCAGTCAACTACATGTTCTTAGGGTCAATATGGTCAAGGTAAATACGGGACAGTCCACAGTGTCCTAGGGTCGCATAATACAAATACATATCTAGTCATAACAATTATTTAATTACATATATCCATATAATTATATAATAATATAACCAGCAATTTATTTACATAACTATTTGAATACATATATTAAATATGTACATAAATATATATACCAATTAATAACATGCTAATGTATAACTAAATATACATATACTAAATTGAACAGTATACGCGTACGTATGCATATACGAGTTGGGTTTACTAACTCAGGGTCCGATATCAGCTAACAGTGGTAACGAAATACTACTGCCCTACTGGAACACACACAAACACACATAAAATAAAGGGAGAGGGATAGGTTCGAACCTCGGTGTACACGCACGGGGACGACGGTGAGGTTGACAACGATGGCGAGGAGGGTAATAATAAGGATAATGATGGGGTACTGGTGATTAGGGTAAGATGATGATTAGGACGCTGGTGATGACTTGGGATGATGGTGACGACTAGGATGATGATGTGGACGATGGTGATTATGATGATGTGGATGATTATGGAGATAATGATTGGATGATGATGGTAATGGTGTTTAATGATGATATTAATGATGATGAGGATAATGATGATGAGGTATTGATGGTGTTTAAGGATGATGATGATTGTTATGATGGTGAAGATGAGATGATGAGGGTGATGATGGTGAGATGGTATTTCTCCGGCCAGGGGGTAGTCCGGACGGCTAGGAGGACAGTAGAGAGGTGGAAGAGGAGGCTCGGGTGATAGTTCACCGAAGAAGAAGAAGAGCAGGGAGAGGTCAGGGCGGATCGAGGCAAGGAGAGGGTGGCTCGGGTGATGGCAACGGTGGGGTTGCTGGTGGTTGTAATGGTGATGGTGGTGATATTCAGATAATGGCGGTGGCTGGTGACGTTCAGGCGGAGGAGAGGGGGAGAACAGAGGTCAGGGACGAGTCCGACGAGTCAGGCCTCGACTGTGGGGAAGGTTGGGTCGATCGGGGAAGAGGTGAGACGAGGTCGGAGGAAGAACGGCGGATCTCCAACGTTAATGGCAGAGGGCTCGGGTGATCGTGCTCCGGCAGTTAGTCATCCTGGCGAGGGGACAAAGACTATGGTGGCTATATGTTAGGTGGTTGAGGGCTGCTTCGGCTTCTCAGGTGAAGCGCGGTGGACGGGCACGGCTGCGGGGATGAGTCGAGGGGATCGGTCGATTCACCGTGGTCGATGGAGGACTCGATGGTTGCAGAGGCCGAGGAGGGCGGATGGATCCAGTGAATCGGTTCTGGCGAGGCATCGTAGAGGGAGACAGGTTGACGGAGGTCAGGCGACCGGCTCGGCTCCATCTGCGGGAAGGACGACGATGAACAGGAGCCCGGGGAAGGTCGGCTGTGTATTTGTATTGGGTTTGGTGAATCAATAAAAGAAAGGAGAAAAAGTTGTATAAATACATGAAATTTGGGTTTGGGGGTTTGACCTAGGACAATGTGGGCTTGGTCAACTCTCCTTAGAGTGGGCCTTGGTCTTACATGAGGATATCGGGGCTATAATTTACATGGTTTAAAATACAAGGATGGGGTTTAAATGAGGGGGCGATGATGTGCGTTTGCACATTCCAAAAATTGTTGGAAAAAAATTCATATTAAGGGAAAAATAGGTTTCTTCATATATTGTCCAATGGCGTGGGCACCTTAATAAAATTTTGCATAAAAGTGTCCAACAATTGGGAAAATTACACAAAGGTGGAAATTGGATTTTAATTAATTAAATTAATATGCAAGGTGTTCGGGAATTAATTAGAAGTACATGGGATAGCATTAGGTGGGACACAAGGGTCATGGACGTGGAGGATTCAGTATAGAATTTTATAATAATTTTGGGTTGCACAAAACGGTCAAGATTGTGTCTCCAATTTTGATTGGAACGCACAAGGTTACAAAGTTGGAATTTATTTAGAATTAGGAAATAATGTCCGCGATGTTTATTGTGCGACATGTCGCACAAGAGAGTATAATTATAAGTTACACCGAGGTCAGAATAGCAGGCGGGTATGTCTCGGACAAGGGTATAAAGTTTGTAGAAAGGCATTGGCTAGTGTAGTAATCCAATTATCGGAGCAAAGTTAAGGCGCACTATGTGACATAATTATTGCATAATTAAATAAATAAAATATTCTATTTCTATTTGGGTTCAAACCAGCCCTAATTTCACTATCTAAGCAAAGTAGGCCTAATTTTGGGTGAGGGGGTTTACAGGAATCAATGAGCTAGCAAACTTAACAAGTTTGGAGAATTCTGACTCATAGTCATCGACGGACTTGCTCCCTTGCTTAAGTTCGGTAAACTCATCTTCCTTTCTCTGTATGACGGCAGGTGGAAGGTATTGCTCCTGGAATGCTTCCTTGAACATTCCCTAAGTGATTTTGCCATCTTGGAGCCTTGTGGCAAGATCATTTTTCTTGATCTGCCACCAATCGTGTGCTCATAACCTGTCACGACCCACACCCTGGATTTGGGCATGAGTCATGAGTACGCCCAGCCTATGCCGCAGTATCGGCTGTAGAACGCTGTACAATAATCCAACAGTAATCTATAACTCACCACATATATGCATCTCCACATTATACTTAATCACAGGCACTAGTTTAAAAGAATATACCAAGATAATAAAATAATAGTCTTGATGCGGGTTCAAGGAATTTCTCCAAAAACTAAATATCCAAAATACAATGTTCAAAATACTTTAGAAAACTGTCGGAGAACAATTCGATCCAAATAACTAACAAAATCAACTACTAATAAACTACTCCATCGCAGACGGTATCTGAGCTGCTAACTCTCCCTGATCGTCTGGAAGGGCAAGATCAGGCTTTATTATGTCGCTAGCATACGGTCCATAATGTGTAGGGATTTCATCCTCAATGTAGTCACCTAAAATGTTTATCCAGTCAGGAAAGGAACGAGTACATCACAATAAAAATAGTTCTAACACATGGTAGAAGCTATAAGACAATAAATAGCAAGGAATATATGATAGCAACAAACTGAACTCACAATAAAGCAACTAGAATAACCAAATGCTGAGGTCCTATCATGGTAACATATAGTAAAATATCTCCAAGCAATAAAAGAAATAACTATAATAGATGGAAGAACAGATAGGAACAACTACTCTATGTGATTTGAAATACCTTGTTGATATGTGAACGGCTAAGGGATAATATCCGGCAAACCACACATGTCGTGCATGGCTACTATTAGTCCAGAAAAAACTATGGGATAGATAGGGTAGTGTTTGTGGTAAATGAAAGAACGAAATGTATATAATGTGAGGTTTGCACAAAACCCGCCTTCTTTGGTTTACAATACAAACTTGTACAATTTGATCCTATACGAGGATGTAGGAGTAGAATTTATTTAATCTGGGTAGATGATTGCTATAGGTGTCTGATCTGCAGTCGATCACTTTAGCCCTTGGACTATACGATGGTGAAGAAGTGTCGTGGAAGACGAAAAGCCGCTTCGTAGGTGGCGAAAGAGGATGGATGCACGAGGCCAATGTCGTCGATCGCTACTCTTCGCCTGAGCTCTGGATGCTTCTCTCTCTCTTTCAAAGACTCTCCGATCTCTCCTCAATCTCTAATGTTTCGACCCGTGGTTCGATCCTCTTTCAAAGCTTCGACCTTGCTCGATTTTTCAAGTCTCGACCTTTGTTTAATTTTTTGACCTGTTCCTCTATTGATAGAGGTCTCTATTTATAGAGTTTTGGTGACAGTGACCACTCAATCGATATGGAAACCGAGTAGTGGAAAGTACAGCACCCTTTTACACAACAGTTAAAATAACCAAAGCCTGTGTATAGATGATCTTTTGAATGAGCGTGTGACGCGGGTCCAACTAAGGGATAAAACGCATATAATCGCTACGAAGATCACGGCGTAGAAGCCACGTAGGTAGGTATCCCTCGTATAAAAGAGGTTGGCATAGAAGCCAATATCTGTCACCATGGCGTAGAAGCCAAGTAGGCATAGAAGCCGAGTAGGCGTAGAAGCCTGATGGCATAGAAGCCGAATAAGCACAGAAGGCCGAATGAGCATAGAAGCCGAACGAGCATAGAAGCTGATGAGGCGTAAAAGCCGAGCAGGCACAGAAGCTGAATGGGCGTAGAAGCCGCTGCGTAACGTGCCAGAGTGGTCGTAGAGGCCGATCAGTCATAAAAGCTGAATGGGCGTAGAAGCCGAGGTGATGTGGACGTCTTTAGCCAAAATTACGGCTCTTGGAGATATAATCAAATCTCTCGCATTAAATGCAGAGATATGCCATCATCATTAATTGCAGAGACGTGTTCTGAGGGCCGGCCACCGTTCTGAGCATTAGGTGCAGAGATGTGCCTCGAGCCCTGTACGAAGAGCAGCTTTTGACATGGCAGTCTGTTTGTCTTCCGCGGAGCATAAATAGTTCGAGTTTGCCTGTGTAAAACAAGGCAGCGTATCCCCTTGTATGCATAAAAGCAGTCTCCGCTGAGGGGATGTCAGTAAACGACGGTTCGGTGATATTTAATCAAATCCTCTGTATTAAATGCAGAGATCCGCCATCATACTGTGGGGCGCGTCCCGAGTGGTCTGCCATCTTTCCAGCCGTCGTCTGGGTAGCCGTGCATCACTTTTTGTCAGGAGTCAGATGTCAGGTTCACTGCGTGACTTGACAGGTTCATTTCGGGGAAGACGAAGCGTTCCTCGTACGCTTTAACGCTGCTATGAAAGCAGATGAGTTTTACGCCATGGAGGCGATGAAGCACCCCGTCTACGCTGAAGCGGCCTGGTCATACTGCATTTTACGCGGATGGTCCTATCATATTTTATGCCGTGCTCAGTGGAAAAGCTTCGTTGCACTCTTGATGGCCTTGAGGTCCCCTGCTTACGCTGCCCTGCATCACCATGTTGCATAGAGCTATCCAGCGTATTTTTTATGCTTCTACAAGACCCCCTTCAAAGCTTTCAAATTTTTTCGGAATTTGGAACGCTTTGAATGAAGCATGAACCGCTCCTCGTAACTCGAAACGTTTCTGAATGGAGCGTTGAAACGGTCGATGCTGACTTTATGGCGGATTTATTGGGGACCGGTGTGACCTCTCTCGCCTATAAAAGGCCGAGGAGTTTAACCTGTTCTTCCCGCATTCCTTTAGCCACACAAAAATGATCACCGGAGTCCGTCGGGTCGATCTGAGGAAGAAGAAGACCATGTTCTTCCAGCATGTAAGGAGCCAAAAAAGACGGCGTCTTCGAGCAAGTCTCATCTGCAACGATGGATCATGGAAGGACATCATAGCCTCCCTTGCTCGGGATAATCAGCAACTTTGTATGGTGGTTCTTCGGGAGAGAGGAAGGGTCATTTTAGACCACATAGCTTGCAAGCTGCATATTTTCTCCTGAGACTTCCGCGGACGACAGAAGACAAACTGTAACTGTCGTCCTCGATCGAGTTGGGTTAAAGAAGCCTCAACTGGATCTGACATAGCGTGTGGAGGATGGGCCCTGAGGAAGTTCAGGTAGGCCCAGTGCTGTATCCTTCCGCCAGCAATCATCTTCTTGTTCATGACTGTGGAAGTCGATGAACTGCCATGGAAGAAGAGGAAGACCTTCACCGGTGCGAGAACCTGTCAGAACAGATCCTGGGGGGTGGCCTTCCGATGATGACGAAAAAATCCTTTGTAGACAGGATTTCCCTCATATGTATTCACAAAAATAAAAAAAACCCTTGTAGACTGGATTTCCCTCATATGTAATCGTGATTTTCTATTTTTAGTAAAGTCGTCTTCTTCTGTGCATATGATTGTCTTGCCATACGTTGCTGTGAATTCTAAATATGTGTAGCTTCGACACGTCTGATTCTTTACGCCGACTCTGTGTAGAAAGAGTGCTAGGCCCTGTCCTGTCTTTTACGCATAACTGTAGATGCGTAGAAAGCCGTTTTAGCATTCGAGTGTTCGAACCGTCCTGCTGTTTTTAGGAGTGAGGAACCACGTAGAATTCTGAACTACTACTTCTGATGAACAGAATTTCTTTGTTCAGACATTATCTTCAAGAATAATTTCTCAAAAATCCCTTGGAACAGGGTCGAGAAATGGCTGTCAAACTGAGTTGCCATCTTGATAGATAAAATATTCAGACTGGAGTCTGGATGAACTTCGAATCGACCCATGAAGAGGAGTAGTTTTTCAATGTTGAACTCTGTATGCTTCGGGTACTTAGGATATCTTGAGGTCAAGAACGAGTATCTTCTGTGTGAACTCTTTGCAATTGACCGCTTTTGAGGACCGTTCAGATGTATGCGTGATCTGGCCGGCGTATCCTTCAGATGTGCGGGAAGTCGTGGAGCATGAAATCATTAGTATGCAGCTTCTGAGCATAAAACACCATCTGAGCGTGAAATCATAGACTTGTAGTTCCTGAGCGTGAAGTCGTAGGTTTGTAGCCTCTCGAGCATAAAAGGTACCGAGCACAAAGGCATCTGGACGTAAAACCTGACTTGTAGCCGTCGAACATAAAGCCGTAGATTCGTAGCTGTCGAGCGTAGAAAGCTCTTTAGCGTAGAACTGTAGATTTGTAGCTTCTGAAAAGAAAATTTTTCGAGCGTGAAGTCGCGGATCTGTTGCTTCTGAGCGTAAACTAAGCGCCATCGAGCGTGAGATCATCGGTTTGTTATCTGCTGGCATGAAGTCGTAGGATTGTGGCCTCTCGAGCATAAAAGCTACCGAGCATAAAGGCATCCGGGCATAAAACCATAGACTTATAGTTTGCGAGCATAAAACCGTAGATCTGTTGCTGTCGAACGTAGAAAGCTCCTTAGCGTAAGAACTGCTGACCTACTTCGCGCGAAAAACTTTTCGAATTCGCTGACTGTCCGCCTTCTCTGAATAATAGGCTGACGTAGGACCCAATCATAATCGAATATTAATTTAGGAGATTTGGTTCGAGGTCCGAGGAGTCCATCCAAACTCTATATATATCCCAAGTTTTCTGAGAGAAAAACTTTTCATCCGTCTTCTGCGAAAGAAAGCCTCCGACTGTTCAAGCTCTTCTCCGAGTCTTCTCTGAGTCTTCAAAGTTTCCAGTAATGGCCTCTAAGCAATCCTTCTCCTCTAAGGAAAAGAAGGTTGATTCCTCTTCTCGTTCTTCTGCCCAAGCAGGGGTGCCTCCGGTTGGACAGGGCGAACCCCATTCTGAGCTGAGCATCCCGCCGATGAGCAGTGCACCCGGCCTGATAGGTAGAGCTTTTGGGACGAATGAGAACGACTAAAAAATCCTTCGCACACGTTGAACGTGACCGCACTAGGTTGTCTTCTGTGCTGATAGCCTCTTTGAGGAAGATGATGCACGGAGACATTTTATCTTTTTATGCCCACATTCCTAATGTATCTGCGTAAAAACTCTATTTTTTTGCAGTTGAGCGTAAAAGCTTTGACCGTCAAAAACTTGGTGTATACCATTAAAATTTGAGTTTTATGCTTGTGGATGGACATCCTGGCGTAATAACTCAATTTAATCAATCTGGCGTAAAGCACAGACCGTATACTGCCAACCTTGAATTCTATATTGTTTAAGGAAATGGATTACAGCGTAAAGGCTCAAGTTTTACAGTCTCGGCGTAGAGCACGGACTGTTGTTTTTCCTTTTTACGGATGCTGCAAGTCCCGAAATGTCTAGTTAGGAACTGACGTGTTTCTCCTGTGCTTTTGCAGTTAACTTGCATGAGTCTCCGCTGGCTGAAGTAATGGGCTCTGCCGCCGGGATACTACACTCCAACTATTTGGAAGATCTGTCACACGTGACATTTCCTATCTCCGGGCCCCAGTACCCCGAAGGAAGGGCAATTCTGATATCGGCTCAGGGCGAGTGAATGCTGCTGAGCATGATCAACGGGGAGCCTTTGACGTATATAGACGGGGACCAGTATATAAAACCGGCCTTTCTTTTCGGGGACATGATTGATAAGCAGTCCCAGACGAAGCCAAAGAAAGAACTCTGGGTTTTCCCTGCCGGGAAGTTGGTCTTGAGTCTGCCTAAGATACCGAGAGATTATCCTATCTCGACATTCTCCCATGCTACTCATCCCAGGAAGATGTCGTGGACGCTGACTCCCGATCTTCACGGTAGGCCGGGGAAGATTTTCTACCAGAAAGGATCTGGCCTATTTGTCAGCCGCCCTTCCGGTCATGTGACGTTGTTCAGGGGATTGTACCCGGGCAGTGTCCCTAGTGAAGACAGCTTGGTGCTCCAGCCGGTGCAATTGCCGACCTTCTGCAATAATTTTATGGGGCACGGAGGAGTATACTCCAAGCCGAATCCTCGATGCAATGGGTGGATGACCCCAACAAATCTTCGATGGGCTCGCTTAGTTGATTGGGCCCTGGAGCATTTTTGGATCGAATTGGAGAACATCGGTCTGTTGGCAGCTGTGAGTGCTACCAACGTTGGGTTGCCTCCTAACCCTAACCTATTTTTGGCACTGATGGATCGATATATTCCGCTCACTGGACTTTCGCCACTCCGTTAGGGGAGTTGGGATTGGCCCTTCATGAGATGGCTGAGATCTCGAGACTGCCGATGGGGGATACTCCGTACGAAGAGTATGTTCCCACGAACCGGGAGTTGGGGGATTCAGACCCTCGGGTAGTGGAAGTGTATCAAGAGCTGATGTACCACTACCTTGCTTGCACCGCCTTCTACGCTGAGCCTTCAGATTTGGCTCACACCAATAAATGGACGTCCTACCTCTTTTTTCACCGGGCTAGGGCTGCTCAGCCGGAGAAAGTCTTGGAAGTCAAGGACGAGCCTGTGAATCCTCTGAGCGTGCTGACTGCTCAGGAAGTCGATGATCTCCTGGAGGATGCTAGGGCTCCTGATCAGATCCTCGTCGAAGGGATAGGAAAATACCCTGCAGGTACTAAGGCCTACATTTATATGAGGCATTGCCGCAGGGCTCTATCCAAGGAAGCTCAACTGGCTGGCTTCCTCTCTATATGGCTGCGCCGACTGGTGGTACCCGGCATCGCATCTGCGGATCGTATTCACCGTAATATCTTATGGCCTGCAGTGCGTCTGGTGTTTGGGGTAAGACTGGCATGCTCCCTGCCATGGTGTGCCGCATACAAGCTAGCCTGAGGGCGATGACTGAGGCGCTGCTCGCTGATGAAGCTCGGCGTGAAAGCTTTCCCCGGGTGGAATTACCATACCTGTATTTGATGGGATGGTTAATTCTCCATAACCCCCGGGTAATGTCCCCCGGTTCCGGCAGTAGCTTGGGGGGAGTTTCTTGCTGAATTACAAGAAATCCTCTTGGAATGTGCTCACTGTTTTAGACTGTCGGCGGGTGCTGCATTGCGGTCATAGCTGGAAGCTTCTTTGCAGTGTCCCCCCCTGTTCATCGCAACCAATCGGGGACTAGGCTTGAGGACTCAGGTAGAGATAGGACCACTCTTTCTCCTGAAGCCTTCAATTGGTTGGTCTGCATTAGACCTTCCCACCTGCTGTACAGAAGTGAAGATCACTGCTTCTTTGAACCCTACCTGCCTAGTCGGTTTGCCAGGCAGTTTGGGTATGATCAGTTGCATGTGGGCAACGCCGTCACCAGCTTCAGGTCCAGAGGTGGACTCATCGATGGAGCGAGGAGATGGCGATATTTTATCATGGGCTGCACCGGGGCCATTTTTATTGTGCCCTTCGTCACACCTTCCACGGAGCTGCGCATCCTGCATTCGTATGCCCAGTTCTATGTGGCAACGAACACCTCCCATCGTGATTTTGATATGGGTGGAAGTTTTAGGGTGCCCTCTTCCAAACCTGGGGGAAGGGTTGAAGTCCCCTCGATTTCTTCTGACGTGGGTGACGAGTCCGCTACTCCGGATGAGCCTCTCGTATCGGTACCGAGGGGTGAAATACCTCCGCCTGCAGGGGCATTAGTAGTCTCCGGGAAATGAAGGGCTTTCGCTCTGAAGGAGGCTTCCCCTCGTAAGAGGACAAAGAGGATGGTTGCTCGTCCTCTCCAGATTCCTGGCATTGAGGCTCCTGGAAGTGAGCCTGCTTCTCCCTATGTCGGGGATAATTCTTTGATTGGGGGTTCCTCGCCTTTTAGAGAGGAACCTTCTACAGTTTTGGCCGGTGGCGCCGGAGAATCTCAGCTGGAGGCTGCTACCGCTGCTAGTGCTTCAGGTAGTGGAACGAAGTCGCCTTCGAGGCTGGTTATAAGACTCCATATACCTTTGTTCGGATCAGCATTGGGAGAGGCCCCTGCCGTGCCCGTTAGCGCTTCTGACGAGATTCTAGTTGACGAGCCTCAAGTGGATCTTGGCGAAGACCTGGAAGAGTATTTGCCAGTGTCAGTTAGCAGGCCCTTGTCTCCAGGTATGACAGCTTGCATAGCATCACTGTCGTCTTTTCGTGCCTCTTCTTTAGGGAAATTAATATCGTGTGGACATTAACTTCCTCTTATCTTCTTCTCAGGAGACGACCTCTTCGGGGAGGGCAATGCACATGCGTCCTTCGGCTCCGTGTCAGGTCCTGGCGTTGATACGAAGGTGCCTGGTTTTGAAGGGGAAATATCTTCAGGTGCCGGCTCGCCTGCCGATGAGGCTTCGATACCTCAAGAGGACGACCTTGTCGTTGTGACAATGCCTCCTTCGAGTGTGCGGGTTGGCCCTTCCTCTTTTGTCGCACCCCCTGTTGAGACGGGGACTCTGGCTACGTCGATTGTAGTTGCCTCTGGAGCGAGGTTCGACAATATTACAGCCACTCCCAGCGTGTATTCCGGCCTAGCTGTGCTGACCGAGCAGTATACCAGTATCTTCTACAACACTTTGAAAACACTAATATCAATAGTGTTGGAGAAGAATCTGAACTTTGCGCGCCTGAAGAAGTCCTCTCGGTTTTCGATAGAGGCGATCAGGGACCTTGGCGATACTGGTTTAGCTAACGCCTTGGCGGAGGTAGTTAATGGTTTGGAGCAACCCGTTAACGAATACTCGCAGCTATCCCAAGGTAGTATTGACGATTTGGTCCAGGATGAATATGACTCGTTGACTGCAAGGCTGGGAGAGTTGGAAGCTCTGAGCAGGTCCCTCGAGATGCGGCAGCAGGAGATGAGCGACGAGCACACCCTTTTAGAGTGTGTTGTTCCCCAGTTGGCCAAGAGTAAAGCTGAACATGAGAAAAATGAAGCGAGGGTTCGTAAGTTGGAGGCTGAGCTCGGTTTAGCGAAGGAGTGGTCTAGTGCCTCAGCCGCCGATGTGCATGTGCTACAGAGCCAGATGGAAGAAGCTCAACAGAACTTGGCACATGCGAGTGCCATGCACGCCGATCTTACACATTCTCTGTCTGATTTATCCGGCTTGAATGATGAGAAGACGAGATGGGAGCGAGCTCGAGCTGCCGTTTTGGACTCCAGGAATGCGAAGATGGCCAGACTGGCGCAGCAGATTCGTGATTTGACCGCTCCTCCTTCAATGATGTACTTTTGCTTTTGCTTTTTAATGTACTTTCGCTCTTTTTTGGGGAATAATAAAGAGGCTTTTCATCTGACTTTGTGGACCCGTCATTTCGGAATATAAATGACGGGTTTGGGTGAGAGTAATATCAGAGGTAGTATGGACGTGATAGTCTCTCGGTAAACCCTTTTTTTAGCAGGGCATATCTATTTAGAGGTCATATGGACATGATAGAGTACGACCCAACTAGTTTCGTTTTGGAAGTAGTTTTGTCAGAATGAGATTTTTGCCTTTATTCCACTTGAGCAGAGGAGTTTAAGCATAGTACCTTTTCAGGAATTTGCCATTGATAGGAGCCATTAGTAGGTCTCCATTAGGCTGGGCTAACCTGTAAGTGCCGTTTGAGAACGTTGTCTCGATCACATAGGAGCCTTCCCATTTGGGCTGAAATTTGCCCTTGCTTCTGTGAGTGAGAATTATTGGCCTTCTTACAGCTAAGACTAGCTCGCCAACTTTGAACACTCTTTTCTTTACTTTTTGATTAAAAGCTCTGGAAATGCGCGCTTGGTAGAACGCGATGCTCTGTTGAGCTTGAAGGCGTTTCTCGTCTAATCCTTCTAGCTCTTGAAGCCTTAAAAGGTCATTCTTTTCCCGAGTTAACTCATTGGCGACTGCTATCCTGAGTGACGGGATTTGGATTTTGATGGAAAGAACTGCTTCGCTCCCGTAGACCAGTGAGAATGGGGTACAACCTGTCGGTGCTCGGACCGTTGTGCGGTATGCCCAGAGACATTCTTCTAGCTTCTCGTTCCAATCTTTTTTGTTCGAAGAGACGAACTTCTTCAAGAGTTTGATAATGGTTTTGTTGAAGGCTTCGGCCAAACCATTAGCAGCTGGATAATACGCCGTAGAGGCGACATTTTGTATCCGATTTTTATCGCAAAATTGATGAAACGCTTGACTGATGAACTGAGGTCCATTGTCATAGATTATCCTTCGGAGAATCCCAAAGCGATAAATGACGTAATTCTTGATGAAGCTAATCACATTGGATATTTTTACCTCAGTGAGAGGGATCGCCTCTGGCCATTTGGAGAAGTAATTCGTGATGGCCAGTATGAACTGGTGACCTCTAGAAGAAGACAGGTTAATAGGACCAATGATGTCCATACCCCATGCTTCAAAAGGCCATGATGTAACCGTAGGGTGTAGATGTTCAGACGGCTGGTGTATGAAGTCTGCATGGACCTGACAGGCCTTGCATCTTTCGGCATACTGGATTGCGTCCGCGATCATAGTGGGCCAGTAATAGCCCATTCTCCTGATACGATCTTGTAGCTTAGGATCGGGTTGATGCACCCCGCATACGCCGTCGTGAGCTTCGCGGATAATCTGCTGTGCTTCGTTATTAAAGAGACATCTCAATAGCAGTCCGTCGTAGGTCCGGCGATATAGGCATTATGAAGATGCATCGAAGTAGAAGCGTAATGATCGTCTTTTGACGGATGCTGCTTCTTTAGGGTCCTCCGACAAGATTCCGTATGCCACAAAATCTATGAAGGGACTTTTCCAATCTCTCGTAGGAGGATCGGTGTTCACAGCGTAACTGCGTTCGATGTGAGCGTTGTTCTTCACGCAAAATAGATCTTTGTTAAGAAGGATTACCGAATTCTACCTTCTTATAGGAGTAGCTAAATCTGCAGCTAGACTGGCTAGGGCATCGGCTTCCAGATTCTAAGATCGAGGTATATGCTCTAGGAAGAATCCCTTGAATGTTATGGCTATCTTGACCGTTGTTTGGTGATAGGGGACGAGGTCTGGATTTCGGACTTCATATATTCCCCTGACTTGATTAACGATAAGCAGAGAATCACCAAAAGCTTCCAGAGATTCGACCCCCAGCTCTTTAGTGACTTGGAGCCCAATTAGTAGAGCATTGTACTCTACCACATTGTTGGAACAGGACTCGTTAAGAGAGTATGCTCGATAGATGACGAGTTTATCGGGAGTAACCAGGACAATTTCTACCCCTGAAACCACGTTTCCTTTGGGACCAGTCATGGAGGCGCCGTCGAAGAACAGTTGCCATGCGTCACTTTCCATTACGGAACTACATTCTGCAACCTCGTCGGGAATGTCCTCGTATAATTTGGAGGCCTCCGGGATCGGATGAGCAGCTAGGAAGTCAGCCAATGCTTGGCCTTTGATGGACTTCTGAGGGACGTACACCATGTCATATGGTGTCAATAACATCGCCCAAGTCACGAGTCGGGAGTTAAGAACACTTGGCTTGCTCATCAGTACCCGAAAAGGATTGATCATGGAGATGATATGAATAGTCTGGCCGGTGACATAGTGCCGCATCTTTTGGATAGCGAACATCAGAGCCAAATATTCTTTTTGCACCGGATTGTACCGGTGCTCAGCTCCGATCATTATTCTACTTAGATAGTAGATAGCCTGTTCATGTCCTGTATCGTACTTCTGCGCGAGAAGAGCTCCCAGAGAATGGTCCATCGCTCGAACGTACAGGAAGAATGGTCTTCCTACGACGGAAGGCACCAGAACTGGCGGACTAGTGAGGTAGCGCTTGATATCCCCGAACGCTTGCTGACAGGCTTCGTCCCATATGAAGGATACACCTTTTTTCATGAGGCAAGAAAAAGGCTGGCATCTTCCAGAGAGGTTGGATATGAATCTCCAGATATAGGCCAGACGACCTTGAAACCCCCTGAGTTCCCTCAGATTACGGGGTGGTCGCATTTCCAAGATGGCCTTGACTTTATCAGGGTCCACTTGAATACCTTTGGCGGTAATGACAAATCCCAGAAATTTGCCACTAGATACACCCAGAAAGGACTTTGTAGAATTCATTTTGAGTTGATGTTGGTGCATCAGCTCAAATACCGTCTTTAAGTCTTGGATGTGATTGACCCTGAGGCAGCTTTTGACAGCTATATCGTCTACGTAACATTCCACTGTCTTACGTAAATTCTTGTGGAATATGTTACTCATAGCCCATTGGTAAGTAGCTCCGGCGTTCTTCAACCCGAAGGGCATGACCGTATACCAATATACCCCTAGTGGTGTCCGAAAGGCAGTATGCTTCTCGTCTTCAGGATGTATCTTGATTTGATTGTATTCTGAGAATCCGTCCATGAAAGACATACGTTCGAAACCGCAGGTATTGTCGATCATGACGTCTGTGATGGGAAGAGGAAACTCGTCCTTGGGGCAGGCTGCATTCAGATCTCGGTAATCGATGCAGACTCACACTTTCCTATTCTTCTTCATGACCGGGACAACATTGGCGACCCAGTCGGGATATTGTTCCTCCCTCAAAGGCAATCAACTTCTTGACTTCAGCTTCAATGGCGTCCATCATATCCGGGCGGAACTGGCGTTGGTGCTGCTTCACAGGCTTTGAATCAGGCAATATATTGAGTTTATGAGTAGCCACCTTTGGATCAAGTCCTGGTATATCCTCATAATTCCATGCAAAGACGTCGATGTATTCTCTTATCAGTTGAATGACTTCTTCCCTTTCAGCTGGGGAAAGATTGTTACTGATAAATATCGGCTTTGGTGAAAGTTCATCCCCAACATCGATCTGGATAACTTCATCTTTGGTGGGAGGTTCTCTTTGCTCGAAGCAGAATTCCCACTGTGTATCCATTTGCTGAGCCCAAGCGTCATTCTCGAATAGTTCAAATTCTTGTTCGTCTGATTCGAAGAGATCCGTCACTATCGTATTTACTGGTAATGTTTGCTCGAGAGCACGAGATGAGTTGGAGGGCGACGAGCCAATTTGAAAAGGGGAAAAGGTGTCCTCATCTGACTTGGAAGTCGTAAGGGAGGTGGCATACCCTAACCCGGAACGAGTTTGTTGATAGTGGGGATTGCCGTGCGGCGGTATTCGTCGGCCTTTCCCATAGTTGAGACCTGTCTTCAGTTTCAAGTCATAACCCATATTTTGCATGATCTTTAAGGCTTGCGGACTGTACCTGTGAACTTGTATTTCACCAGCATCGTCATTGAAGGAATCTTCTCGTATAGTCGATTCGTTGCGCGTTTGGCCGAAGACTATTGAATGCTGACTGCTGCGGGCAGGCGGAACAATGAAGATAGAGTATTCATGGGGTCCATATGTCGTGACGATATTGGATGATGATGCTACTTCCCATATGTACGGATGATAGGAATCTATAGCTTCCAAGAATTTTTGCGCTATAGGTTCTATATCGTCATGGGGAGAGGATTCCAGATTTGGAATCTGAGCGTCGATATACTAGAAAAGAGGATGTTTATTATCATCTGGAACTCCGTTCCTGGTTGCATTTATATCAGTCGGCTGCTTGTTGCGCCGAAGGTTGACGACCAAGGGTGGAGGCTTCTGGTTCAAAGTGATCATTAGAGGATTACCCCCTTTTTCTGACCTGGTTTTGTTCAGGTGGATAGCCATAGGCTCCATAGCTTTTGGACGAGTAGTTTGCCCTTTCACTCTGATTGACAGTGGTCGTTCGGCAAAGGGTCCTTCAGGCTCCCGGTGGGATTCCTTCTCTGCTTGGGATGACACCTCCTCCGCGTAGTCTTGAGAGTATAACACGGCATCGGAATAGTATGATTCTATTCCTTTGAATGGATTTAGGTCAGCAACCTCCGTTTGTACTGTCCCTTGGGCGTCTACATATTTAAGGCATTGATGTAGAGTTGAAGGAACGATGTTGTGATCGTGGATCCACGGTCTACCCAGCAAAATATTGAAGGATACCTCTGAATCGATGACATAGCATGTAGCCACCGATCTGAGGTTGCCAATCTGGATCCTCAAGCAAATTTTCCCCAGCGGCTTACTTCTTCCGGTATTGAAACCCACGATTGTAGTGGTGGTGTAAGCCAATTCGCTGGTAGGAATCCTCAGCGGTCTGAGCAGACTATGAGGAATGATGCTGATTGATGATCCCGGGTCTATGTGGATCCAGTCGACCTCCATGGAACCGACGTATCCGGTGTAATAGAGGGGTCTGTCATGCCTGTTATGTTTTAACAGCATGTCATCTTGTGTGAAAGTGATGTTGGATACCACCTCCATCACACTGTGGCATTGAGGACACACCACTGGTTCCTCATCAGGGGACTTGAGCTGGGTCAAGTATGCTTCCGCCTGTATCAGTGCTTCACTCAGGGCTAGACGAGCGTCTTGGGAGAGCCTGAGTAGCTAGAAGATGGACAACCTGGCTGGTGTATTGGCCAGTTGGGCCAGGATGTCGAAGTTGTATGGCTTCTCTAAACCTTTGTTTTGAATATTTTTCATAGGTTTATCGAAGCGTATTTCTTTTTGCTTCTCCTTGTCTGCCGAAGTCGGTCTTGCAGGATCGGCCTGTGGTATGGCGGGCTCTGTAGCTGAAGCGTCTGCCGGTGCATCTTCCGGACTCGCTCCGTAGTCCTTGAGGTAAGCTTTCCCTGAACGGGTTGCGGCCAAAGCCTCGTCATCGTCTGATGGTGAAGAAGTTGCAACCATATGGCATGGCTTACATTTGGAGTTCTTCCTAGACTTAGCCTTAGCAGCATTAGTCTCTTTCTCGAGTTCCGGTACAAAATCCGGATGAACCCATATGATCTCGCCCCGCCGGGTGGTTAAGGGTACCCGGTCATGATTTTGACCCCTAGCCGAAGGGAGATTGACGATGTTCATCGTTGTTCGGGAAATAGGTGTCACTCCGTCCGGGACTTCCTGGGGAGGCAGATTGCCAAATTGCAGGGAGATCATATTGGCCGTGACCGTCTTCTCGGTGTTATGCAGAGTGATGGCTTTAGCATCGATCAGCCCCTGGATCTTCCTTTTCAGTATGTAACATGCCTTGGTCGGGTGGTGTACATATCTGTGGAAGATGCAGTACTTGGGGTTGTTGGCACTGCCGGCTTCACTGGGCCGCTTCTCCTCCGGAAGGGTGATCTTGCCACTCTTGACGAGACACTCGAATATACTCAGAATATCGTCGTCGTTGAAAGAGTATACTTCGACGGGCCTGGAAGTCCCAGGTTTCATCTGCGTTGTTGCCACAGTCTTTTGTCTGGACGTATTGATTGCCAGAGCTTTTTTTCCTTTGGAACTGCGAGGATGGTCGTCGTTGGGGGATGATCTTTTGCCTCTGTCGGAGGTAGAGATCATAATGCCATTGTCGCGCGCCTTGCGACTGTTGTCATCGGCGGCCACTGCTGAGATGATGAACGAGGGCCAGTCGTGGAACTGATATGGTTCTGTGAACACCGAGACCACGGGAAGGAGGTTTTTCCTGCAAATGTCCACCAACGCAAAGTCTGGAACTCCTGGAGGCATCTGTAGCGTGGCTTGACGAAAACGTTCGATGAAGGTACGAACATCCTCCTTTTCCCTCTGCTTGACTTCGATGAGAGAGGACATAGACATGTCCATTCCTCCCTCGTAGAATCGTGTGAAGAATAAAGCCTTGAAGTCTTCGAAGGAAGTAATGCAGTTGTCCGCCAGGCTGCGGTACCACTGGTAAGCCACTCCTGAGAGACAACCCTTGAACACCCGAGTGAGGAGGGCGTCATTCCCTTGTAGCAACACCGTCATCATACTAAAATAGTCCATGTACTGACTTGGTGATGTTTTCCCCTCGAACAGAGCCATAGTCTGAGGTTTGTACCTTGGATGGAAAGGGACCTCTTCCCAGATAGCCGGGTAAGGCTGGTTGATTCCCAACTTCTTGAGCTGATCTTTGTGCTTCAAGGCATCGATTTGGGCTCTCTACTCCCGTACTCCTTGCATCGGATTTTCAGCCGGTAGCGAGACCATGGATTAGTGCGGAGTCGGTTGTATCATGATTCCCGCAGGAGGTAATGCATTCTCCGAGTGAGGAAGTGGAGGACCAGCTGACTCTTGATCTAGAGCAGGTTCTTGGACCGTGTTGGATAGTGGCAAGTCCACCCCCACACGTATCTATGCTGGCGGGACTGATGTTTGAGCCATAGCAGCCACCTGTTGAGTTAGCATCATCTGGTGCATGTTCTCCATCATGGATTGCATTTGTTTCAGAGACTTCTCTAGTATAGTGATGCACTGTTCCTCGCTTTTTGACGGCAAAGCTTCCTCATGTTCATCTCCAATGGCGTATACTCCCATTTCCCTGGGCATTGTCGAAGGATGTGTATAGGTCGCTGCAGAAGTCGACTCTATACTCTCAGTATTCGATTCGGGAGAATGGCGACCCCCAGCGTCAGAATCAGAGGAATACGAAGTCAGTTGTTGTGACCTCGAATGAGTGTTCTGGAACACCCCGTCTTCAGTGTCTCAGAGGAGTATGTTGGATCTCCTTCAGCTCGGAGTTCCAAAGGATGGACGTCTTGAGCCTGAGCTTCCTCCAGGTATATGTGAAGCCATGCTCACAGATGCATGCGTGGGATCTTCTTCTAGGAAAGATGGAGAGTAGCTCAGTCGGTCAAAAACTGACCGTTTTGCTTTAGAACAACAGCAATTAATTACAATCCTGTGACCATCACAATAGTGCTCGCTATGAGGCATAATAGCCATGCTGGAAGATTCCCTCTCCTTGCGTCTCTGGATTAGATATTTGCGCAGGTCAGGAGAAGTTGCAGAAGAAGATGAAGAAGACTGCTCGTTCTTTCGGTTCGCCGTGGTAGGTATGCGGACGATGGGGACCATAGTCTCCCTTGTGCCACTCGTATACAACAGATTGGCCATCTGGGTGGCGAATAATCTCCGAGGAGCGCGTCTTTCCGTCAATCGAGCCTTCTGTACGCTTAGGGACGTCGCCTGGCATAATTTCGAGCTTCGCTCTGGTTGGCGTAAGACTGAGGATGCCCTCAGGCGGCCATCAGCTTCTCGCGTAATTTGGAGGGCGGGTAGATTGTTCCCTTGCTGGCGTGAATGTCGAGAAGTTAAGTAGCTCGCCGCTTGCTTTCTCTTACGAAGATCACGGGTGTCATCTGGTTCCCCATCGAGGTCAGATATTGTCTTACGCGCTGAGCGTGTTTTGTACTTCTGATTTGGCACTGAGGCATCATCAGAAGTTTTGTCTATTCCGCCACGGACGGGAGACTGGTTTCTACGCGTAGAGCGCAGTGGATACCTCTGTGTTAGCGCTGAGGCTTTGCCCAAAGTTTTGACTGTACCGCGCGTACCGGGAGACTGGTTTCTACACGTAGAGTGCAGTGGATACTTCTGGGTTAGCGCTGAGGCTTTGCCCGAAGTTTTGTCTGTACCGCGCGTAGCGGGAGACTGGTTTCTACGCGTAGAGCACAGTGGATACTTCTGGGTTAGCGCTGAGGCTTTGTCCGAAGTTTCGTCTGTACCGCGCGTAACGGGAGACTAAATTTTATGTGTAGGGCACGGAGGGAGCAATGCTACAACCTCATTGGTCGGAGAGATCGGAGAGATCGGAGAGTCCACAGGAATGGTAGAGGATGTCTTGGGCATCCAGACCTTACGCAGCTTCCTGTTATTTTGTACAGAGAGAGAGTGAGAGCTACCCCCCATCTGAAGCATGTCTTCGTAGGCAGACTGGTCGAACGGGACGAACAGTGTCTTCTTCACGGATCCCACGGATACCGCATCGTATTAAGCAATCGCTTTCTCATCAGAAGAGAAAGATGTCCCCAGCAGAGTCTCCATCTTGTTTGTGGTATTAAACAAAAGAACGAAATGTATATAATGCGAGGTTTGCACGAAACCCGCCTTCTTTAGTTTACAAACAAACTTGTATAATTTGATCCTATACGAGGATATAGGAGTACAATTATTTAATCTGGGTAGATGATTGCTATAGGTGTCTGATCTGCAGTCGATCACTTTAGCCCTTGGACTACACGATGGTGAAGAAGTGTCGTGGAAGACGGAAAGCAGCTTCGTAGGTGGCGAAAGAGGATGGATGCACGAGGCCAATGTCGTCGATCGCTACTCTTCGCCTGAGCTCTGGATGCTTCTCTCTCTCTCTCTCTCTCAAAGACTCTTCGATCTCTCCTCAATCTCCAATGTTTTGACCCGTGCTTCGATCCTCTTTCAAAGCTTCGACCTTGCTTAATTTTTCAAGTCTCGACCTTTGTTCGATTTTTTGACCTGTTCCTCTGTTGATAGAGGTCTCTATTTATAGAGTTTTGGTGACAGTGACCACTCAATCGGTGTGGAAACTGAGTAGTGGAAAGTACAACAACCTTTTACACAACGGTTAAAATAACCAAAGCCTGCGTATAGATGATCTTTTGAATGAGCGTGTGACATGGGTCCAACTAAGGGACAAAACGCGTATAATCGCTACGAAGATCACGGCGTAGAAGCCACGTAGGTAGGTATCCCTCGTGTAGAAGAGGTTGGCATAGAAGCCAATGTCTGTCACCTTGACGTAGAAGCCAAGTAGGCATAGAAGCCGAGTAGGCGTAGAAGCCTGATGGCATAGAAGCCGAATAAGCACAGAAGGCCGAATGAGCATAGAAGCTGAACGAGCATAGAAGCTGATGAGGCGTAAAAGCCGAGCAGGCACAGAAGCTGAATGGGCGTAGAAGCCGCTGCGTAACGTGCCAGAGTGGTCGTAGAGGCCGATCAGTCACAAAAGCTGAATGGGCGTAGAAGCCGAGGTGATGTGGACGTCTTTAGCCAAAATCACGGCTCTTGGAGATATAATCAAATCTCTCGCATTAAATGCAGAGATCCGCCATCATCATTAATTGCAGAGACGTGTTCCGAGGGCCTGCCACCGTTCTGAGCATTAG
The DNA here is from genome assembly GCA_036927795.1 of Iris macrosiphon. NCBI lineage: Eukaryota > Viridiplantae > Streptophyta > Magnoliopsida > Asparagales > Iridaceae > Iris > Iris macrosiphon. The sequence continues at coordinate 94,421,036 of JAYESA010000019.1, forward strand.
GTGCAGAGACGTGCCTCGAGCCCTGTACGAAGAGCAGCTTTTGACGTGGCAGTCTGTTTGTCTTCCACGGAGCGTAAATAGTTCGCGTTTGCCTGTGTAAAACAAGGCAGCGTATTCCCTTGTATGCGTAAAAGCAGTCTCCACTGAGGGAATGTCAGTAAACGACGGTTCGATGATATTTAATCAAATCCTCTGCATTAAATGCAGAGATCCGCCATCATACTGTGGGGCGCGTCCCGAGTGGTCTGCCATCTTTCTAGCCGTCGTCTAGATAGCCATGCAACACTTTTTGTCAGGAGTCAGATGCCAGGTTCACTGCGTGACTTGACAGGTTCATTTCGGAGAAGATGAAGCGTTCCTCGTACGCTTTAACGCTGCTATAAAAGCGGATGAGTTTTACTCCATGGAGGCGATGAAGCACCCCGTCTACGCTGAAGCGGCTTGGTCATACTGCATTTTACGCGGATGGTCCCATCATATTTTATGCCGTGCTCAGTGGAAAAGCTCCGTTGCACTCTTGATGGCCTTGAGGCCCCCTGCTTACGCTGCCTGCATCACCATGTTGCGTAGAGCTATCCAGCGTATTTTTCATGCTTCTACAGGTAGTTCACACATCCACTAAGTATTTTCCCTCCCCACAAGTATACATGGATTCCAAACTAGTCACGAAGAAATAACCATAATCCAGAACAATCACTTATCTCATACTAAGAATCTATCATACTAATCCGTGTAACAAGTGTCAAGAATCAAATCATCGATACTAAGCATGCATTATAGAGACTATCAAGCACTGAAAGTAATCACGAAAATGTACTCGCCTGTGGTCCTTAGCTGGTATGAATCAAAATTCCAATCACAGTCCAAATAGCCTATGTATTACAAATTTATCATGTCAAAAGATAATTTATTTTAATTTATTTAATTTTGGAATAATTACTCTAAAATCTTATTTTAATCTTATTATTCTAATTTTTAGTTCAATTTCTAATTTTATCCAAAAGAACCTAAATTTTATTGACTCGAGACTCATGGCACGCAAATTGAGGCGATTTGTTGACCAAAAAGTCAACCGATACAAACTTGACTTTTAAGCATGATTTTCCATAGATTTCAGCATCAAAAATATGCTAAAATTTATGGCTAGTATGAATTCAAATTTGTTTGGAAATTATGGCACAAACAAATTTCGTATTGTGCTCCGATGGTTAAATTCTAACCTAGCAGTTCTACAGAATTAATAGTATACAAATATTTCGACTTAAATTCTGAGAAAAACATATGTCAATGATCTCAACATTATCTTTCCGAAACTTCAAACGGTTCATGATTCTGATTCCTGGTTCTCCCAAAATCGTAAAAACATCAAGATGCATCTATTTTTGGACATATTGTGCTCTACGACTTTTCTAGAATTTAATACTCATAATTTCATAAAATAATTTATATATTCAGAAATCTAACCTCAATATCGTTCTAACTCAAGAAACTGGACCTCGTTTGGAGTCCGGAGCTAAGCGCAATGGCTTCTGGAAGATGAAGGAACCCTAGATGGCAATTCTCCAAAATTCGGCTCAAAGAAACCCAAAAATTATAACCTAAACTATTATATATAGAGAGAGAGGGCAGCCGCGGCTCAGGGGTCTTCCATGTGGCGTGCATCCACGTAGCCCCGCCCAGATCGGATGGTCCGGGTTTGACCCGGCTTGGCTCAGCTGAGTCCGAGTCGAACTCGGACTCGGCTCGGCTCTAGGTCGGCTCGGCTACACCCGCACCCACCTCGCTGTCACTGACAGGTAGGCCCCGCCCATTTGGCTGTGGGAGGCTGAAGGGTGGGCCCCCTGTCGGCTGACTGGGCAGAATAATTACTAATATGGGTTTTTATTTTCAGAAAATAGTTTTTAATTTAGTTTTCCCTAATTAACTCAAAATAAATGCTTAAAATAATCAGAAAATTATAGAAAATATATTTAATTATTTAGAACCTAAAATAAAAGTTTGGAATATTTTTAATTATGTTTTACCCTAAAATAAATTCTTACAAGTCCTAAGAAATTAGTGTTACTAGTTTTTAATTAACCAAAAATTATGAAAAAAATCCCACTAGCCCCAAAATAACCTAAAACAATATTTAAGCTAGAATTTCAGGATACGGAGGTTACAAGTCTACCCTCCTAAGAAAATTTCATCCTCAAAATTTAAGGCAGAACAAATAAGAAGAAAATTATCTCATAGTGCAAAAAAATAGGGGTAACGCTCTCGCATCTCCTCTTCCCGCTCCCAAGTAGATTCACCGGGAGAATGGTGCCTCCAAGCAACACGAACCAAGGGAATTACTTGGTTACGAAGCACCTTATCTCTGCGGTCAAGGATCTCCACTGGCTGCTCCGGATAACAGAGGCTTGGTCCAACCTCAAGCTCTGAATGATCTAATATATGGCTAGGATTTGTCACGTATCGTCTCAGCTGGGATACATGGAACACGTTGTGTACTCCTTCCAATATAGGCGGTAAGGCTAGTCGATAAGCTACTACTCCGACTGTAACACCGCATTCCGCTCAAGCGGACTGTCGATTCAAAACGGCAAAAAGTGCAATATTCTGACCCGCTTTGCTCAGGCGAGAATACTCGTTTGAGGCAAAGGATATCCAGACTTGTCCCTACAGGGATCCGGCTTAGGCTTTTAGAGGCTCGCTTGACGTATCGCTCGACCGATGCAAATCATCGCTAAGATGGGTGGCTACGGTGAACTTGTCTTTGCTTAGCCAGCACACATAAAATGTGGAATATTCATGCTATTCGCTAGGTGAATCACCCCTGCATGCTAATAAGAATCCAACGCACCTAGCTAAGGGAATAATCCCAACTTGTATTGCTTATGCTAGAACATGAAAATAAAACATTGCTTATATATTTGTTCAGACCCTCGCATGCTACCCTAGAACGTGTCACTCGGGAAGTTCCCTAATGGTTTTACCTCTCGGCTTACCTTCGGGCCTGAGCTAACGTGAATGTTTGTGTTTATATAATTGCATGCTTGTCTGCTTGTATGTTGCCTTATTTTCATTCAAACCCCGGGAGACTACTAAGTACTCGTTCCGTGCATGGAGGAACCTGAAAGTGTCCGGGACCGTTAGGTCACCAAGGCAATTCCCAAACCAGGGAATTTGCACCATGAATAATGAATCCATGAATCATAGCTCGTGGAGCAAACTACTGAATCAACTGGCCTGACAATCGATACACTATTATGAATGAATCTCTCCTCAACAAGTTCTTTATATATACTGTCTCGAACTCGTTCCATACCGAACTTATTCTATATATACACATAATGCCTCAAACTTGTTCCTGTACCAGACCAAAGACCTGAAGTTTAGAGACTTGCATGTCGCGGACAACTTGGAAACAAGGTCACTGGGTTCCACGGACGGTTTTTGGGGCACCGGGGCCGATCCAATCCGGATGAAACTTTATGTTAGTCTACTGCATCTGGACAGGATGGTCTGCGGCCACTAATGAAACTTTATTGCTTTCCATCCTTGTTCAAGACTAAAATGGTCCTTTATGGCTATGCCAGCGACAACTGTTCATATAGATTAGTCATTCTCGCTTAGCGGCTACCCGTGTGCGAGTCATTGCATCGCATCGAAAGAATAACTGAACACCTGAACGATTATGTTATAACGACTCTCGTGTTTGCATATGCTATGCCTCCTGAATGTTTATACTTGCCCGTGCTTGAATTAACAATGTTTGCCTTGGACAGGGAAGGCCAAATGGTAAGTTGGTAAGTCTCGCCATGTTTTCTCTCATGTTGCACGGCATACTGCCACACGAATTAGGCTATTCAAATCTTGCATAAAACTGTTCCTAAGGCAAACTAGAAAGACAACAAAATAGTTGGTGCACAAAACCTATATTACGTGTTTGGATTTATTGAGCGGGCGAGTAGCTTCCCCACCAGTGCATTCAATGTACAGATAATCCACCAGGTTGTATGCAGGGTACGGAAGAACCTCGTTCGGTGTGGATGCCTCCTTCGTGCGTGCTAAGGCCAGGAGTCCCCTCTGAAGTCTTGGAGTGCTGCGCTCAGAACGAAAGCACATATAGAAGATATAATGTTGGAACATAGCCTGAACATCGCCTGTACAATCATTCCACAATTGTAGCCACTTGGCATGCTTTTATTGTTTCAGAGAGAGAGGCTTGAGCGACTTGTAATCTCGGCTATGCGCCGCCTGTAACACATATTTATATCAATAAAAGAGTTATTTTACTTCAACTTGTGTTATTCAATGCTTCCTCTATATTGTCGACTCAGTGTACTTGTTACCGATCGCCTATGCGTCTATGACTCCGCTGCACTCGAACAATCTGTGTGACTCTGTGTCTTAGAACTCTTACCGCCAGCCAATGGACCACGGCCTTGCACGGGCATGGTTCATGCTCGTGCGACATCACGCCCGGATGGGTCAAAGCGATCGTTCTGCAGGAGTGCTGGCACGGGATTCTCGCCTAGCTGGAACGGTCAATTTTGCCTGCAGGAGATTAGGGCGTGACATAGTGGTATCAGAGCCTGGCTTATACGCCTTTGGAATTTATTTCAAATATATATGTTTCAAAAGCTCGTTCGTGGGTTATGTGCACTCTCTCTCTCTCATTGTCCCAACAAAATATTCCAACAATAAGTCTAAATACTTTTAAAATATATTTTGAATGATATGATTGCTTGTATGAAATCGTGATACGAGTAGCCTTTGTGCCAACCTGTATGAGACCCTTGAGAGTATCACTAGTAGCTTTTCCGATTTTACTAACTCTAAGTTTGGTTAAATGCATATGTTTGAGGGACGCCTTGAACTTGTACACGATCCAAGATTTAAGAAAATGTGAAACTCGAGTGCTAAGACTTCGCTATTGCCGAGTTGGTGAATTGCATATATTAGAGGGGCACTTCGAGTATGTGTACGATCCACACTCGCGATATACTGATCTCGAATGCTTGTGCAAGTGAATATCCAAATGAATAAGTATAACGACTTGTGTAGGTTTGCCTTAGCCTTGTATCGTTAAATCAAAATTGATTGAAACGTACTGCTTGTCCTCAGTAAGTCTCGAGGACGAGACTTTTTCTGAGTTGGGTAGGATGTAACACCCCATTCTGCTCAAGCGGACTGCCGATTCAAAACAGCAAAAAGTGCAATATCCCGACCCGCTTTGCTCAGGCAAGAATACTCGTTTGAGGCAAAGGATATCCAGACTTGTCCCTACAGGGATCTGGCTTAGGCTTTAAGAGGCTCGCTTGACGTATCGCTCGACCGAGAAAAATCATCGCTAAGGTGGGTGGCTGTGGTGAACTTGTCTTTGCTTAGCCAGCACACATAAAATATAGAATGTTCATGCTAGTCGCTAGGTAAATCACCCCTGGATGCTAATAAGAACCCAACGCACCTAGCTAAGGGAATAATCCCAACTTGTATTGCTTATGCTAGAACATGGAAATGAAATATTGCTTATATATATGTTCAGACCCTCGCATGCTACCCTAGAACGTGTCACTCGGGAAGTTCCCTAACAGTTTCACCTCTGGGCTTACCTTCGGGCCTGAGCTAACGTGAATGTTTGTGTTTATACAATTGCATGCTTGTCTGCTTGTATATTGCCTTATTTTCATCCAAAACCCGGGAGACTACTAAGTAGTCGTTCTATGCATGGAGGAACCTGAAAGTGTCCGGGATCGTTAGGTCACCAAGGCAATTTCCGAACCAGGGAATTTGTACCATGAATGAATGAATCCCTGAATCACAGCTCGTAGAGCAAACTACTAAATCAACGGGCCAGGCAATCGATACTGTCACGACCCGCACCCGGAATTTGGGCATGAGTCGTGGGTACGTCCAGCCTACGCCGCAGCATCGACGGTAGAACGCTGTCTAGGTCTCAACATATAATATATCCTGTCAATAGTCTCAACTCCGCACGGAGGACAAAGATAATAATCCACAGTTCTATGATATACTCAATCACAAGCTATAAGAAATAATGGCACGATGGGAATAGAAAAGAGTTCTAATAAAAACATCCACAATAAATCCAACTCAAAACCTGGGTCTAAATGACCTCACAAAGTCACAAATAATAAATACAACTCAGTCTCAGTCTAAAACAATAATGCAGAAAAAGTAGTCTAAGAGCAGCCAGGTACGTTCTCCTCTAGGCTAGGCAACTCCTCTGGGATTTTCGGGGTAAAATCTCCCTCTAATCCTGGGCCATAATGAGTGGGGCAAAGATCCTCCAGGTCCTCTGAAAAATGTTATCCAGTCAGGATTAGAGCGAAGCACAAGCACTAACAGCAGTTTCATTAAATTGACAAAATCTATAAACAGTGTAAGAAATACAAGATGGAAATAAATGCTGGAAATGTAAATACTGGAGAAAAATGGAAATAGGCAATAGAACTTCTAGCAATGAACAATAAATAGTGAATGCTAGACAATAAGTAGTGGATGCTGGAACAGGTGAATCTGAATAAAATAGACATCTAGCTAAGTGTTTGAAATATTAGTTTATTATGTGATCGGCTTGGGACTAGATCAGGCTGGTTATATATGATTAACTATGATTCTTGTAGGTCAGGCTAACCATATGGTTAGCTATGATGCATGTAGTGGTCAGGTTAATCATATATAACAGCTATGATGCATGTAAGATGGTCAGGCCGCACCCAACGTGAGAAGTGGGGTGAGCTATGATGCATGTAAAGGATTTGGATATGATCACATAATCTACTAATAGTTCCCCATCCCCCAGCTAGCACGATGGATTCCAATCACGACTCCTCATGATGGAGATCTAGGGTGCTAACCCGTGTATCCATAGTGTCGGAATCAAGTATGTAATACAACTGCATTATAGAAATAATCAACAATGAAAACTGTCAGAGAATGTACTCGCCTGTGGTCCTGAGCAAAGGGTGAGGATCGATGTCCAAAGTGGGATCACAATGACCTATTTATGGAATATTAATGTCAGATATTAAATCAAAAGAATAACATGTTTAACAATTTAAATACGAGGTTTCTAGGTCATTTCTGAGGTTTACTGGTCAATACTAGGTCCACTAGTCCAATTATATATCATACTAAGGATACCTAACTTATATTAGTTAATAACTTAACTAGTAACTTAATACCTAATACCTATTTGGTATCTAACCTTACCTACTATACATGATACCAATTTAAATAATGCTAAATACAATTGAGTTCATACACATAGGTACTCACTTAATGATACATAGTTGCACACACACAGTTCTAATTAACTGAGACACCCTACACCAACACTATCCTACATCCACACACAAGTAGACACTGCTACACACAGGAAAATTGACCTGGATACACATAGACACAGCCACTGAATACTGATACATAACCTACACCCTACTGGACTACACACAGAAATACTAGGATACACTCTCAGGCATTCTCACATAGGGCTGCACTGACACTGGCCTGCACTGAGACACATAGCACCCACAGATTCTGAAATCTGTAGGACCCTAGGATACACACTGAAACTTACTGAATATACTGATACACAACACACAGTATACACTCATGTATTCACTAATACACACTGGTTCTCACTGCTCACTGACACAGTCATCTAATACCCCCCCTACTGTTTACTCACACTCTCAAATGCAACTGAAATCTGGGATACTCACCTAATTCACTTACAGGTACACAGGCATTAATATACATGTTTGTACACACAGGTAACTAAAATCTGAAATACCTAGGACACACACACAGTCACACACTCTCTTCCCCAAACACATCACTAAAACTATCAGTATTCACACACTGACCTGGGAATTTTTCTGAGACACACACTGAAATTTACCCACAGCTACACATACAGGTATTACTACACTGTGACACAGGTTTTCAGTCATCCCACACTACACTTACTGATACACTAATCACTAGGTTCTAGGATACACACAGTTAACTGATACACAAACACACTACACATACATGGCTTAATCTTGAGACAAACTTAGGGCTACTGTCAGGATCACTCACTGTAGTGAAACCCCCAAATCCACTGATACATATACACTGAGACACACTCAGCTAGCACACACAGGTACCTATACATACTGGTACTCATAGGCAGACACACTACACTCACTCACAGGCAACATAAACTATACTCACAGGCACCTAATAACCTAGACACTCTGATACAAGAACACAGGAACGAAAATGCATCACAACCTACCTATTAACACATACACATTGAAATTACACTAGCACGTACATGGACACATATAACTCACTGATACACGTCCTAACTGCACTCAGTATCAGGAACTACACACTAGTCTCTCTTCTCACAGAATCACACATCAACACATAGGTAAAACCTTGCACCAATACCCAGAATTTGAATACACTGTACAACTCACTGATTTGCTCTCCAACCCGACTGCTCACACACAAGTTCACTCAGTCCTCACTGATCTGGATACACCAATTACACACTGATACAAGGCTCTAACACACCTACACACAAACTCACACTGGCACTCTACTTTTCTTAAGTCCTCACATACACATGTATCCACTGATGCATAATTCCTGACACTAATACTAAAACCAAATGCCATAACCATACACGAGCCCACAGTATCCACTGCACAGATCTGGACCAAACCCGACTGTGCACAGGGAAGATCCCCCACAGTCCAATACTTCACCAAATCACACAACATATTCAATACATGTGCAATATATGTGTGTATATATATTTATATATATTAAAACTTGCAATATCAGAAAGAAATAGATAGGTAATCCCTAAGGGCATTTCTATAAACACCTAGGGGCTGAAATCGGATCCACACAAGTACCCATGAATCCTCAACTCGAAAACCCAAAAAATCGAGATCACCCTACACATATGAGATGAAACCTGCCTATATGTAAACCCCTAGGGTTAGGGTTCATGAAAATTGGGGGGAAACCAATGTATGAACACAAAACCTAACCAAAACCCTAAAACCGAAATCTACAGCAAGGGTGGGTTCCCTATGGGCATTAACATCAGAAAGACAGGATTAAAGAATTAAAAATTCGGATTTACCTATAGGGAGATGGTTTCCCTATGAAGTTCTTCTTCCCCAAGGTTCCTCGACCCAAGCTCCTTGCTTCCCTTGCTTTGGAGGAGGAAGATGGAATCCTAGGGCTTAAATTCTGAATTTGGGGTGAGGGGGTGGCTCTCTTGATGGAGGCTAGGGTTTCTTCTTTCTACATGAAGAAAAGAGGGTTCCCTTTTATATTAAAACTAGGTTAGGGTTTCTAATGCACAGTTTTAGGTTAAACCCCCAGGTCAGGTCATGTAGAGCCCAAATAACTCAGGTTTAGTCAGTCTAGGGTTTGAGGGTTCACCCTAAAATTTTGAATTCTAGGGTGTCTCTAGAATTAGGTTTTCAAATTAGGATTTCACTAAAGCTAGGTCATGACTTAGGGTTTCATTCTAGGGTTAGTCCTAATGGAAGATTCTAGGGTTTGACCTAAAACCAGATATCACTTACAACATATATAATATTTTAAAAACTCAACAAATTAATTAAATCCATAATTATTCAAAATAGTAAAATTACACAAATGCCCTTGCCTGGAAAAGTGGTAGTGACAGATACACTATTGTGAATGAATCATGCCTCAACAAGTTCTGTATATATACTACCTCGAACTCGTTCTATATCAAACTTGTTCTATATATACATATACTACCTCGAACTTGTTCCTGTACCAGACCAGAGACCGGAAGTTTAGAGACTTGCATGTCACGGACAACTTGGAAACAAGGTCACTGGGTTCCACGGACGGTTTTTGGGGCAGCCGCAGCTCAGGGGTCTGCCACGTGGCATGCATCCATGCAGCCCTGCCCATATCGGATGGTCCGGGTTTGACCCGGCTTGGCTCAGCTGAGTCTGAGTCGAACTCGGACTCGGCTCGGCTCTAGGTCGGCTCGGCTGCACCCGCACCACCTCGATGTCATTGACAGGCGGGCCCCGCACAATTGGCTGCGAGAGGCTGACGGGTGGGCCCCCTGTCGGCTGACTGGGCAGAATAACTACTATTATGGGTTTTTATTTTCAGAAAATAGTTTTTAATTCAGTTTTTCCAAATTAACTCAAAGTAAATGCTAAAAATAATCAGAAAATTCCCAAAAAATTCTAGAAAATATATTTGATTATTTAGAACCTAAAATAAAAGTTTGGGATATTTTTAATTATGTTTAACCCTAAAATAAATTCTTATAAGTCCTAAAAAATTAGTGTTACTAGTTTTTAATTAACAAAAAATTATGGAAAAAATCCCACTAGCCCCAAATTAACCTAAAATAATATTTAAGCTAGAATTTCAAGATACGGAGGTTACATAACCGCAGTTGCATGACTGCACACGCCACCCTCTTGTTCAAAGGTATCCAATTAAATTCGAACAAGTCCTCCAACTTTGCGATCCAGTCCATCACCTTATCCGGCGTGGTCCTGCCTTCGAACTCAGGAGGGTTCAACTTCAGAAACTCAGCACCTTTAGAGATAGTCTTCCTGACCATATGTGGAGGTTCATCAACTTCTTCTAGGCCTGCTTCTCAAGTCACGGGTACGGCTGCCACAGGTGTCACGGCGGTTTTCGATGCATTGCTATTGGCGACCAAGGTTGTCACTATCTGAATCAAAGAGTCTAACTACTTCTGTTGTGCTATGGCTCGAGCATCTGCCCATTGCTGTTGAGCCTCAAATCGGTCATGTTGCATTGGATCATTCTTGTTGATTTTCAAACATGCCAATCAGCCTATCAATTTGGTCATCGCTAACGCCCGTTGCGTACGATGTCCCTGGATTACTTGCTTTCGGCATATTGCTACAAAAGAAGGTAGCTTGCATTAGTTTTATCATATATTATGGACTTATTGTATGGGTCATTGGATTTTTTATGTACTTCAAGATCGGGACATTTTATACTTCGATTTACTTCTATAGATTCGCAACTATTTTCGAAACTTGGGACTTTTGAAAACGCTTGAAAACTTATATCATTTTGAAAACGATATTTGAAGAGGCCAAGGACGTAAAGCCGTGCTCTGATACCATCTATCACGCCCTAGTCCCATAAGGGCCGATCATCCTCGCTTGGTCCCTACGGAACCGATCGTCCTCTCTTGGGCGCGATGCTATACAAGCCTAAGTTTTGCTTGCACCAGGCATAGTACCTGCACAAGACATAAATCAGACGAAAATATACATATATAAGAACGGAATGTAAATGCATAGAACCAAAGTTGAATATATTTGATAGAAATACAAAATACTTTCTTTATTGAATACTTGAATATTGGATTACAAAGTACTTGCTTGGCTGAGTTACAAAAATATGTCATAGATAGCTTACAATATTTTTTACAAACCCAAAACTAGCCACAATGCCCATACATTATATCCTTTTAATAGGACCAAAAAGCAAAATAACTAGCCGAAGAGGAGTTTTCACACAGGAGAGGAAAGCTAAGGAAGCAGCACGAGTACGGTTCCGCTGGATGGAAGCACTAGTACTGGTTCAAAATGCTCGCCAAGATCTCGCTACCAGAACCTAGAGATTTGCCCACAAACGTGGGTCAGTACTAAAACATATACTGGTGAGCGACTGTGGCGAAACTTACCTAGAAATCCACACTAAGTAAGCATGTGAAGCAGAACTTATTAGGTGATCTTTCTAGTTGTCTAGTTTCTTTAACAATTCATACAAGAAAATATAAATAATAGATAGACTATGCATATGATAAATTTTATCCACGGTCGAGCGGTTATCCCTGTAGTAGACACATAAGTTAGCAACAATTTGCATATATGTATATAACTTATAAATCTGTGTTGGCATCAAGTGTCAAGTGTGCATAGAAGATAAATTATCATGCGACCTAACTACATAATCGTCCATGGGAAACCTATTTTGTATAGACATGAATACCCCCCTGATCGCGAGGACTTTATTGCCTCAGGGTGTTCCTCTGATCCCCCTAGGACGAATGATCCCCAGTGCCCCAAAAACTGTTCGTGGGATTACCCTTGTGCATAAGTTGTCTAAAGACCGATGCATGGTATGCAGCTCTATCATATAAACTCTTACTATGTAGCAGTTAGACTATAAAAGAATATCTCTATCTTTTTATTCTATTCTTTGGTAACCCATGCGAGGTTTCTCTAAAGATCTCTTATGCAGATTTCTCTAAAGATCTCTTATGCAGAATATGAGTAAGGAACATATACACATCTATTGAACAAGCATTTGTAACAGTTATATATATATAAAATCAAGCCTGCAATTTATCTCTTTTAGCTTATCTCGTTTAATGAGGCATCATTTGTATAGGAACATGCAACTCGTACAGACTAGAGATTATTTATTAAAGCGTATGGACTGAAGTATTCATCGAAGGGCCTAAGTCACTCACCGATTGAATCAAACGAGAGGATGGAGAAGCCTTATGCAACGATCACTCATTGGTTATGCATCCTAAAATTGTGACAATACTTGGTTAGCATCATTCGATCTCTTTCCCTTACAATTCGAATGAACGCATAAGCGATAAAAGCGAATCATGAAAACCAAGTCATTGAAAGCAAGACAAAATACAAAGGAACACAAAACCAAACAGCAAAACAACCAACGAAAACACTTGGACTTATTTCAATAGAAGTTGTTCCATCAATTTGAAGGTTTTATTGCATTTTGTTTGTGTTGATTTGGCGATAAGGTTTTCCCGAGACTTGATTCCCAATCGAGTGAAAGTAACAAGTGTTCTATAAGTATCCGTTAGGAGCAGGACATTACAGATGAAATAGTCCAAATTGATGTAGGAGAAGAATCTTCTCCAAGACCAATCTTTATTAGCAAGAGTCTTCCTAAAGAAGATCAACACGCTTTACTCCAGCTAATAAAGGAGTATACTGATGCCTTCGCCTGGAGTTACGTGGATATGCTTGGCCTACATCCTCAAATAGCCCTGCAAAAGCTCAATATTCTTCCGAATGTTAAACCGGTAAAACAGTAGCAACGACGATTCTGTCCGTATATGATTGATGCAATTGAGTAGAAGTCAAGAAACTCATAGCATGTGGCTTTGTTCGAGAAGAGCAACTTCTCGACTGGTAGCCAATATCGTTCCAGTTATGAAGAAAAATGAAAAGGTTCGGGTCTGCGTAGATTATTGAGATCTGAACTTGGCATGTCCAAAAGATAAATTTTCTATTTCCATCACAGATGTCATGATCGACAATACATGCGAATTTAAACGTATGTCCTTCATGGATAGATTCTCTAGATACAATCAAATTACGATATCATCTGATGACAAAAAATATACTTCTTTTCGAACACCATTGGGAGTTTACTGTTATACAGTCATGTCCTTCGGCTTGAAGAATACGGGTGCAACGTATCAACGAGCCATGAATAAAATTTTCCAAAAGCATTTATGAAAAACAGTAGAATGCTACATGGATGCTATTATTGTCAAAAGTTATCTTAAAGATGATTACCTTCAAGATTTCAAGATTGTATTCGAATTGATGTGCCACCACCAATTGAAGATGAATCCAACTAAATCTTTTCTAGGAGTCTCCAGTGGCAAGCTCCTCGGATTCGTTATAACTTCTAAAGATATTTACATTGACCCCGATAAAATCAAAGCTATCCTCGAAATACAGCCTTAATGTAATCTTAAAGAACTTCGTGGTCTGCAAGGCCGTCAGGCATATATTAGAATTTTTATCTCCAATCTCTCGGGACAATGTCGACCTTTTACTCATTTAATAAAGAAAGGCGTATCATTTATCTAAAATGGAGCATGTTGTAGAAGCATAAAAAATACGCTGGGAAGAGCTACGCAGCCTCTTGATACAGAGCAGCATAAACGGAGGCCTTCAGAGCCATCAGGCGTACAACAGAGTTTTCTCCGCTAAAATACAGCGTGAAGAATAAAGCTCAAAGGACCATCCGCATAAGTGCAGTACGTCCAGGCCGCTCCAGCGTGAACAGAGTTCTTCATCGCCTCCATGGCGTAAAACTCATCCGCTCTCAAAGCAGCGTTATAGCGTACGAGAAATGCTTCATCTTCCCCGAAATGAACCTGTCAAGTTACGCAGTGAATCTGACCTCTGACTCCTGACAAAAGGTGATGCACGGCTACCCAGACGACGGCTGGAAACGATGGCAGACCTCTCGGGACGCGTCCCACAGTATGATGGCGGATCTCACCATTTAATGCAGAGGATTTGGTAAAGCATCACCGAACCGTCGTTTACTAGAGTCCCCTTAGCATAAACTGCTCTTTTGCGTACAAGGGAATACGCCGCCCTGTTTTACACAGGCAAACATGAGCTGTTTTACGCTCTGCAGCAGACAAACCGCCTGCCACGTTAAAAGCTGCACTTCGTACGGGATTCGAGGCACGTCTCCACGTCTAATTGCACAGAGCGGTGACAGTTTCTCTCAAGACACGTCTCTGCAACGGGTGCACAGAAGGCCTGTAGACCTTCGAAACACGCCTCTGCATTTAATGCATAAGGTGATGGCAAATCTCTACAAGAGATTTGGTTATATCTTCAAAAGCCGTAATTCCGGCTAAGGCGTCCACATCAGCACGGTATGCAACGGCTTCTACACCCATTCAGGATCTGTGCTCAAGTGGCTTCTACGCCCATTCTGGCACGATATGCAGCGGCCTCTACGCCCATTCAGGATCTGTGCTCAAGCGGCTTCTACGCCCATTCTGGCACGATATGCAGCGGCTTCTACGCCCATTCAGGATCTGTGCTCATGCGGCTTCCACGCCCACTCAGTCTCTACGACTACTCGGCTTCCACGCCTACTCGGCTTCTATGCCTGTTCAGCTTTTGTGCCTGTTTGGCTTCCATGCCTACTCGGCTCCTATGCCTGTTCGGCTTCTATGCCTACTTGGCTTCTATGCCATGGTGACAGACATTTGGCTTCTACGCCAACCTCTTCTACATAATGGATACCTACCCGCATGGCTTTTACGCCGTGATCTTAGTAGCAACCGTACGTGTTGTGTCCCCTTAGTTGGACCCACGTCACCCGCTCAGTCAAAAGATCATCTATACGTAGGCATTGGTTACTTTAACCGTTGTGTAAAAGGGTGCTGTACTTTCCACTCCTCGGTTGCTACACCAACGGAGTGGTCACTGTCACCAAAGACTCTATAAATAGAGGCCCCTATCAATGGGGAACCAAGTCAAAAAATTGGTCAAGAAACCGATATCAGATCCCAGGTCAGAAAATTCGGTCAAGAGTACCAATATCAGACCCAAGGTCGACAGTCGGAGAAGATCGAACAAGGAGGAGAGAGAGAGAGAGAGAGAGAGAGAGAGAGCCCGGAGCTCAGGCAAAGAGCGGGAATCGACGACTTCGGCATCGTGCATCCACCCTCTCCTACAACCTTCGAAGCGACTACCTGTCTTCCACGGCACTTCTTCAACATCGCGTGGTCCAAGGGCTAAAGTGATCGACCGCAGATCAGACACCTATAGCAATTTATACCCAGATTAAATAAATTATACTCCCACATCCTCGTAGAGGATTACATTGTACAAGTTTGTTTGTAAACCAAAGGGCGCGGGTTTCGTACAAACCCCGTCATTGAAATACACTTTCATTCTTTCGTTTAATACCACAAACAAGATGGCGACTCTGCTGGGGACATCTTTCTCTTCTGACGAGGAAGCAATTGCTCAACACGATGCGGTATCCGTGGGATCCGGGAAGAAGACACTGGTCGTCCAATTCGACCAGTCTGCCTACGAAGACATGCTTCGGACTGGGGGTAGCTCTCACTCTCTCTCCGTCCAAGACAACAGGAAGCTGCGCAAAGTGTGGATGCCCAAGACATCCTCCGCCGTTCCTGTAGACTCTCCGATCTCTCCGATCTCTCCGACCAATGAGGTGGTAGCATCGCTCCCTCCGTGCCCTGCACGTAAAATTCAGTCTCCCGCTACGCGCGGTACAGACGAAACTTCGGGCAAAGCCTCAGCGCTAACCCAGGAGTATCCACTGTGCTTTACGCGCAGAAATCAGTCTCCCGCTATGCGCGGTACAGACAAAACTTCGGGCAAAGCCTCAGCGCTAACCCAGGAGTATCCATTGTGCTCTACGCGTAGGAATCAGTCTCCCGCTACGCGCGGTACAGACAAAACTTCGGGCAAAGCCTCAGCGCTAACCCAGAAGTATCCACTGCGCTCTACGCGCAAAAACCAGTCCCCCGCTACGCGCGGTATAAACCAAACTTCTGATGATGCCTCAGCACCAAATCGGAAGTACAAATCATGCTCCGTGCGCAAGACAACATCTGACCTCTACGGGGAACCAGATGAGCGCTATGATCTCCGCAAGTGCAACGACAAGTCCGGGGGTAGTCTCCCTCGACAAAACCGAGCAACATCCAAAGCTGGGGGTAGAATTCCCTCAGAATCCAAAGATGATGCAACGATGACGATCTTCCCAGAAGACCATAGAACTCAAGCATCAGGAGCCCGAAGGCCAAAAGGGACTTTCTCCTTCAATGAAGATGACATCAGTAAAATCTTTAATACGTTGATGAAGGAAAATAAACTTTAGCTACCCAACATCAGATATCCTGAGAGGGCTGGCAAAGACGATGACCCAGATTATTGTCTCTTTCATCAGTACATTCATCATCCTACAAAGGAGTGCTATGTACTAAAAAGGAGAATTCAGGAGTTGATCGATGCCAAGGTCATCACTTTGCATCTATAAACGAGGAGACGATCACTGCAAATTGGTTTCACTTTGAAGTGACAATTTGCTCCCTCAAGAAAATACTAGATGATCAATCTAAAAGTTTTTCCAGTGGATTCTTCATGTCCAACCCAGGAAGTTTGTCATGTTCATATTACCTCTGAACAAACCTTCCTAAATTCGGCCATCGATTATCATGTTCATATTACCTCTGATATCGATTGTCATCTTAACTTAGCACCCGTACTTAACTCTAAGTACGCCAGTGGTGTTGAGTCCACAAAAACTGCCATGTCCATATTACCTCTGAGCAGATGTATGCCTCCATCCCCGATGGAGTCACAACCCAGGAAGTTTGTCATGTTCATATTACCTCTGAACAAACCTTCCTAAATTCGGCCATCGATTATCATGTCTATATTATCTCTGATATCGATTGTCATCTCAACTTAGCACCCGTACTTAACTATAAGTATGCCAGTGGTGTTGAGTCTACAAAAACTGTCATGTCCATATTACCTCTGAGCAGATGTATGCCTCCATCCCCGATGGAGTCACAACCCAGGAAGTTTGTCATGTTCATATTACCTCTGAACAAACCTTCCTAAAATCGGCCATCGATTATCATGTCCATATTACCTCTTATATCGATTGTCATCTCAACTTAGCACCCGTACTTAACTCTAAGTACGCCAGTGGTGTTGAGTCCACAAAAACTGCCATGTCCATATTACCTCTGAGCAGATGTATGCCTCCATCCCCGATGGAGTCACAACCCAGGAAGTTTGTCATGTTCATATTACCTCTGAACAAACCTTCCTAAATTCGGCCATCGATTATCATGTCCATATTACCTCTGATATCGATTGTCATCTCAACTTTACACCCGTACTTAACTCTAAGTACGCCAGTGGTGTTGAGTCCACAAAAACTGCCATATCCATATTACCTCTGAGCAGATGTATGCCTCCATCCCCGATGGAGTCACAACCCAGGAAGTTTGTCATGTTCATATTACCTCTGAACAAACCTTCCTAAATTCGGCCATCGATTATCATGTCCATATTACCTCTGATATCGATTGTCATCTCAACTTAGCACCTATCACGTCCATACTACCTCTGATAGGGTTTATTTTGAAACTTATTATTTGCACTTAACGTGCACAACAAATGATAGGTCCATTAAAAATCCCCCAGTGGGATGTCCTCACCAAATACGGTATCGTACTTCGTCAGCCTATCATTCAGAGAAGGCGGACAGTCAGCGAATTCGAAAAGTTTTTTCGCGCGAAGAAGATCAGCGGGTCCTACGCTGAAGGAGCTTTCTACGCTCGACGGCAACAGATCTACGGTTTTACACTCGCAAGCTATAAGTCCATGGTTTTACGCCCGGATGCCTTTGTGCTCAGTAGCTTTTATGCTCGAGAGGCCACAAACCTACGACTTTACGCTCAACAGATACCGAATCGATGATCTCACGCTCGGTGGTGCTTAGTTCACGCTCAGAAGCAACAGACTCGCAACTTTACGCTCGGAGAAATTTTCTTTTCAGAAGCTACAAATCTACAGTTCTACGCTAAGGAGCTCTCTACGCTCGACAGCTACGAATCTACGGCTTTACGTTCGACAGCTATCAGTCTATGGTTTTATGCCCAGATGCCTTTGTGCTCAGTAGCTTTTACGCTCGAGAGGCTACAAACCTACGACTTCACGCTCAGGAACTATAAGTCTATGATTTCATGCACGATGGTGTTTAGTTTATGCTCAGAAGCTGCAGACTAATAATTTTATGCTCCACGACTTCCTGCACATCTGAAGGATACATCGGCCAGATCACGCGTACATCTGAATGGTCCTCAAAAGCGGTTCATGCTTCATTCAAAGCGTTTCAAATTCCGAGAAATTTAAAAGCTTTGAAGGGGGTCTTGTAGAAGCATGAAAAGTACGCTGGGAAGAGCTACGCAGCCTCTTGATACAGAGCAGCGTAAACGGAGGCCTTCAGAGCCATCAGGCGTACAACAGAGTTTTCTCTGCTAAAATACAGCGTGAAGAATAAAGCTCAAAGGATCATCCGCATAAGTGCAGTACGTCCAGGCCGCTCCAGCGTGAACAGAGTTCTTCATCGCCTCCATGGCGTAAAACTCATCCGCTCTCAAAGCAGCGTTATAGCGTACGAGAAACGCTTCATCTTCCCCGAAATGAACCTGTCAAGTCACGCAGTGAATCTGACCTCTGACTCCTGACAAAAGGTGATGTACGGCTACCCAGACGACGGCTGAAAATGATGGCAGACCTCTCGGGACGCGTCCCACAGTATGATGGCGGATCTCACCATTTAATGCAGAGGATTTGGTAAAGCATCACCGAACCGTCGTTTACTGGAGTCCCCTCAGCATAAATCGCTCTTTTGCGTACAAGGGAATACGCCGCCCTGTTTTACACAGGCAAACATGAGCTATTTTACGCTCCGCAGCAGACAAACCGCCTGCCACGTCAAAAGTTGCACTTCGTACGGGATTCGAGGCACGTCTCCACGTCTAATTGCACAGAGCGGTGACAGTTTCTCTCAAGACACGTCTCTGCGACGGGTGCACAGAAGGCCTGCAGACCTTCGAAATACGCCTCCGTATTTAATGCATAAGTTGATGGCAAATCTCTACAAGAGATTTGGTTATATCTTCAAAAGCCGTAATTTCGGCTAAGGCGTCCATATCAGCACGGTATGCAGCGGCTTCTACACCCATTCAGGATCTGTGCTCAAGCGGCTTCTACGCCCATTCTGGCACGATATGCAGCGGCCTCTACGCCCATTCAGGATCTGTGCTCAAGCGGCTTCTACGCCCATTCTGGCACGATATGCAGCGGCTTCTACGCCCATTCAGGATCTGTGCTTATGCGGCTTCCACGCCCACTCAGTCTCTACGACTACTCGGCTTCCACGCCTACTCGGCTTCTATGCCTGTTCGGCTTTTGTGCCTGTTCGGCTTCCACGCCTACTCGACTCCTATGCCTATTCGGCTTCTATGCCTACTTGGCTTCTATGCCATGGTGACGGACATTTGGCTTCTACGCCAACCTCTTCTACATAATGGATACCTACCCGCGTGGCTTTTACGCCGTGATCTTAGTAGCAACCGTACGTGTTGTGTCCCCTTAGTTGGACCCACGTCACCCGCTCAGTCAAAAGATCATCTATACGTAGGCATTGGTTACTTTAACCGTTGTGTAAAAGGGTGCTGTATTTTCTACTCCTCGGTTGCTACACCAACGGAGTGGTCACTGTCACCAAAGACTCTATAAATAAAGGCCCCTATCAATGGGGAACCAGGTCGAAAAATTGGTCAAGAAACCGATATCAGATCCCAGGTCAAAAAATTCGATCAAGAGTACCAATATCAGACCCAAGGTCGACAGTCGGAGAAGATCGAACAAGGAGAAGAGAGAGAGAGAAAGAGAGAGAGAGAGAGAGAGAGAGAGAGAGAGAGAGAGAGAGAGGCCGGAGCTCAGGCAAAGAGCGGGGATCGACGACTTCGGCATCGTGCATCCACCCTCTCCTACAACCTTCGAAGCTGCTACCTATCTTCCACGGCACTTCTTCAACATCGCGTGGTCCAAGGGCTAAAGTGATCGACCGCAGATCAGACACCTATAGCAATTTATATCCAGATTAAATAAATTATACTCCCACATCCTCGTAGAGGATTACATTGTACAAGTTTGTTTGTAAACCAAAGAGCGCGGGTTTCGCACAAACCCCGTCATTGAAATACACTTTTATTCTTTCGTTTAATACCACAAACACATGTCAACAAGCATTCGACGATATCAAACGATATTTAACAAATCTGCCAGTTCTGGTGTCTCCGATCGTAGGAAAACCCTTTTTTCTATATGTTCGAGCAATGGATCACTCCCTAGGAGCTCTTCTTGCATAGAAGAGTAACGAAGGCCATGAACAGGCGATCTATTATCTCAGTCGCATGATGGTTGGCACTAAACATCAATATAAACGGTGGAAAAAGAATGTCTCACCTTGATGTTTACTATTCAAAAGATACGACATTACGTGTCAGGTCAAACCATTCATGTTATATCTAGAGTAAATCCTCTCCAGGTATTGATAACTAAGCCAAGCACACTCAATTCTCGTTTAGCTACATGTGCAATGTTGCTATCACCTTATGACATGGTATATGTTCCACAAAAAGTAGTGAAGGGTCAAGCGCTAGCTAATTTTTTGGTTGCTCATCATGTATCATAAACTTCTAAACTATACGATTACATACAAGATGAAGTCTTAGAGTCTAATATGGCAATGGAAGATAACACATGGCAACTATTCTTTGATGGTGCATCAAGATTAGGACCCAAAGGCAATATAGTAGCTGGATTTACATAGTCCTAGTATCTCCTGACAAACTACTCATTCATCGAGCATATTCTCTCAGTAAACCATGTTCCAATAATGTGGCAGAATACAATGCTCTACTCATTTGTCTCCAATTAGCTAAAGAATTGGACATATATCTTGAAGCCTACGAAGATTTCAAGTTGATAGTCAATCAGATCAGGGCTGAGTACGAGATTTAGCATGAAGACCTCATCCATTATCATCAAGCAGCAATCGATCTGGCATTTACTTTCAAAGGATTCTTTATCGAACATGTGCCTCGGTTATAAAATATGGAAGAAGATACTTTGGCCGGCCTAGCAGCAGCATTGGCCGCTCCCCTAAAGAGACAACACTCAATTATGCTAGCAGGACAAGAATTGTTCTGTACAAAAAACAACTTGCACGTTAAACAGAGTTAAGTCATAAGTCCACTTTCATGGATAAAGATTGGAGAGACCTTTTTATAGAGTACGTTGCTTATGGGATTCTTTTAGAAAATCCGAAAGAAGCCACTTCTATTAAAAGACGTTCACTATGATTCTACTATGACGCCTCATCCAAAATATTATATCGACGTTCTTATGAGGGATTGTTGCTACGTTGTCTTTCAACCCTGAAGCAAGACAATCACTCCATGAAGCTCATAATGGCATATATAGAGCACATCATTCAGGTACTAAATTACAAGACCGCCTCAGGAGAATGGATTATTATTTGCCCACCATGGTGGCAGATGCCATAGATTACGCTCGTAAATACAAGTCATGCCAAATCGATGCTGATTTTATCCACCAACCAACATAGTTCTTACACCCTACAGCTGCCTCCTGGCCTTCTGAAGCTTGGGGAATGGATATTATTGGTCCGATCAGCCCATCTTCTTCTAGAGGACATCGATTTATACTTGTAATAACCGATTACTTCTCCAAATGGGCAGAAGCATTCATACTCATCGAAGTTAAGACGTCCAATGTAATTAACTTCGTCAAATACCATGTTATCTATCATTTCGGTATTCCCGGAGGATAATACATAAAAATGGGCCACAATTCGCTAATCAACCATTTTATCGATTTTGTGACAAGAATCAAATCCATAATGTAGCATTTACGGTCTACAATCTAGCAGCCAACAGCTTAGCGGAAGCCTTCAACAATACCATAGTCTAACTCCTTAAAAGTTTGTCTCATCCAACAAATACGATTGGTATGAGAAACTCGGGGTGTGTTTGTGGGCTTATCGTATAACAGTTCAAACTTCAACCGGCTGTACACCATTCTTTTTAGTCTACGGATGTGAAGCAGTTCTTTTGCTCGAAATTCAGATACCTTCTCTTAGAATAGCTATTGCTAATGAGCCAACAGTAGAGAATAATGATCGATTGTGCCTGCAAGAATTAGAAGCATTGGATGAAAAGCGCCTGCACGTTCAATATCGTATTGAGGTATACCAAGCGCGCATTTCCAGAGCTTTTAATCGAAAAGTCAAAGAAAGAATATTCCAGGTCGGTGAATTAGTCCTTTCAGTAAGGAGACCTATGATCACAATCCATAAGAGCAAAGACAAATTCTAAGCTAAATGGAAAGGTCCTTATATAGTGGAGACAATATTCTCCAAAGGAGCCTACAGGCTCGCTAAACCTAATAGAGATTTGATAATAATGGCTATCAACGACAAATTTCTCAAGAAGTATTATGTCTAAGCACGATATATTCTTCTCCATCTTCAGCAGATTAAAATAAGATGTACAATAAATACATCTTTAATCTCCAACAACTCGTAGCCTACATGGCCTCTCGAACTATAACCTATATTCATTCTTGAATAAGAAATGGATAATGGGTCCTCAAAATTCCCCAGTGGGATAATACTCAGATCCAATGGAACACTCTCGTTGAGATCATCTAAATGATTCTCTCTAACAAAAATATTCTATTCTTAAAGTTCAGTTGTTTTAAGGATATCATATTCATGATCCCCAGTTGGGTTGGAAATAATCTCACATGTTTATTCACAGTCAATAAGTGTAATATGATTTATGTCCATATTACCTCTGAATAATATTCTATTTATTATCTCCTAAAGAGAAGACAATAGTTCGCCCTTAAACTAGTGAGCTATCACATCCATATCACCTCTGATAGTATTGTATCCTATAAAATTTATCATTTGTACTCAGCATGAATATGCCTTGAGTAATAATGTCACACCCCAGTCCCAAAATATATGGAACCAGGCCACGTGGCAATAGCCAGCTGACACGTCTCCGAGGATATCCTAATTTAATGGATCCACGAAGAGTGCTACACTGTCCTATAATACTAACATATCCAGTATCAGTCAATAACAGGTAAACTAATCTCATCCATAATATAAAGAGCAAGAAATACTAAATAAAACTGCTGGTTGATAAATACCAGTCTCAAGATATCATAGTACAACCAGTAATGTCTGGTGGGAACAAACCCACTACTATGACGAAATAAAGTACTGAAATGAGATATAAAAGGAAGATTAGAGCACCAGCTGAGTAGATAATGATGCGCCCAATCTAGGCTAAAGGCCTACCAACTGATCACGGAAACTCTGACGGCTGTACCTCCAACTCCTCAGCTGTAGCAAATCTCGTCTCCTGTCCTGGGCCGTATACGGTGGGGTAGTAAACCTCGTCTAAATCTGGGAAGAAGCCAGGTCCTCAGAGGGACATAACAAGATACAAGAAAACAACATGCTATATATGAATACTGAATAAAATAAATACAATAAGGGTGTGCTAGCCATCTAAGTGAATGCAATGTGAGGCCAACTCTGATGCGTATGGGTGGGTGTAGGCATAGCGTCCATGCTCCGAAGAGAGTGGCATCTGTACAGTATATCGTCCATATCGCTCCGAAGAACGTGGCATCAGTATAAGGGAAAATTATTGGACCCGAGGCTCCTCCGAACTACGGCTCCAATGTGGGTACCCCATACGCCTACTAGTTGTCCTCCCCGCCCAATATAGATATGCAAGTCGACTACTCGACGTGTATACCATGTAACTATATGCCAAGTCTCTAAATTATACCCTGAACTATGTACTAACTGTGATGTAGGATGTACGCAACGATAGCTAGTCGAGTGCGCAAGCCCACATCCCAATATGAATATGTCTCAGTGAACGTGTAAAGTGTCAGGTCCTGGAAGATATCGACGTATCCTCCTAATGGGGACGAGTCTACTAGTGACTAGGCTAAGTATACTAAATCATCGACGTACACGTTGAACGCACCCGAGATAACTCGGACGAGCACAGTTGTATAAATTTACAAGCAACGAGAACACAATACAACATATGCATATTTAAATTAGACAGTAATATAGCAAGGTATCTTGCCTGTATCCGAAAGCTGTGAATGACAGAAGCCTGCTCAGGCGATGTCTCCTGTCTGATCCGATGATCCTAACACACAATATAATATAACAATCAATCATCAGACACTAGGACCCAATGTACTGACATTACGTTGCTCTTGAGGGTCTGTCTCAAGTTCACGGCTGGTCTAAGACAGCGTTACATGTGCACGTAGCTAAGGTGTACACGCGTTCTATCATCGATCATGTGCCTCAAGACATTAGTTCTAATTTATGGTTTTTACGGAAATTATATTATGTCTAGTACAATTTCTGGAACTTATTTATCCATGTCCAGTACACGCGGTTTGTCCAGGTTTTTATGGATGGTTTATAAGTCAGTTATAACAATTTTTGTTATGAGGACAATTACTGAATTTATGAATTACTATCTATTAGTCATCTAAGCAATAGGATTAAGACTTCACATAACCAAAATTAGGGTTTTCAATTCGTTAACTCGTACCCATGCAATGATACGACACGACGGCATAATAAGGTTAACCAATGATCGATGCTTATTACCTGGTAGAGGCCGAGCTCGTCCGCGGCTATGCTCCGATGTATATGGGGCTCCGGCCGGCGGCAACTAGCAAGGCAGCAGCGGTGGAGACAGCAGCAGGCGCGGCAGCGGCAGCAGCGCGCGGGGGTCGGGTTGGCTCCGCGGTGGCTCGTCGCTCGGCGTGCGGCTGTGTCGGTCGAAGGGACAGCGGCAGCGGGTGTAGGGACTAAGGGCAGTCGATAGGGGTATTTAGGCGGCTGTGGAGGGGGTGTTATGCGGCTGTGGTAATGGTGTTGGGTAATGGCGGCAGCAGTCGGTCGGGTGTATGGCTGATGGTGGCGGGTTGGATAATGGCTTGGCCGGAAGTAGGGGAGGGGTCGGCTAGGGTTTGGAGAGGGTGGTGTAGGTTTGCTTCTCTAGGGTTTCAAGGGAAGGAACTTCATATATATACAGGTAGGGAAGTTGTGGGCTGATCTCGTCTTGGGTTTGTCTAGTCTCAATGAAATGGGCTGGTCCAAAGGGAAGAGTATTGGTGGGCTGTATAAGTGCTGCTTGAGGTGAACTTGGCCTTAATTAACAATTAACTAACAATTTAACTAGGTAATTCATCGTGTATTTAAAACATTAGGAGCTATATTATGAGTGGTACACAGGTATCGTTGCATACAGGTTTGAGGTAGACTGATACCCTAATTTGGGTTGTGGTTTCATCTGGGTAAAGTAATTGATTAAATCTTATTTTTAGCCGAGGGGGTTTACAATCTACCCTCCTTAGAGCATTTCGTCCTCGAAATTTAAAACATACATAAGGTAAGAACTAATGACTGAAAAGAAATTCTAATACGTACCTAGTCTTTCGAAGAGATGGGGATAACGTCTTCTAAAGTCCTCCTCTTGTTCCCAAGTCGACTCGCCTGGTGCATGATGCCTCCATGCGACACAAACTAGGGAATGGTCTGCCCTCGTAATACCTTCTCGCTCCTGTCGAGGATCTCCACAGGCTCCTCTTCATACGATAGGCTCGGGCCGACTGTGATCTCGGAATGGTCAAGCACGTGACTAGGATCCGATATGTACCTCCTCAATTGAGATACATGGAAGACGTCGTGGACTCCTTCCAAAGTCTGCGGTAATGCTAATCTATAAGCAACCTCTCCGACACGTTCTAAGATGTCGAACGGTCCGATGTACCTCGGACTCAGCTTCCCTCTACCTCTGAATCTAATAGTCCCTCGTGTAGGTGAGATCTTTAAGAATACGTGATCTCCAACCTGAAACTCTAAGGGTCGGCGATGCGCATTCGCCCAATGCTTCTGTCGGTCTTGTGCTGCTCGAAGGTGTCCTTGGATCTTCTTTACCTTCTCTACCGTCCGAACAACCAACTCTGGTCCGAGAATCTGTAGTTCGCCTATATCACTCCAGCATACTGGAGAACGACACTTCCTGCCAAACAACGCTTCATAGGGAGCCATCTGAATGCTAGCTTGATAGCTGTTGTTGTAGGAAAACTCGACCAAATGTAAGTGGTCCTCCCATGATCCTCCGAAGTCTAGCATGCACGCTCTCAACATGTCTTCTAGCGTTTGAATGGTGCACTCTGACTGGCCATTTGTTTGTGGGTGATACGCTGTGCTAAACTTTAGGCGAGTACCAAGGCTCTCTTGCATACTCCGCCAAAAGTAAGACGTAAATCTCGTATCCCTGTCAGACACGATACTAACTAGCACTCCATGTAGGCGCACGATCTCCCTCATATACATATCTGCTAAAGCCTCTGTCGATTGTCCAACTCTAAAGGGTAAAAAGTGTGCGGACTTGGTGAGTCTATCCACGATTACCCATACTGCATTGCGCCCACTAGGACTCCTTGGAAAGCCCGTAACAAAATCCATAGTGATATGCTCCCATTTCCACTCCGGTATAGGAAGTGGTTGAAGCGACCCTGTAGATCTCTGGTGCTCAGTCTTGACTTGCTGGCACACCAGGCACTTGGCCACGAAGCGTGCTATCTCTCTCTTCATTCCATGCCACCAGTAGTACTGTCTTAGGTCTCTGTACATCTTCGTGCCTCCTGGGTGAATAGAATAGGTGGAACTATGTGCCTCTGTCATCAATTCCTGTCGAAGTTCTCCATTTGGAACATAGAGACGATCTCCGCATCTCAGTGTTTCGTCTTTATGTATCCTCAATCCTGTCTGTAATCCAGCCTCTGTCCTCTGTCTGAGCCTCTGAAATCTGGCATCCGTCGACAAAGCAGCCTTGATTCTCTCTGCCAGTGTCGATTGTAATTGGAAACTCGACAACTGTTCGTCTACTCCGGGTATGACAATCTCTATACCCATTTGTTCTAGATCTCTCAACAGATGTTGTTGGGTAGTCAAGAAGAATGCCATAGGTCTTCTGCTCAATGCGTCTGCTACTACGTTGGCCTTTCCCGGGTGGTACTGTAGCTCAATTTCGAAGTCTGTTATCACCTCGAGCCAACGTCTCTACCTCTGATTAAGGTCCTTCTGAGTGTAGACATATTTCAGGCTCTTATGATCAGTGAATATCTTCACTCTTTCTCCATATAGGTAATGCCTCCAAAGCTTTAAAGCAAAGATTACTACTGCAAGCTCCAAGTCATGGGTGGGATAGTTCTTCTCATGTGTCCTCAATTGTCTAGAAGCATAAGCTACAACCTTTTCATGCTGCATCAAGATGCATCTTAATCCTTTCCCGGACGCATCGCTGTAGATTACGAATCCTCCGGGTCCAGAAGGTATCGTCAAGATGGGTGCTGTAGTCAAGCGCTTCTTCAGCTCATCGAATGCCTTCTGACACTCCTCTGTCCAAGTAAACTCCTGCTCCTTACGGGTCAAGCAGGTCATTGGCTCTGCAATCTTCGCGAAGTTCTCTACGAACCTCCGGTAATATCCGGCAAGTCCTAGGAAACTCCTCACTTCTGAGACATTGGTAGGGGTTGGCCATGTCTCTACAGATGAAATCTTCGCCGGATCTACTGAGATACCGTCTCCTGAGATGACGTGCCCAAGGAAGGCGACATGATCTAGGAGAAACTCGCACTTGCTAAGCTTGGCATACAGTCTCTCTATCCTCAGTGTCTCTAACACTAGTCTCAAGTGCTCTTCGTGCTCCTCATGACTCTTCGAATACACCAAAATGTCGTCGATGAAAACTACCACGAATCGGTCTAAGTATTGGTGGAATACTATGTTCATCAAGTTCATAAATACAGCTGGCGCATTCGTCAGCCCAAAAGGCATTACTAAGAACTCATAGTGACCATAACGAGTCCTGAATGCTGTCTTTTGAATGTCCTCTCTTCGCACCTTCACTTGATGATAATCCGATCTCAAGTCGATTTTGGTGAACACTACTGCTCCTGTCAACTGGTCGAATAAGTCGTCAATCCGCGGCAGGGGGTACTTGTTCTTGATAGTCAAAGCATTAAGGGCTCTGTAATCAATACACATACGTACTGTTCCATCCTTTTTAGGCACAAACAATACGGGTGCTCCCCATGGTGATGCACTAGGACGGATAAATCCCTTGCTCTACAACTCCTCCAATTGTAGCTTCAGTTCGTCTAACTCCTTCTTCGCCAATCGGTACACATTAGAAGATACCGGTGCTGCTCCTGGTACTAGCTCAATGGTGAACTCCACGTCTCTATCTGGGGGTAAGCCTGGCAATTCGTCGGGGAAAACATCCTCGAATTCTGCAACTATTGGTGGGGGTGCAATCTCCATAGCCATGCAAGTTCCCGCTGTCTGTCCTACTCCTTGCTCGATGGCCCCTCGCATGTATTCGAACTCCGGTTGATCTTGTGGTCTAAAAGTGACGCTACCCTTTCGGCAGTTCAGTACTGCGTTATACTGGCTTAACCAGTCCATGTCTAACACAACATCAAAGTACGGCATAGGCAATACCAAGAATCGCGCTCTCATCTCTCTACCACATACGATTACCGAGCACGTTCTAATAGTGCTGGTAACCGGCACGATACCTCCTCCGGTAAGAATCTTCCAACTCTTAGGTGAGGGGAAAGTCGCTACTCTATGCATTGCTACGAATCTACTAGATATAAATGATAATGTAGCACCAGAATCAAACAATGCTGTCGCAGGTAAGGATGCGACTAAGATGGTACCTGTGATTGCTTCTCCTTCTGTTTCCTCCTCAGTAGCTGCTAATGTAAAGGCCTTTCCCTGTCTCTGTTCTCCTGCCTGCTGTCGGGCCCGATCAAATTGTGCCTGCTGTGGGGGCAAGGGTGGTCCTCTCTGGAATCCTCCGGGTGCTGGTGGACGCTGTCCTCCTGTGGGGGTAGTATCCTCGGGGCTAGTGCTGTTGGCCTTTGTCCGGCCTGTGGGGCTGCTTCTCTGCGCTGCGGGCAATCTCTGGCAAGGTGCTGGCTTGCTCCACAAATCATGCATGTCCCAAGTCTCTTTCGACAGTCCTTCTCGAAGTGTCCTCTCTTACCATAGAAGTGGCAAGTCGAAAGTTCCTGGTATGGATATGGTGCTGCTCTCTGTTGAGTCTGTGCTCCGAGACGACGGATGGGTCCTCCTGCTCCGGGCTGGACTCTAGCTGGCGTGGTCGTGCTGGAACGTCTAGATCTTTTAACAATGGCCTCCTGGATCCTCGCCTCTGCGAGAACCTCCTCATATGAAATCCTCGCCTGTGCGGTGGTGTATCTATGTAGCTCGAAGTTGAGGCCATGGTGGAATCTCTGAGCCTTCTCTAGATCATTGGGTATCAGAACGGTACCAAATCTGCTAAGGCGGCTAAACTCCGCGTCATAGGCATCAACAGTCATATTTCCCTGTTCTAGATGTAGGAACTGGGAGTACAGGGCATTTTTGACTGTTGCTGGAAAATATTTCGCATTGAAGTATTCCAAGAACTGTTCCCAAGTCTGGTTCTTGCCTACACTGCGCTCAATAGAATCCCACCAGTGATGGGCGTTGCCTTTTAGTTGGGCCCTCACTGCGGTCATCCAAAGGTCTGGATGCAGTTGTGAAGCCTCTAATAGCATCTTCGTGTTGGCGATCCAATCGGAGATCTGTTCTGCAGTCTCATTGCCTGTGAAGGTATCTGGTCCCATCTGTCGGAACCATCTAACAGTGCCATCCGTCGGGGCTGGTGGAGGTGCTGGTACTGGTGTCGTGACAAGTGTCCTCTCTAGTACTGCCATCAGGCTCTGTCGCAATGTCTCGGTCTGCTGCCACTGTGCTTGCATCATTGCCTGGAAGAACTGAAGCATCTGTGGCTGGCCATCTAGCTACGGCATCTGGTGTGGATAAGGTGGAGGCGGTGGTAGTGGAATCTCTGGTTGTGCAGTAGGCGTCTCCTCAGATGTCGGTCTCTCAGTCTGCGGCATCGGTGTAGCTCCTGAAGTCTGGCCCTCACAATGCTGCGTGGGGATCGTCTGGGAAGTCTGTCCCTCCGGCTAGGGTGTAGGATCGCCCTGCGATGTCTCGTGCCAATGTATCAGCGGGGTCTGCAGCGGGTGTTGCCCTTGGGTTACCTCATCTCCTTGAGGGGTATTGTCTGGTACTGCGGCACGGGGTGCTCCTCGTCCACTGCGCAAATTCATCTTGCTGCAAGGAATAGAGCTTTATTAAAAGAGTACGTGAACAAACAAACAGGATGCAGATATTTAGAAGCAGTACAAAGGGAGCTCAAAGACGAATCAAAAGTGGATGAGACCTATAATTCCTATCATATTGCAGGCTCGCTGGGCATGTTACCATACCCCAAGCGAAAAGTCGACCTGCATGGGCCACCACTAAAACCATGTCATGCCCCAGTCCCAAAATATATGGAACTAGGCCACGTGGCAATAGCCAGCTGACACGTCTCCGAGGATATCCCAATTTAATGGATCCACGAAGAGTGCTACACTGTCCTATAATACTAACATGTCCAGTATCAGTCAATAACAGGTAAACTAATCTCATCCACAATATAAAGAGCAAGAAACACTAAATAAAACTGCTGGTTGATAAATACCAGTCTCAAGATATCATAGTACAACCAGTAATGTCTGGTGGGAACAAACCCACTACTATGACGAAATAAAGTACTGAAATGAGATATAAAAGGAAGACTAGAGCACCAGCTGAGTAGATAATGATGCGCCCAATCTAGGCTAAAGGCCTACCAACTGATCACGGAAACTCTGACGGCTGTACCTCCAACTCCTCAGCTGTAGCAAATCTCGTCTCCTGTCATGGGCCGTATACGGTGGGGTAGTAAGCCTCGTCTAAATCTGGGAAGAAGCCAGGTCCTCAGAGGGACGTAACAAGATACAAGAAAACAACATGCTATATATGAATACTGAATAAAATAAATACAATAAGGGTGTGCTAGCCATCTAAGTGAATACAATGTGAGGCCAACTCTGATGCGTATGGGTGGGTGTAGGCATAGCGTCCATGCTCCAAAGAGAGTGGCATCTGTACAGTATATCGTCCATATCGCTTCGAAGAACGTGACATCAGTATAAGGGAAAATCATTGGACCCGAGGCTCCTCCGAACTACGGCTCCAATGTGGGTACCCCATACGCCTACTAGTTGTCCTCCCCGCCCAATATAGATATGCAAGTCGACTACTCGACGTGCATACCATGTAACTATATGCCAAGTCTCTAAATTATACCCTGAACTATGTACTAACCGTGATGTAGGATGTACGCAACGATAGCTAGTCGAGTGCGCAAGCCCACATCCCAATATGAATATGTCTCAGTGAACGTGTAAAGTGTCAGGTCCTGGAAGATATCGACGTATCCTCCTAACAGGGACGAGTCTACTAGTGACTAGGCCAAGTATACTAAATCATCGATGTACACGTCGAACGCACCCGAGACAACTCGGACGAGCACAGTTGTATAAATTTATAAGCAACGAGAACACAATACAACATATGCATATTTAATTAGACAGTAAATATTGCAAGGTATCTTGCATGTATCCGGAAGCTGTGAATGCCAGAAGCCTGCTCCGGCGATGTCTCATGTCTGATCCGATGATCCTAACACACAATATAATATAACAATCAATCATCAGACACTAGGACCCAATGTACTGACATTACGTTGCTCTTGAGGGTCTGTCTCAAGTTCACGGCTGGTCTAAGACAGCGTTACATGTGCACGTAGCTAAGGTGTACACGCGTTCTGTCATCGATCATGTGCCTCAAGACATTAGTTCTAATTTATGGTTTTTATGGAAATTATATTATGTCTAGTACAATTTCTGGAACTTATCTATCCATGTCCAGTACACGCGGTTTGTCCAGGTTTTTATGGATGGTTTATAAGTCAGTTATAACAATTTCTGTTATGAGGACAATTACTGAATTTATGAATTACTATCTATTAGTCATCTAAGCAATAGGATTAAGACTTCACATAACCAAAATTAGGGTTTTCAATTCGTTAACTCGTACCCATGCAATGATACGACACGACGGCATAATGAGGTTAACCAATGATCGATGCTTATTACCTGGTAGAGGCCGAGCTCTTCTGCGGCTATGCTCCGGCGTATATGGTGCTCCGGCCGGCGGCAACTAGCAAGGCAGCAGCGGTGGCGACAGCAGCAGGCGCGACAGCGGCAGCAGCGCACGGGGGTCGGGTTGGCTCCGCGGCGGCTGGTCGCTCGGCGTGCGGCTGTGTCGGTCGAAGGGACAGCGGCAGCGGGTGTAGGGACTAAGGGCAGTCGGTAGGGGTGTTTAGGCGGCTGTGGAGGGGGTGTTATGCGGCTATGGTGATGGTATTGGGTAATGGCGGCAGCAGTCGGTCGGGTGTATGGCTGATGGTGGCGGGTTGGATAATGGCTTGGCCGGAAGTAGGGGAGGGGTCGGCTAGGGTTTGGAGAGAGTGGTGTAGGTTTGCTTCTCTAGGGTTTCAAGGGAAGGAACTTCATATATATACAGGTAGGGAAGTTGTGGGCTGAACTCGTCTTGGGTTTGTCTAGTCTCAATGAAATGGGCTGGTCCAAAGGGAAGAGTATTGGTGGGCTGTATAAGTGCTGCTTGAGGTGAACTTGGCCTTAATTAACAATTAACTAACAATTTAACTAGGTAATTTATCGTGTATTTAAAACATTAGGAGCTATATTATGAGTGGTACACAGGTATCGTGGCATACAGGTTTGAGGTAGACTGATACCCTAATTTGGGATTTGGGTTGTGGTTTCATCTGGGTAAAGTAATTGATTAAATCTTATTTTTAGCCGAGGGGGTTTACAGATAAATCCACCAAATCCTCTACAGAGTTATTATATCATGTCCATAATACCTCTGAGCAGATATATTCAATGGGTCTTGATTTGAAAGTATCACAAAGGTAAGACAAAATTTCTTTATTTATGGAAAATGAGGAAGAACAATACAAATATTTAGGCAGAAGATGGGTCAGAATCTTCCAAATTATTTTCAAATATTACAAGAGCATGCAGAACACAGACGTCTGACGATGCAAGAAGTCTACGTAGAGCTTCTATTTCGGCATGTTCTTCTTGTTTTCCCAAATCAACAGAAGGATGGTGAGAATCAGTAATCTCATTCTAGAGTGGGGTAAGGCCATCCAGTGAAGGGCTAACAAGGTCTTAAAGAAATTATGTCCTACAAACTTCTTTCTTTTCCTCGGTAGGGCCAGTCCAAGAGCAATAAAGGTGCAACCAGAGTTAGATGCAATGGGAGAAAGAATAGTCGATTCATCAGACTTTCTTTCCTCCTTTAGAGACTCGTTTTGAGAATCCATCAGCAAACTCGAATGAAGAATGTTGAAATTGAGTAAGCAAACTCTCTTATTTATAAATGTGTGGAATGACGGTTCGAATTTTCCCACATGAATCATCATGCCCCTATTCGTGAAGGAAGACGGCGGTTCAGATCTCTATACACGAATCATAAAGGGTGCAACAGTTTGTTCCCCAAAGCGAAGAGCAGAATACAAAACATAAAATTGTTTTGTATATTGGTTTGAGGACTCCCATGTGCGCGCATTTGTCTGATTGACAGAAAATGTTGCAAAGTGCACATGACCAGACAATTTGCAGAAATGATTATAAAAGTGTGTGCGACAAACCACACAGTGCACACAAAATCCAGTTTTCTCTAAGTACATATTTGTACGCATATCAGTAGGATGACAGGAGAACAATAACATATTCAATCTTTTTGGATGTACGTCCTCCTGAAAACAAAGACAACCAAAAGTCTTCAGTCAGTAACACACATAGATCACAATAAAATCAAGCTAAAATTTATTGATACTTAATCATGATTACATATGATGGAGATCTATCATACCTAAATTTTTATTATAAAATCATGATTATACATATAGAAATCTATTACATCCAAATTTTCATATGATAGGGATTTATCACAGAGCCTTCCCTATCTATGTGTCTTATCTGCTCCCGATGAAGATGAATTAAGGCACTGAAGAAATGAGCTTCTCAGTATAAACTACAGTTCAGGGAAAAGAAATCTGTGTTTTGGACAAGCAAGGATGCTACACAGGACTTAGCCTGTTTAAATTAGCACAGACCCATTTTTTTCCTGACTCGATGAAGGACATGGCGAGTCAAACGGAAGTTGTTTCGCTATAGCCATCCAGCGTCGCCGCTAGAAGTCCTGGTTGGGATTCCAATCCCAACCCTGTAATCAGCATAGGGGCCATGTTAAGAGAGTAATTCCAGCAAGCTGGGTTTGAAGACAATGAACAGTCTTCTAGGTAATTTATTAGTTCAACATAAACGACGAAGCCTATGATATCCTTTCATGCTCCATCACACAAAGAGATCAGAGGCAATGATTGTTAGACGAGTCTCTCACCCATCGTTGAGAAGCGTCTCCTCTTGCGTCTTCTCGGTGGCCAGCAAAGCCAGTGGCGCCATGCTATTTTGGTCATATTCTTAGACTCATACTTAACAATAACCTTACTCAAGTCTACAGCAAGAAGGAGATAAGTCTATGAGTGTTGGTAAAATTTTCTTCCTATTTGTAGGAGAAGACATGCTAAATGTGGCATAGCTCTCGAAAATTATTCCTTAAAAAGCTGTATGCATCTCCTTAAAGACCGCGTTGAACCAAGGAACAAGTCAAAACTAAATAAATTGATAAGATACGTACATATCACACCTACAACCACATCAACAAAATTGTTGGGATTCTGCTCTGATTGTGTGCACAAATATCTCTAACAACTTTTATGCTTCTAATTCAAAGTGTTTTGAATTTATCTAAACGAATTCAAAAACTTTGAAGGGGGTCTTGTAGAAGCATAAAAATACGCTTCTTGAAGATGGCAAAGTTTTCTACAAATAAACATAACAGAGGAAGAATGGCACACTTTCTCTCTATTTAGAGGATGGTGCACTTTCTACTTGTTTCAAAGGGTGGCGCAATATTCAGAGAACAGAAAAGTGGCACTTTCAAGTTGATTCAATACAGACAAACGTACAATTTGCATGTCTATTTTCCCTTTGAGCATTAAATACGAATAATCTGACAGGCTGGAACAGAAACTGAAGAGTCAGAAGTCATCATTACAGCTGAACTGTGGTACGCAGACCCATGTTATCATTTAGGGACCCAGCCGTTGAGCCAACTTCTTCAAAAGTGAGTCATTGTGCCAATTTCTTCAAAATTGCGTCGTTGTGCCAATTTCTTCAAAAGTGCGCCGTTGAGCCAACTTCTTCAAAATTGTGTCATTGTGCTAACTTCTAAAAAAGTGCGCCATCACGGCCAATTTTATCAAAAGTGCGCCATTAACTGTTATGAGTGCCCTTGACGGGAAGCTGTACAAAATCGACCCATGTGTCCAACCCGCAACGGCAAACGGACAGGGCCGGTCTCGAAAGTCTTTCACTAACTACCCGGGGAAGTTCTTGTATGAACCCTAGGAAAGGGAGCAAAGGCAATGCTCACAAACCCATGTGCTTGGTCTATCCGTGCTCATAACGAGGGTGTAAAGGTAAAGCACCCCTTGGTCGACTTGTGCAACGTGATGAATCACAAGCGCAAAACGAGAGAAATAACTATGGCATGGGAGGTGTCCTCTCTAGGGCATCACTGTGCCAACGTCGTCATCTAATACTATTATGCCATGGTAGCAGCACCTACAGACAGGCAGTCGACATTCCAACGACTGCAACTAAGAGCACATATTCGACAAAATTCTGAAAAATAGGTACAAATACCAGTGGAATAGGAGTTATCCTTCGTCTCATATTGTTCCACTTGGAGGTCTCCTTCTACGAAGGGAGGTCGAAAGTCTAGCACCTCCAACTCCCCACTCTCAGTCAGCGTGTTGAGGAACCGGAGGCAAGTAGCGG
This sequence comes from Iris macrosiphon, assembly GCA_036927795.1. Taxonomy (NCBI): domain Eukaryota; kingdom Viridiplantae; phylum Streptophyta; class Magnoliopsida; order Asparagales; family Iridaceae; genus Iris; species Iris macrosiphon. Next base: position 94,457,548 of record JAYESA010000019.1, read on the forward strand.
TACCTACGGAAGGAGTATTCCTAGGCACCCGCTTAAGGACAAAATTATCATCAGCTGGGGGTGATATTTCTCCAAGACCCAAGATTACTCAGCAAACTGGGGGTAGTCACCCTCATCAAAATGAAGCACCTTCCGACGCTAGGGGTAGTGCTCCCTCTGAGTCTGAGGAAGATGCAACGATATCTACCTTTCCTGAGGACAGTGCGACTCAAGGAGCAGAAGCAAAAAATAAAGGGTCTACCACCCTATCCACCTTCCCCTATGTCATGACAATGTAAATAGCATGGGAGGACAACGAGGGCACCAGCAATTGCAAATATCTCCATGCTTTGGAGGCAATGATGCACACCATGAGGGCCACAATTCAGACTTTGGCCCAGGCGATACTGGAGACAAAGACGAACATGGTCCTACCACCCTCAGGGCCCGTAATAACTCTGCAAGCTGGGAGTAGCAATATTCTAGTGATACACCCCAACATGTCATTCCGTGAGAACAGTGATTCCCAGAAAACAGACAATGATAAGTCTGGGGGGCCCTCGACAAGTCAGAGCAGCATCCAAAGCTGGGGGTAGCATTCCCTCCGGGTCCGAAGATGATACAAAACTAACGGTCTTTCCTGAGGACTGTGCGACTCAGGAATCAGAAGCGCCAAAGCCAAAAGTGACTTTCTCCTTCGATTACGACGACGTCATTAAAATCTTCAACGTACTAATGAAGGGCAAAAAACTCTGGTTATCAAACATCAGATACCATGAGGAGGCAGACAAGATCGATGAGCCCAAGTACTGCCACTACCACTGGTACGTCCATCATCCAACCAAAGACTGCTATGTATTGAAGATGCGTATCCAGCAGCTAATCGATGCCAAGGCGCTCACCTTCGACTTCGAGGACAAGATGGCCATTACGAATATAGTGTCCCTCCACTTTGGTGACTTCACGGTAAAAGAGGCCCAGGAAGGTATTGTCCCAATCCGGAGAGCAACAATGGAGGTTGTCAATCTCCCACCAACTCACGATCAAATAACCGGGCTGATACCTCTCAGCATACCATGGGGCGAGGTTATATGGGTTCACCCAGACATTACTCAAGAACTGACACAGCAAGTAGCATCTTCAATGACCATGTTAAAAGAAAAGAAATGCAGCTCATGTCGCTTGATCTTCTCCTCAGAAAACACAAATTATAGGCTTCGTATGTCCACCGCAGCTCAACAAGTCTCCTTCTGCACAAAAGCCAAGCCTCGTATTACTTATTAACAACGGCAAGACAGTGCTTCTCGACAAAATAAATTCCCAGCAGCAGGCACTGTCCCTCTGCGTATTATGCATATACGCGTAGCAGGCGGTGGTCCTCGGCGTAATAAGTAATCGTGCACACATGGCAGTAATCCTACGCGCACAATTTAGCCAACTCCTTTATGTGTACGCGGTAGTCTTCATTTACACCTGACTCCCCGTTTTTCACAAGCCAAAGCATCGGTAGTATATGGTACAATAAATGATGAGCGACCATAGTTTCATTATTACAGCCAACTATCACTCAGTCTTATGCAGAAGATAGGCTATGATCTCCAGAAAGCTGAAGATCTGAATTTTGGTAAAGGACGGCGTATTCCTTTACAATCCGAAAACCATTACAATATCACTCGTAGTAGGATAGGATACGAGAATTCTAGCACGCATCATCGCTCCAGCAAGACTGTAGTCCATACAGCTCGAGTTCCAGACTCTGTCAACAAATAAGAGTAGATCTGAACTCTTAACCAAGGACGGTTTATTCTCGAACCCACCAAGGAAAGTATTTCCCTAATTCAATGCTTTATCAAGGACATCGTCTTCTTGATTCAACAGTGCATACAGGCTCATAAAGCTTAACCAAGACTTGCCAATAATGTCGATTAAGGGCAAGTTTTTCAACAAGTACTACATCTAAGCTAGTACTTTCCAGCAGATTAATTCAAAATGTATAGTGTTTACATTTTGTTATCCCCAACAAGTACAAATAGATAAGAGGATGCGTGTTCCTCCATAATTCCTTGCCAAATCAATTATATGTATTCAGGAGATCCTGAATACGCAGCGGATAATGGATCTACAAAAAAATCTCCAATGGAGCAGTTCTCAGATCCAACGAAACATCCTCGTTGAGATAACCCAAACTTGATTTCCTACCACCAAGCCACGCTCGGCATAATCTCCACTTACGGAAGGGTTTTCATAGAGCACGTCCCTCGACTGCAAAACATCAAGGACGATGCCCTGGCCGGCCTCGTGGCCTCTTTAGCTATTACAGTCAATACTCATGAACTGATCACCGTGGTCGGCCAAGAACTAGTCTGCCCGAAGAACAACCTCTGTCTGTGCCTGAGCTTCTCAGTTGAGACAGACACCAACACCCAAGATTGTAGGCTCCCATTTATAGACTATTTTGTCTACAGGATCCTTCCAGATGACCCAAAGGAGACCACTTCTATAATAAAATGTTCCTTCTGGTTCTATTATGATACGACTACCAAAATATTGTATCGTCGTTCCTACGACGGTTTTCTGCTACGTTGCCTATCGAATATAGAAGCGAAGCAGGCTCACGACGTGGTTTGTGGTGCCCATCAGCCCAGACCTAAGCTACATGACCATCTGTGGAGAATGGATTACTATTGGCCGACAATGATAGCGGATGCTCTTAACTATGCGAGAAAGTGTCATGCGTGTCAAATCTACGCAGACTTTATCTACCATCCCTCAGAATTCCTACACCCAACAGTAGCATCTTGGTCATTTAAAGCGTGAGAAATGGACATTACCAGGACAATTAGTCCACATTCTTCTAAGAGACAACGGTTCATCTTGGCTATAACTGACTACTTCTCCAAGTGGGTGGAAGTTGTTTCACTCGCTGAAATAAAGACCTCAAACGTGATCAGCTTTGTCAAGCATCACGTCATATACCGCTTCGGCCTACCACAAAGGATCATTCACGACAATGATCCACAGTTTACAAGTCATATTTTCTACCAGTTTTGTGACAAAAATTGAATCCAGAACGTGGCCTTGACTGCCTACAACCCAACAGCAAATGGTCTAGCGATAGCATTCAACAAAACCATTATAAAGCTACTCAAGAAGTTCGTGTCATCCAATAAGCGCGATTGGAATGAGAAGCTGGATGAATATCTCTGGGCTTATCGCACAATGGTCTGGACACCTACTAGCAGTAGGCCATTCTTCTTAGTTTACGAAAGCAATGTGATCCTTTCACTCAAGATCCAAATTTCTCACTCCAAGTGGATCTCTCCAATCAGTAAACCATTAACGAGAACCATCACCGAAGGCTACAAGAATTGGAAGCACTCGACGAAAAATGTCTCTTAGCTTAACAACGCATTGAGTTGTATCTAGCGTGCCTCTCAGGAGCCTTTAACAAAAGGCTCAGGAAAAGAACTTACTAAGTGGGTGACCTCGTCATGACAACAAGAAGGCAGATGGTTATGACCGACAAGACGGCTGGTAAATTCCAACCTATATGGGAGGGCCCATTCATCGTGGAGTCCATGTACTCCAACGACACTTACCGGCTCGGAAAATCTAATGGCGACTTGCTCATGATGCCCATCAACGGCAAGTTCCTCAAAAATTACTATGTCTAAGCTAGGCTTGTACTCCCCTTATTATCAGCAGGACAATCAAGATATATGTTATTTTCCCCAGCAGGTGCCTATGCACAACACGCACCCTCTTTCTACAAAATCTTGATAAAAGCCATTGTCTGTATTCAGGAATCCTGAATACGTAACAGACAGTGGATTCTCAAAAGATCCCCAGTGAAGCAATTCTCAGATCTATCAATATTTTCAGGTAGACCACTCCTAATCAGTTCTCTTGGGCATTAGTTCATGGACGTCCACATCACCTCTGAACTACTGTCCTAACAGTTCTTCCCAGCTGGGTTTGTCATATCCATATTGCCTCTGAGCAAATCTTTCTATATGACTATCGATTATCATGTCCATAATACCTTTGATATCAGTCGTCATCTAAATTTATCATCCGTACTTAACTCTAAGTATGTCAGCGGTGTTAAGGCCACAGAGCCTATCACGCCCATGTCACCTCTGATAGGATTTCGTTTTAAACTTATTACTTACACTCAGGTGTGCAAGAAGTAATGAGGCCACAAAACCTATCACGTCTATATCACCTTTGATAGGGTTTTGTTTCGAACTTATTACTTGTACTCCAGTGTGCAATAAGTAATATGTCTACCAAAGATCTCCCAGTGGGATATCCTCTATAAAAGCAAATAGTTCATGTCTATATTACCTCTAAACTATGAGTTGCCCATGTTCCCCATCCAAAGAAAATAACCATGTCCATATTACCTCTGGCTCGTTTCCTTTTTCTTCCATAAAATATCCCACCATGATCGTACCTAGCAAATCTGCTTGACTATCAGTTATACACCACAGTATCCCTACCATCACAGATAATGTCTCCACCGAACCTACTTAATGGAACTACTTTTACCTATTAAGTTTATACTACCTCTGATAGGGCTTAGCATTATCCCTATTATGATGTTGTACTACGTCCATATTACCTCTGGTATAAATACTCATAGTCAAGATATTCACAGCAACAAGAAGAGTTTTAAACAGGAAGTCCCGGGTAGGATGACTAGCACCGCCACTTCCACATATCCTGGCCGCATATAGAGAGAAGCTACAGTGAGCTAGGTTGGAAGATTGCGAACAATCCTCCGGGTAATATGCTTGTTCATCACGAACAACGGCAATTATGATATCCTTCCATGCTCCATCGGGACTCGAGCAATCCGAGAGAGCCCTTTGATAAGATGTGCTAATTCCAACATCTCAGAACACGAACAAAGAGACCAAGTCCGATGCGCCAAGTTAAGTGGCCACATCTGATGCGCCAAGTGAACAGATGCACCAAGCGGAAGGATACTTCACATATTCACCATTTCAGTTCCTGCGGTTATCTCCTCCATGCTTCTATTCAAATTATTCCGAACTTAAAAAACTTACAAAGTTTAAAGTTCAAAAACTTTGAAGGGGGTCTAGTAGAAGTACAAAAAATCTCAACCATGTGCCAACAGTAATTAAAGGCCATGTGCCACAGTGATCAAGTCCCCTGCGCCATAATGATCCAATGCTACGCACCGACAGTTTCATAACTAGTGTTCCCATGTGACAACAGTGTCATGCGCCACTAAGTAACTAGTATCCGCATGCGCCAGCATTGTCATGTACCACTACTCCCTCAAGCATCCCCATGCGCCAAGCGGAAGGATACTTCACATATGTACCATTGCAGTTCTTGCTGTTATCTCCTCTATGCTCATGTTCAAAGTATTCTAAACTTAAAAAAATTACAAAGTTTAGAAACTTTGAAGAAAATCTTATAGAAGCACGAAAATCATATAGGCTGCATAGAGCTCATGCCCCTTCAAAAATAAAAGCAGGCCACATAGGAGCCACATAGAGTCCATACGGCCCGAACAACCAAGGAATTGGAAGCCGCATAAGAAGAATCTATGCGGCCTGAACAGCCACAAAGTAAAGGGTCGCATGAGATCCCCTGACACAGCATTCAATGCATGTCAGAAGTTTTGACACACCACTCATCACCCAGAGCACTTCAAGAATCGTGAGAGAGGCGGCGGCTCATAAAAATATGGAAAGTCACATCAGTACATTAGTAACTTCGTCATATGTACCATGCTATGTGTTCCCTCATATACAGCTACGTCCCTATGCGACCTCGTCATCATACGACCAAAGTGTCCATTCGACCAAGGCCAGACGAGAGATCGCATGCAGCCATAATGCCATGCGACCGAAGTGTCCATAAGACCAAGGCAAAAGAGAGCATGTATGCGGCCACGACTCTATGCGTCCACGACATCATACGACTCTCAGCTTGCAAGATCTTTCTGTTACAACCGAAAGGATCTTCACACAGTTACTGCTGATTATGTGTCCAGCTGACCGAGTCACGCACACAACATAGTTGAGAAAGTCCCCGAGATCTTATCAACAGCATATCCCAACTGAGACCACATAGCAACATGCCCATGGTATGTGGCTACAGTTACAACCATATTCTGTTGAAGGAGCCCTATGCAGCCACCAAACAAAGGTATATGCGGCACCTATAGTCCATCAACATGATGACTATAAATAGGAGGACCTTGGACGTTCCCAGGGTCCTCTTTTCAGAGACCACACCCCCCCCCCCGGGCGAGCTACGTACATGCACACAAGCTCAAGAGAGAAAAAGGAAGAGAGCATCCGCATTCCCTCGTCGGACCGTCAACGGAGTAAAGGAGTCGTTGTAGTACTCGATCTCCATCATCACATTATCCAGATCAAAAATATTGTACTTAGATTTTTTGTCTATGATTTCCTTGCACTTTTTGTTTGTTGTTAAACAAAAGTTTTCCAAACTTACATCGATGGCAAACAAGCATCACCTAGATTTTCCTCTTGGGGACCATAGTAAATAGGGTACTCTATGTCATTATCATCTGCCACGGTTATCCATTCAGGAAGGAGCAAAGTAACATACATATCTCACAGTGTTATACAATATTATACAATAAAAATAATATAGTACATAATAGATAAAAATAGTGTTATACAATATTATGCAATAAAAATAATATAGTACATAATAGATAAAAATGACAAGTAACATGAAAAATAGGAATAATTGTCTGCATGTTGTAGCTACGTGTGAAACGTGTACATGGAACACTATCAAGCATGTAGGAACTAAATCGGGAATCAGGCATGTAAATAGACATCAATCACGTCTACTGACGGTGCTATCATTCATGTATTTGTACAAGGCTAGGAAAATCACATACCCTTCTAGTGTCCCCCCTCCCGACACGACAAGACACGACATGCGACATGGTACAAAATAATAAAAATATGCATGGAATATCACATAGAAAAGTAAAATAGCATGTACTTGCCTTGGTCCTCAGAATGGATGATGGTGTGGAATAGTCCTCCTGAATGAAGTCGATTGGTCCTAAGTGCAGACACACGGTCTCACGAGTCAGATACAATCCTCTCTGTGTCCAGATTTAAACTGAACCCCCTTTGAAGCAATACATCGAACAATTGGTGATCAAGAACAGAGGAAAATGTTTCAAAATCTTATTTGAATTCTTAAGGTGCTGTAAAGAAGAAATTAATCCAAAAACAAGACTCTAATTGTCAAGTATAAAGCCGAACAAAATCAAGAAGAGGGATTAATCATTACAAGTTCAAATTGAACTCGAGATCACTATTGTTGTTCGATCGTGATCCTCTCGGGGATGGACGTGATTTTCTATCAAGCTCACTCCTGCAATATGGCAACCCGATTAAGAACCAATCGATCATACAACTTTATCTAATCGATCCTGATCGATCGATCGATCGATGATCAAGCAGCATTAAGAACACATAATTCAAGGGCATAGATATAAGCCTTCCAGAGTTTATCACTTGACAAAGGATAAAGTCGGTCGGCTACTGATCGTCGATGGAGGAAGTCATCGCTCGTCAAAGGATCTGTCGGGACGAACGACGTCGCTCATGGATTCTCATTGCCCTGGGCGACTTCAAGATCGGAGGAGCTGATCACTGGAGTAGCTCCGTCTTCATCAAGCTTTGGATTGCCATGGCCAAGCGCCTTCTCGAGCTCGACCTCGAGCCTCAACGTCAGTGGCGGAAAGGTAGTGGATGGAAGGATTGGGCAGGGCTTCGCCGGAGCTCAGGTGATGGTGAAAAGTGAAGGATGTCGATCGTATCTATAGTTGACGGGAGGTTGGTGATGAGGCAGTGTGCGATTAGAAGCGGACGACGTTGATCAACCGAGTTTGAGGTGGTGGTGATGCACGGTATGGATGAGGCGGTGGTCGGATCACTGATATGAAGGCAAAGTCGGTGGTGAGGTTTGGGAGGTACACGAGTGTTCATGATGCTTCTAGGAAGTGCGAGGACCTTCATTGGAACTGGTAGGTCAGCGGAGCGAAGGGTAAGGGAAAGGTCAGGGCAATGCCGTTTTTGAGAAGGAGGAGAAAATATTAGATTTGAAATTAGGTTGATTGCATGAGTGGGTCGGGTGTTTGATTGATTCAGGTTTTGGGTTGATCCATTAATGGTCGGCCCGGGTCTGCCTTAATGGTTGGGTTGGGCCTATGACTTGAAGGTTGGGCCAGGATCTAGATTAATTGGCTGCTTAGTTGGCTAGGGTAGGTTTATATACTTATTCATTCAACTATAAATTTAATTAGTAATGCTAGCTATGTAAAAATTGGGGAAATTTGCATTTATTGGGAAAGGATAAAAGGAGGAGTTACAAACATGTCACACCCCGCTCCGAAATAATCGGGTACAGGCCGGGCATGTCCACCATACGCTATCGTTGACAGAGGTAGTCAGCTGTCTACACCTCAATTGTCATCCAAGTATAATATTCGATTATTCATCACAGCTCTTTATACAAGTTTTCCCCATCATGAATAATCACCACAATCACTATTGCTTTTATTACATGTCCTTTACAAAGAATATACGAAAACAAACACGGTGAATGTAAAGGCGACAATCATCACAACACAATAAAATTATAATACAATCCAAAGGAAATAAAACTAGACAATAATTTAAGTCTCCAAGGGAGTGTCCTCCATGTCCGGGGTAGTCTCCAAACTAGCATCATCTAGGGTCTCCTCCCGGGGACCATAGTAAGTAGGGTACTCTATGTCGTCATCACCTACCACGGTTATCCAGTCAGGAAAGAGCAAAGTAACATGCATATCTCACAGTGTTATACAATATGATGCAAGAAAAATAATATAGTACATAATACACTACACCAAAATGGTAAATTAAGAATACTAGTCAATTTGTAATCTGAAACACTTATTTTCTGTACCTAGGTTCTGGAACGGAACAAAAGCGTTCTAGAACATGAAAGCGTTCATAATATATTTTATTTTAACTTTTAGAAAAATTATTTATTTCAGTACGCTTTTACACCGTTGCAAATATGTTCCAAATTGAACATGCACACATGTATAATTGCTCCTCTCTCAGATCCAATAGCTTGGATTTGATCTCCCTTAAACCTCAACCTAAATATAATAAAACCAAGCCCCCTATCTTTTCTCTCTCAATCTCCTTTTAGATTCAGAGAACAACCATCCCTATCACCACCCTTGTCACCATCTACCTTCTCCTTCCCCTCCACCTCCACCTCCACCTCCACAGAAACCTAACCCTAGATCCGTCCACTTCTTCTCCACCATAAGAAAACCCTAACCTTTAATTCTAATCTCCTCAACTCCACTTCCCTTTATCCTCTCTCCTAGTGCGACTCCAAATTCCTTCCTTCACGCTAGCGAGTTATCAGGCCGGGCGGTAATGGACGGGCGGGTGCAGGATCCGACATAGGCGTCGACCTCCGACGTGTTCCAGATCATCACTGCCATGTCCACCTTCCAAAGTCTTGTCAATACCATCGGAACCCCAAAGCACAATCCGGAGCTCCGAAGAGAAACTGTAAGCCCCTTCTAATTGAGTTACTTCAATTATTCGTCCATTTCTTGTTTGTGGGATGGGAATCTACTATGAATTTTGTATTTTCTTTGGGAAAGTTAACTCCTTTATTACTAGGTCAATTCTTTCACCTGAATAGAAAACTGGCTCTAAATATTGACTTTGAACTAGAAAGTACAAGTCTGTGTAAATTTTAAGAAATTGTATTTCCTTTGAAGGCATTGCAGAAGGGTTGTCTTGAAACGTTGAGCAAAAAATTTATGTATTTTTGAAGTACCAAAAACTTACTGAAGCTAGAAAGTTATTGTTTAAAAAAAATCTATACAACTTCTCTATACATTTTATGATCATGGGATATTGAATGGTGCTGTGATTGGTAAAGAAAAGAGAAGGATATGTTGTACTTAGGGGTGGGGACTCTTAGGTTTCTCCTTCAAAGTCGCAGTCGATGTTTATAAAGTATGCAAAGAAAGTAATTTTGTATTTTCTGATATATATTATGCATGATGACAAGTTACAAATTTAGTTAAACTAGGAACTTCCAAATTCATGTGCAAGTTTCATTGCTACAAGTTTTGGAGAGAGGACATATCTGTCAGTTGGAAATCAGGTATTTGTCCGCTCGAGCCATTTAAAGACAAATGCCTAAAAAATCAAGCAGCATTCAATAGTATATATATATATATATATATATATATATATATATATGTGTGTGTGTGTGTGTGTGTGTTTTCAAATATTACTCAAATAATTCGTGCAACTCTATAATTTGTATCTTAAATGACATTTTGACAAGAATATGAGCTCGACTGACCCAAACATGTATATATATATATAACTATTCATATAGGCCAATAGTGTAATCCTTTATGGGTTTTTTATATCAAATATATATGTCCACGCATCATCAGTCGGTCTACTTCCTTACCAGGTCCGGCTACCGTTGCCTCCATGTAGATGCTTATGCTCACCAACTTTTGGAAGGCACTTACTGATTAGTGACAACATAGAAATCCATTCAGTATGAGGGCAAGGGACTAAATGATCGGACCGGGAAGGGACCAATACCAATCATAATGTATTTGTTGCAAAAGGATGGTTAATTTTGTTGAATGCATCTTTTTCATTTTCCTTTATGAGATGGATGTGTAGATTGCAGCTAAGGTAGATCATTCTATGAGGATGAAGGTTGAAATAGTTTAATAACAAAATAAAACTCAATTATCCATGGGGTTTTCTTTAATGTCAAACTTATCAGATACAAAATATCTTATCAGAAAAAAACAAAGCACCTATTTTTTTGCTTTATATATAGCCAGTAATCGTAGGGATAGCTAATAAAAACATGTAATCTTTGGAGTTAAAGGAAACTGTGAGCTTTATTCATCTTTCCATTAAAGCTAAAAACAATACAATCATCGGGGAAATGAAATAGTTAAAAACCATTGTCTAGTATCCAACTTTTTAAATCTGATGTAAAAAAAATCATAGGTGTTCAATCATCGCTTTTGTGAAATCCGTTGTAGTTGCTTGCCACCAAGGTCTCCCTTCTAATATATAAGCATTGTTTGGTTTTGGCAACATAGTAGATGGATGATCAGTAAGGAGAAAATAAGGAGTTACAATAAAGGTGAGCACAAAAGGTGAGGCAGAATTATTCCATCTTTTTTAACTTGTTTTTGTTTAACTAGAGGATTGCCAACTTATTATGTGTTTCTATGGCAATAGTCAGAGAGCACACAAGGTGAGGCAGTTGTAAGTGCAATGGGTGGTCGTGGCCGTGGCGGAGCAGCCTTCCGTGGTGGTCGTGGAGGAAGAGGCTTGAGAAGACGGTAATATATCTGAATAGTTCTAGCTTTGTTTTTCTGGCTAGAGCTGGATGTTGTGTTTCAGTTTGAGTTTGAAATAACACCATTATAACCTGTCATTTTATTCCTGAGTTTGAAATCTTGGATGAAAAAACTGGGTTGGAATCTTGGATGAAGATGGTAGTAGGTGATTTAATAGTTGTTTGAAGAGATTAAGACAGGATGGATGAATAACATATACACTTTATCGATGGTTCAGAATGGAGCATTAGAATCTATTGGATGACTTTCTATTTTGCATCCTTAATTGTTGGGGTGACCTCTTCCTGAGGCCTGTGGTATAAATAACTATTGTTTCTAATAGTTCCATATTTTATTCAGCTATAGATGTTGGTACAAAGAAATGATGTTGCCCTTTGACAAAGGGAGTAGAACCAAATGGCTCACTATTTAGAGTGTTTCTAATCCCATATAAGGTGAATTAAACCCAGTCATCGAACCAATATGGATAGGCAGGAGGCATTTGTGTACAATGTTATGTAGTTTTGATGGCCTCTTTTTTACATAGGTAAATGCAAGGAATCCTCCCAAGTTTCTCTATTCAATTATGGTATATATAGTTGTTAATTGTTTACCCTTGTGCATGTGCAACTCTTGAAATGCATCATATACATGCTATTGTTAGAACAAGTATTGGATAACAGTAAACCTCGACAAGTCACAAAGCATGTCCAATTCGCAACTGACCTCAAAGACCTCTCAACATGTATGTCGTAATGCACAATATGCAAATACTTAGTAGAAAATTTTCTTGCAACGGTGTATGTACAAATACTTAGTAGAAAATTTTCTTGCAACGGTGTATGTATATAGTAAGATTTAGATTCAAATCATGATATCACAATCGATGTTTCGATGGGAGGCGGGTTATTTTGTTCTTGTTAGTGATATATTAGAGCTTCAGTTAGTAATAAACTGGAGCTTCATCTAGAACTTACCAAGGACAGCTTTAGTTAGTAATAAACTGGAGCTTCATCTCGAACTTACCAAGGAATAGAGACCCCCTCAATTTTTGCAACACCAAACCTCCCTCTCCTATGATAACTTGCATTAACCTCCCCATTGTTCCAAGATTCCACCCCATTCACAAACAAGACTGAGATTTGACAAACAGTTTATACTAGAATGTGATATTTTCAAACAAGGCACATGTCTTGTTTTAATGCAAGATGACACTTACAGATTTCCTTAGCCGAGCTATCAAAGGTAAAGCCTTATCTTGCTCCATAAATAAGTAGAAAATGTTGGCAATTTTGTTGTCTAGTAAGAAGTGGAGACAATATTTCCTGGGCAGAGAGTTCTTGATCAAATAGATCATAAGGCTGTCAAATACATCCTAGATATGAGTAGTTCCTTTCCCTGTACTATAAATAAACTTTTCCTATACTATAAATGAACTTTTGATAGTTTAGTGTTCTATTTTTTTCCCGATCTAATTGTTTTTTATGTTTTGTTACAACTTTTCTACAGGTCTAGATTGCTGGAGGAGGTTGTTGGGTTGAGGACTCTTTAGATGTCCAACATATGTTATTCTTACTTTCTGTGAAAAATATGGTGATGTGCTGAAAACCTTTTTGTCATGTGTTCATACATACGAATGCCTGCATTCATATGGATTTAAAATCCTTGAGTTCTTAATTGGTATATGCGGATCTGGATTCTTAATTTACCTTTTGATTTGAATTCCTAACTTATCTTGTAGAATTATTTTGATTTGGCAAATTTTTTTAGTTGATATGTAAAAATATCCTTTTTTAGAATAACCATCATTGGGGCTTTTGAATAAAAAAAATGACCAATTGCATTTGTACCGGCACTTAAAGCATGTCATTAAGTAGCTTTTCTTCCGCTGCTTTATATGGTCATAGTAGGACAGTCCCATTTTTTTGCCATCAGCACTCAAGATTCGTAGTTCTACTGATATCTGGTTATCTGATTTGTTTAACTTTGATGGCTACAGATTCATGCAACCATTCAAGTATTGGACAGTTATTAGATACGGCTTGGCACTCCAATTAGGACACTCAACATTTTGTTGTGTCTGTGTCATGCGTCGTTTGTGTTGGGGGTAATGTGTAGTCCATTTGTTTTGCTAACCACTTAAAATAAATTATTCTAACACTTTGTGTATTCAACAATTCCAGGCAATTTATTCATTGATGATGTATTGATAAGACATTTTGTCATTACTTATATTGTTAATCGTAGATTTTGATAATTATTACTTATATTTGTTAGTCTTTCTCTTCTTCTTTTTTGTCTACTAAATATTTTTAAGACATTTTTGTTTTGCAGACACAATGGCCATCCCAACATCCCAACAATGAAAGAGGTCACAAAGCTTGAAACAATAATAAAAGGAAGGGAATACCTACGAGGAAGCAAGAAAATTAGGAGAAGATTGTTGCTCAAATTATTTTCACCGCTTAGACATTTCTTTAGCATGGTAGGTAGTTTAGTAAATTTGTAATGAACATACAATGTTTATGTAAGACATTTTGACTTTATTGTCTTTGTAGCTTTACCTTAATCTTATGTGCATGTACTTGTGTTATGGATGCTCATACAATGTTTATGTAAGACATTATAATGAGCATTTCTTTCATAAATCTCAAAGAGTATTACAAATATTTATCTAAATATAATATATTAATTCAAGCTACATCTCGATTTGAAATTTCAAATTATTTGACATTTTAATGAAGGGTGCCTATATTACTATTATCCTAATAGGAACGTTTTTCTATCGACGATTTTCTACCATTCCAATCATGGAATACATGAAAAAATTAATCTAAAATGCTTTGTTAGGAATGTTTTATTGGTGTTCCAATTTTGGCACGCATATAAACTGTTCCAGTAAGTGGCAGAAAATTAATCTGAAACGCTTTATTAGGAACACATTTTTGGTGTTTCAATACTGGAACGCATATAAAGCGTTCCAATAACCATTTCTTGGAACACATGTTTTTTGTTCCTAGAAATTTGGCAACCCAAAAATAGGCACGACATAAAGGCGTTCCTGAAATTTTTTGGAACAGATTTCCTCCATTCCAAAATGGCTTTTTTGGTGTAGTGATAGATGAAAATAACAAAGTAACATGAAAAGAATGAATAATTGTCTACAATGCTCTAACTATGTGTAGAACGTATACATAGAATATTATTAAGCATGTAGGGACTAAATCGGGAATCAGGTATATCATAAATGATACACTATCAGTCACGCACGCGGATAAATGGACATCAGGCATGTCTAGTGACTGTTCTATCATTCATGTATTTATCCAAGGCTAGGAAAACCACATGTCCTTCTAGTGTCCCCCCTCCCGACACGACAAGACACGACATGTGACACGATGCTATATAATAATTAAAATATGCATGAAATATCGTATAGAAAAGTAAGATAGCATGTACTTGCCTTGGTCCTTGGAATGGATGATGGTGTAGAATAGTCTTCCTGAATGAATTCGATTGGTCCTAAGTACAGAGACACGGTCTCACGAGTCGGATACAGTCCTGTCCATATTTAAACGGAACCCCCTTTGAAGCAATACATAGAACAGTTGGTGATCATTGTAAGGACCCTGAATTTTTATATAGGGTGATTATGGTAATTAGTAATTTGTTTAATTTAAATAATTATTTGGCAATTTATTGGGTTATAGATAAACCCATGTTACACCTTGGTTACATCACCCAAAAATATGTAATACTATGCTATGTATGCTTCATAGAGACTCAAATATAGCCTTAGAAATTTATTTACAGCATTTTAGAATTTTTGAGAATTTTAAAAAAAAATTAGATAATTAAAACTGTCACGACCCGCACCCGAAAAATCGGGCACGAGTCCTGGGTACGTCCAGCCTACGCCGCAGAATCGGCGGTAGAACGTTGTCTAGGTCTACTATCTAGCTAACAATCTCACACAATAATATAGGTACCTGCCAAGATCTCAACTCCAAACGGAGGAGCAATATGATAATGATAACACAAGTACTCAATCACGAATCTAAGCACGATAAGATAACACAGAAGTCTAACAACTACAGAGTTTAAACAACAACAACTACTAAAAACAACCACAATAATAATAATACAACAATATCCAGAATCAAATATAATACAAGGTCTCAATCCAAAACCAGGGACAAATCCGATACCAAAAGCTAATAAAAACAACAACCGAGGTCCTAGTGATCCCAGCTACCAACCCGGAATTCACTCCTAAACTAGGGGGTCCCTGTATGCACCATCGATAGGCTGAGGTCCATAAAACGTCGGACACCAATCCTCCGGATCCTCTGAAAAATATATCCAGTCAGGATTGGAGCAAGTACATCTCTAACAGCAGTTCTAGTTAAATGATAAAAACTATAAAGCAGTTGTAGCAAGTAGCAAGGTGAAAGAAATAAAGTATGGACAAGAATATATATATATATATATATATATATATATATATATATATATATATATATATATATATCACTGGTGCATAAAGGTAAAGATGCATGAAAATCAGAAGCAAGATAGTAATAACTGCAGGATACAAAAAAATCTAAACTAAGATCAAGTATGTGCACAAGAACGTGTAGTGAGTCCAGCAATAATACATGTAATGAGTCCAGCAAGAGTACATGTCACGCCACAGTCCCAAATTATATGGAACTAGACCACGTGGCAACTCCAGTTAAATGATAAAAACTATAAAGCAGTTGTAGCAAGTAGCAAGGTGAAAGAAATAAAGTATGGACAAGAATATATATATATATATATATATATATATATATATATATATATATATATATATATATATATATCACTGGTGCATAAAGGTAAAGATGCATGAAAATCAGAAGCAAGATAGTAATAACTGCAGGATACAAAAAATCTAAACTAAGATCAAGTATGTGCACAAGAACGTGTAGTGAGTCCAGCAATAGTACATGTAATGAGCCCAGCAAGAGTACATGTCACGCCACAGTCCCAAATTATATGGAACTAGGCCACGTGGCAATAGCCAGCTGTCACATCTCCGAGGATATCCCAATTTAATGGATCCTAACGAAGAGTGCTACGCTGCCATAAATACTAACATGTCCCATATAAATTATCAACAAGTAATCTAATCTCATCCACAATATAACAGCAAGAATGTACGAAATAAACTGCTGGAAGATAAACACCAGTCTCAAAATATCATAATACAACCAAGAATGTCTGGTGGGGACAAACCCACTACTATGACGAAATAAAATACTAAATGGTAGATGAAAGATAATGACTGGGGCATCGGCTGACTAGATAATGATGCTCCCAGTCCTAGGCAGAAGGCCTACCAAGTGATCACGGAAACTCTGACGGCTGCACCTCTAACTCCTCAGCTGTAGCGAACCTCGTCTCCTGTCCTGGCCCGTATACTGTGGGGTAGTAAGCCTCGTCCAAATCTGGAAAGGTACCAGGTCCTCAGAGGAACGTAACAAGATACATAGAAACATGCCATATATATAAATACTGAATAAAGTAAATGCAATAAAGGGTGTGCTAACCACCTAAGTGAATGCAATGTGAGGACAACTTTTGTACGTATGAGTAGATGTAGGCATAACGTCCATACCGCTCTGAAGAACGGAGAATCTGCAAGTATATATACGTCCATACCGCTCCGAAGAACGGGGAATCTGAATAATATAACGTCCATACCGCTCCGAAGAACGGGGAATCTGCAAGTATATATACGTCTATACCGCTCCGAAGAACGGGGAATCTGCATAAAGGGAGTCATTGGATCCGTGGCTCCTCCGGATACTACGGATTCCAATGGGTGTATCCCATACGCCTATTAGTGGTCCTCCCCGCCCAATGTAGATACACAAATCAAATACTCGACGTGCATACCACGTATCTATATGCCAGTCTCTATGAATAAAAGTAGCCCTGAGTTACGTACTAACCGTGATGCATGTCACATGCACTGATAGCTAGTCGAGTACGCGAACCCGCATCCCAATATGAATGTCACAGTGTAACGTGTAAGAGTGTCAGGTCTCGAAAGATAACAGGATATCCTCCCATGGGTGAGTCTGCTAGTAGCTAGGTTAAGTACACTAATCATCGACGCAACCGTCGACTGCACCCGAATCAATCTCGGACGCGCACAGTCATATGAAATAGAACAATAAGATATCATACAACATATGCAGCATTTAATTTAAACAGTAAATATGGCAAAGGTATCTTGCCTGAGTCCTCAAGCTGTGAATGCCAAAAGCCTGCTCCTGTGGTGTCTGCCGGCTGATCCAATGGTCCTAAACACAAAATATAATATAGCAATCTACATCAGACACTAAACAATACATATACGACTACGACGTTGCTCTTAGGTATTGACGCAAGTTCACGGTGGATCGACTACAGGGTCGCGTGTGCACGTAGCTAAGATGCAAGCGTGCCCTGTCCTCTGTCACTGTGTACCTCACGTCAATAAATCGCTAAATTATGGTTTACGAAATTACACTACGTCTTGTTAGATTACACTTCATTATTCCCCATGCATAATGACTAAGTCTATGACTACGCTTTTAAGTGGAATACAAGTTTTCTGCACAGGTCATATGGTCGAAATAATTATTAACCATAAACTCCATTTAATCTAATTAAGCATTCATACTTATACACATGGTTTACTACGACTTAGTCGTGTCGTCATCCGACACGACGATACGGTTGTTACGATTTATCAACCATACAACGAAGGAGGGGGGTGTTTACCAATCGTAGTCGAGGGGGTGCTGTCCAGTCGGTGTCAGCCTCCGGTGCGGCGACTCCGGCGTCGTGCGGCAACTCCTGCAGCAGCGGCAGCAACAGCTACAGCAATGGTCGCAGCAACGGCTACAGCAACTTGGTCGGCGGGGGAGCGGCGCTTGGGTGGAGATCAGGATGTGGGGGGGGTCAGGGTTGGTCTGCCGATGATGTGGGGCGGCGCTGATGGCGGTTGGGGCGGTCGATATCAGTCGGTTCGAGTCAGACGGGTTGGATGCCGGCAATGGGGGCGGTGATGGTATGCTGACGGTGGTGGTGCTGGGGTGGTGGAGTGCAGGCGGCGGTCGGGGTAGTGGGGGTGGCGACTTGCGGTGGTGGTGAGGGTGTTTGTGTAGTCGGAGGCGGTGGTGCCCGGTCGGGAAGGAGGGGCTTGGTTTAGGTGTTCGGCTAGGGTTTGGGGAAGAGTAATAAATAGTTGGTTTTAGGGTTTCTAATGGTAGAAGATGTGTATTTATATGTGGGGAAGTTTATGGGCTGGCCTCGAGGCTTGGGCCGGCCAGGACTCATGGAAGTAGGGCTGGTCCACATGAAAGGGGGCACGTGGGCTGGGTTAGGTCCTGCTTGAGGTGGAATTGGCCTTTAATTTAATTAAATTAAACAATTGCACATGGTGATTCCTAATGCATTGAAGACACATAGAACTAGATTTGGGGTGGTACACAAGAGTCGTGGGCGTAGCAGGCTTGGTGTAGGCTAATACCTTAATTTGGGTACTTGGGAATTGGGTTGTGTTTGTTCCTCAATTTAAATAAATCATACATTTGTCGAGGGGGTTTACAATCTACCCTCCTTAGAGCATTTCGTCCTCGAAATTAAAACATATGCATGGCAAGAATTTACTGACTGAATTTAAATGCTAATACGTACCTAGTCCTTCGAAGAGGTGGGGATAACGCTGGCGAATATCCTTCTCGTGTTCCCAGGTCGACTCGCCTGGTGCATGATGCCTCCATGCAACACGAACTAGGGGAATAGTCTGTCCTCGCAATACCTTCTCACTTCTGTCTAGAATCTCCACAGTCTCCTCTTCGTATGATAGGCTCGGGCCGACTGTGATTTCGGAATGATCAAGCACATGATTCGGATCTGGTATGTACCTCCTCAGCTGAGATATATGGAAGACGTCATGGACTCCTTCCAAAGTCTGCGGCAAGGCTAATCTGTAAGCAACCTCTCCGACGCGTTCTAACACATCAAAGGGTCCGATGTACCTCGGACTCAGCTTTCCTCGGCCTCCGAATCTGATAGTCCCTCGATTAGACGAGATCTTTAAAAATACGTGATCTCCAACCTGAAACTCTAAGGGTCGTCGATGCGCATTCGCCCAATATTTCTGCCTGTCCTGTACCGCTCGTAGGTGTCCTTGGATCTTCTTCACATTCTCCACTGTACGAACAACCAGCTCTGGTCCGAGAATCTGTCGCTCGCCTATGTCACTCCAGCATACTGGGGAGTGACACTTCCCTCTATACAATGCTTCGTAGGGAGCCATTTGGATGCTCGCTTGATAGCTATTGTTGTAGGAAAACTCGACTAAATGCAAATGATCCTCCCATGATTCTCCGAAATCTAGCATACACGCTCTTAACATGTCTTCCAATGTCTGAATGGTGCGCTCCGACTGGCCATCTGTTTGTGGGTGATACACTGTGCTAAACTTCAGGCGGGTACCGAGACTCTCTTGCATACTCTGCCAAAAGTAATGTCACGCCCCAGTCCCAAAATATCGAGGGACTGGACACGTGGCAATGGCCAGCAGCACGCACCAATGGATAACCCAATTTAATGGAGCCAACAGGGCGTACTTAAGCTGTAACGAAGGTCTACTACAAAGAATCACACTAATCTCATCCATAAAGATAAAAAAATAAACTGCATAATGAAATGAAAATAAGTAGCAACAACAAGTCAGTCGGGGAAACAATCCGACTTATGTCTGAATACACTGGCTCAATAGGCCAGGAACAAAAGAGATAAGCATGAAATAAATACTGAGTACGGGAACAGGTACTCAGGAGAAGTCTTCGGCAGTCACCTCGTCTTCAGGGTTCAGTTCTGCTCCAGCAATAGCTTCAGCTCCGGTCCCGTATACCTCGGGATACTGCTCCTCAGCTAAACCTGGGGACATAATCCATTCCAGGTCCTCAGTGGACATAGCAAGGCACAAAATAAAACAAGCCAAATAAATGCAGTGCAATTAAATTAAATGAAACAGCAGGGTAAACTATGTAACCATCTATGTGATATACAAATGAGAGCAACACTAGTACTCAGGCTGAGACCGCTACAAGCTCTGTGTCGGTGAGCCGGTAGCAGCAATAACACGTAAAGGGTCTAGCTCTGCTGGAGAGTCTACAACCTCACAATAATAGTAGATATATATATAGAACAGCCTGTAGCCTGTGTGTCTCTCCCCACCCAATGTAATCACGCAAACCATGACCATAACGTCTCATGTCCATGTCAGCGGGATTATAACTAATGCAACAAGTCAAACTGTCTATAACTAGAATATCTTTGTCAAGTCCTGTATCCTATACAGAATTACCATGAATGTCTCAGGAAGATTCTGTCCATGCATAGTGTCAAGTGTCCTGGGTTGTAGGGTACTTGATATGTCAAGTACAAAAGTAAAGGGTATCGTAAATCCATCTCTAAATGACGAACCCAACATCGCGTACGGTGTTGGCACCCGACTAGGATCGGACACTAGGTACGTCATACGTTTTCCTAGGTTAAGCAGTTTAAACAAGTTTATATGAATTTACACAAGACATCCAGCAAAGTATTATTACAGGAAATATGAAAATAAAGACTGCAAGTTTGGCAATGTGCACTTGCCTGATGTTTGAATTCCACTTAGTTCCTGTTCTCGAAAATTTCCAGAGATGTCTCTGAAAGATGAAATAAACAGTACCATCACGCTCAGAAGGTGTCAAATAGCTAGGAACGCCTGTCCTTGGGTCCAATTTGGAGACAAGGGCAAAAACGATAATTTTGGGCCAAAATGGGGTCCACCGGTGGGCCCGCTTTGCACCGAAAAAACATGTCAGGGTCAACTGTCTCCAAATTCACCAAACTTAGTGTCAACAGTTCAGGAACGCTGATACGAACCCAACGGAACTTTTAGATTTGAATTCCGATGAGCCGATCACAAAATCGTCCGTCGAACGGGGCATGTGGGGCCCACGACACGCGATTTCGTCAACGTTCTCAGAATCGAACCAAACTTGACCCACAGGACCAGCGTATCTCTACGAGTCCGATGGCACAAGTTTCGTCTCGATCCGACGTGTGTGCACGAAGTTAGGGTAAATTACAGAAAAGTCGGATACGGAACGATGTCCGCGGATACACACTGATTCCGGTGTGCACGCACATCCGAATCAGCTTCTGCGAAATCCCACACATCCGTATCGACGATGCGCACGTATCTGTGAAGACCGCACGCGACCAAGCCGTCCCGTTTGGCGGAGCGTACTCAGTTTCGGGGTGAAACAGGGTCTGGTTTTTCCTGTTTTTGGATCGCGGTGTGCGATCACCACAGGACGCGATGTCCCGAGCGGTTTGTTCGGGCACCGAGAGGGTCTTACAGGATTCGCAATGCAATTTACAGAATCGAAATCGGAGGTACGAGCAAGAAGTTACGGTTACCTGAACTGGTCCGAAAAACCCGAGTTTCCTCGTGTCAGACTCGTGTCCGACACGCCTAGGGTTAGGGCTAGGGCACGCTGTGGCGGCCGGAGGACCGCCGGAGAGGGCTGGGGGCAACGGGGGAACGCTCGGCCGGGGCTGGGCGGCTCTCGGGGACACGCGGCGGCACAGGGGAGGCGGTGCTGGGCGGCCGGCCGGTAGCTGCTGCGGCCGCTACTGCTGTCGGTGCCGGGGAGAGGAGGGGAGGAAGGAGGAGGAAGAGGCTGGGGACGCGGCGGAGGGCGGCTGGGAACGGCGCTGCGGGGCGGCAGCGGGCTGGCGGTGGCGAGTCGTGGACTGGGGTGGCCGGAGGAGAGTTCGCCGGAGTTAGGGCTAGGGCTAGGGGATGAGGGAGGAGGAGAACGGGGGAAAGGGGTTTTATAGGGGCTCGGGGGAGGGGGTTGGCCGGGTCGTGCGAAGAAGGCGGAGGGGTCGTGGGGACGTGGCGGCACGAGGCGGGCGGAGCGCCGGGCGAAGCGCCGGACGACGCGGGCTCGCGCAGGACGTGGGGGAAGGGATGGGAGTGAGCGGTTTCGCGGGTTCGGGTCTGGCCGACCCGACCCGTTAGCCCAAGGGCTGTTGGGCTGGGCCGGTGGGCCGGGTTTGCGGGCTGGGCCGGGGGTTAAAATAAATAAATTAATTAATAAATTAATAAATTAATAAATAAATAAATAAATAGTTTAATTAGTTTTTGGGTATTTAAAAATAGGTCTGAGGCCCAATAAAATCCAGAAAAATTACCCTAAGTCTGGTTTTCTATTTTACACCATAAAATCATATTTTTATTACGTTTTAATATTATTTATTAGCAATTAAAAATTATAAAATTACCACAGGACCTATGTAAATTCCTGAAAAATTGCAGAAAATTTTCAAAAATTGATTTTAAAAATCTGAAAATTTTAGGGTGATTACAATCTACCCCCTTAAGAGGATTGCGTCCTCGCAATCGAAGGGTAAACTACAAAGGCACGAAATTTACAGAATTAAAGAATGCTTAGGTTTTACCTGCATCAGCAAATAAGTGTGGATAATGCTGGCGCATAACATCCTCTCGTTCCCAGGTCGATTCGTCCGGAGAATGTTGTTTCCAAGCTACCCGAACCAGTCTGATTGTCTGCCCTCGCAGTGTCTTCTCACTGGTGTCGAGTATACCCACTGGTTGCTCCTCGTATCTCAGGCTAGGTCCCACCGAAATCTCAGAATGATCAACTATATGGCTTGGGTCAGTCACGTATCGCCTCAGCTGTGAGACGTGGAATACATCATGCACTCCCTCTAAGGATGGAGGTAATGCAAGACGATAAGCCACCTCACCAATGCGCTCCAAGATATCAAATGACCCAATATACCTTGGGCTTAACTTGCCTCTTCTGCCGAATCTGATAGTACCTCTAGTGGGCGAGATCCTCAAAAATATATGCTCTCCTTCCTTAAACTCCAGGGGACGTCTGTGCGCATCGGCCCAATGCTTCTGTCTATCCTGGGCTGCACGGAGATGATTTTGAATCTGCTTTACTTTCTCCACTGTCTCCGTTACCAACTCTGGATCCAGTAATTGACGTTCGCCAACGTCACTCCAGCATATCGGCGATCTGCACTTCCTTCCGTACAATGCCTCGAAAGGTGCCATCTGAATGCTTGCCTGATAGCTGTTGTTGTAGGAGAACTCCACTAAGTGCAGATGATCTTCCCAAGATCCTCCGAAGTCCAGTATACATGATCGCAGCATATCTTCCAAGATCTGAATTGTGCGCTATGACTGGCCATCTGTCTGAGGATGATAGGCAGTACTGAATTTGAGCCTGGTGCCGAGACTCTCTTGCATGCTTCGCCAGAAGTGAGATGTAAATCTTGAGTCTCGATCTGATACAATACTAACCGGCACTCCATGTAATTTTACGATCTGTCGCATATACATGTCGGCTAGTACTTCCGTGGATTGTCCGACTCTGAATGGCAAGAAGTGAGCCGACTTAGTGAGCCGATCCACAATGACCCATACCGCATCCTTTCCACTAGGGCTTCTTGGAAATCCAGTGACGAAGTCCATGGTAATATGCTCCCACTTCCATTCAGGTATGGGAAGTGGCTGCAACATACCTACAGTCCTTTGGTGTTCGGCCTTTACCTGCTGGCAGACTAAGCATTTTGCCACAAATCGGACAATCTCCCTTTTCATTCCATGCCACCAGTAATATTGTCTTAAGTCCCGGTACATCTTGGTTCCTCCTGGATGAACAGAGTATATGGAGCTATGTGCTTCAGTCATCAACTCCTGCATCAATTCTCCATTTGGAACATATAGGCGATTTTCGCACCTTAATGTCCCGTCCTCGTGGATGCGAAGTCCCGTTTGCATGCCTGCTTCGGTTCTCTCTTTCAGCCTTCGGAATCTGGCATCATTAGGCAAAGCTTCTTTGATTCTCTCCACCAGCGATGACTTAACTTCGAGGTTAGCCAGCAAACCATTTTGTCCAGGTAAAACAACCTCTATCTGAAGATCTTGCAAGTCTTGTAATAGCTGAGGCTGCTCAGTTAAGAAATAAGCCGAGGGTTTTCTGCTGAGGGCGTCGGTTACAACATTTGCTTTCCCCGGATGGTACTACAGATCTATGTCAAAGTCCACCATCAACTCAAGCCAACGCCTTTGCCTCATGTTGAGCTCCTTCTGAGTATAAACATATTTCAAGCTCTTATGATCAGTGAATATTTTGACCTTCTCTCCATACAGATAATGCCTCCAGATCTTCAATGCAAAAATCACTGCAGCTAGCTCCAGGTCGTGCGTTGGGTAATTCTTCTCGTGGACCTTCAACTGCCTCGATGCATAAGCGATAACCTTGCCATGTTGCATCAAGACACAACCTAGTCCACTACCGGACGCATCACTATAAACAACAAAACCTCCTGACCCTGAGGGAAAAGTCAAGACTGGTGCTGTTGTTAGACGCCTCTTCAATTCTTCAAAGGCATTCTGGCATCTTCCGTCCATATGAACTCCTGATCCTTCCGTGTCAGCTTAGTCATCGGCTCTGCGATCCTTGAAAAATTTTCTACGAACCGCCGGTAATACCCAGCAAGTCCAAGAAAACTTCTCACTTCTGCAACAGAGGTAGGGGTAGGCCAGGTTTCTATAGCAGTGACCTTCTCTGGGTCCACAGACAGTCCTTCACCCGAGATAATATGTCCTAAGAATGGCACCTTGTCCATACAGAACTCACATTTGCTGAGCTTGGCATACAGCTTCTCCCTTCTCAAAGTTTCTAGCACAATTCTTAGGTGTTCCTCGTGCTCTTCGTGGTCCTTGGAGTAGACTAGAATATCATCAATGAATACCACCACGAACTTATCCAAGTATTGATGGAAGACTCCGTTCATCAAACTCATAAATACAGCAGGTGCGTTGGTTAAACCAAACGGCATTACTAGGAACTCATAATGTCCATACTTAGTCCTGAAGGCCGTCTTTGGGATATCTTCCTTCTTCACCCTAATCTGGTGATAACCGGATCTAAGGTCAATCTTTAAGAATACCCTAGCACCACTCAATTGGTCAAACAAGTCATCAATGCGTGGTAAGGGGTACCGGTTCTTAACAGTGACAGCATTAAGGGCTCTGTAATCAATGCACAATCGCACGGTTCCGTCCTTCTTGGGTACAAAAAGTATAGGTGCTCCCCAAGGTGAAATACTGGACCGGATAAATCCTTTCTCCAGAAGATCGTCGACTTGCGCTTTCAACTCCACTAACTCCTTAGGTGCTAGCCGATATACCGATGAAGTGATAGGTTCAGCTCCTGGAGTTAGGTCTATTGTGAATTCTATCTCCCGATCAGGTGGTAAACCTGGAAGGTCGTCGGAAAATACATCCACAAATTCCGATATGACTCTTGGGTAACCTGAATCCTCTTCTACAGTTAATACCCTAAGAGTTGGCTGGACCCCTCGTTCTACAGCTCCTCGAAGAAATTCAAACTCAGGAAGGCTAGGGGGTCTAAATATCACTTTTCCAAGCCGGCAATCCAGTGTCGCATGGTACTGACTTAACCAGTCCATACCAAGTACAACATCGTAATCAGGCATAGAAAAGATCAGGAATTGGGCTCGCATCTCTCGGCCACAGACTACTACCGAACATGATCTACAGATATCACTAACCGGGATAATCCCACCTCCCGTTAGAATTCTCTTCATCTTCGAGAGAGGTGCGGTAGCTACTCTATGTGTGGCTACGAAGCTAGCAGCAATAAATGAATGCGAGGCTCCAGAATCAAATAATGCTACAGCAGGAATTGAAGCTACTAATATGGTACCTGCTATCACTTCGCCTGCAGTAGCTTCTTCAGTGACTGCTAGTGCATATGCCTGACCTCGTCCCTGAGCGGGACCCCTTTGCTGACGAGCCTGCTGGAACAAAGCTGCCTGAGGTGGTAGTGGTGGCCTGGCTCCTCCAGGCCCTGTCTGAGTTGCTCCCCCAGCTGGAAGAGCTGGCCTAGGTGCAGGTAGAGCTGGTTGATTCGGAACTCCCTCTCGACGTTTCGAGCTGTCCTTTGAGAAGTGTTGTCCGGATCCGCAAACCAGGCAGAGTCCCAGCTTGCGTCTACATTCTCTCTCAATATGTCCTACTTTGCCGCAGTAATGGCAAGTAGGCAGGTTCTTTGATGCTGCTTTCTGAGGCAGGTTCTTCTGGGGCCGTTTGGCAGAATCCCCAGGTGAAGACTTGGACGGTGCTGAGGAGAATGGACGTTTCAGGCTTGATTCCCTCCGAGTAACGCGCTCCATCCGACGTGCTGCAGCAAGGACGTCGGTGTATGATGTGGGCGCGACCGATCCGATTAACTTCTGAAGCTCGAACCTGAGTCCATCAAAGAACTTCTCCGCCTTCTCTTCTTCGGTAGGAATTAGAGAAGGGGCGAAGCGGCTCAGGCGAATGAATTCGGCGTTATATTCCTCCACCGTCATGTTGCCCTGGATCAGGCGGTTGAATCTGTCTCGGAGTTCTGACCGAGCCACAGCAGGGATGTACATTTCCTGGAAGAGTCTGGAGAACTCCTCCCAGGTGACCTGATCATGTCCGAGCCTTCTTTCTTCGGACAGCCACCAATGGTGCGCGTTGTCCGTTAGTTGCATCCTGACGGCAATCATCCATTTGTCCCTTGGAAGTTCAGCGGCCTCCAACTGATGCTGCGTGTTCGTAAGCCATTCATGAACTTCAGTTGGTCCTTCCTTGCCCGAGAAGGTACGGGGTTTGAGTTGACGAAAATCCGTGATAGATCCCGTCGCTAGCCGCCTATTTGGTGGATTTGCATGTTCCAATGCTGCGACTATGCTGTTCCTTAAGTTCTCGGCCTCATGACGTTGGACCTCCTGTTGGATCTGTTATTGTGCCTGCATCATGGCGTAGAACATCTGGAACATTTGTTGTCCGTCCATTGCCTGCCCTGGAGGAAAGACAGGCATCGTAGGAAGGAACTGGGGTGGAGGCGGGATGTCATCACGCCTGAACCTGGAACTTGGCTGGCCAGTTTGATTGCTCTGAGAGGATTGTCCTCTGGTATCTGGCGTCGTTCCAGCTTCACAGGTAACCACAGCTTCAGGCGGTGTACCCAAGGGATTCTCGTCACCACTTCTGGGATCCATTACTCTGCATAAAAAGAAAACAATGAGAACGCACAGAGGAATCAAATCAGGATGCAATTCAAGCAATTAAATTGAATTCGACATAGAGTCCAAAAACGATTCAATCAATGGATGAGATCCTATAACTTATCATATCTTATTGCAGGCCTGTTCGGTTCCTAAGTTGAAACCGAACAATTTAGTTGAGACCTGCATGGGCCACCACAAAAACCATGTCACGCCCCAGTCCCAAAATATCGAAGGACTGGACACGTGGCAATGGCCAGCAGCACGTACCAATGGATAACCCAATTTAATGGAGCCATCAGGGCGTACTTAAGCTGTAACGAAGGTCTACTACAAAGAATCACACTAATCTCATCCATAAAGATAAAGAAATAAACTGCATAATGAAATGGAAATAAGTAGCAACAACAAGTCAGTCGGAAAAACAATCCGACTTATGTCTGAATACACTGGCTCAATAGGCCAGGAACAAAAGAGATAAGCATGAAATAAATACTGAGTACGGGAACAGGTACTCAGGAGAAGTCTTCGGCAGTCACCTCGTCTTCAGGGTTCAGTTCTGCTCCAGCAATAGCTTCAGCTCCGGTCCCGTATACCTCGGGATACTGCTCCTCAGCTAAACCTGGGGACATAATCCATTCCAGGTCCTCAGTGGACATAGCAAGGCACAAAATAAAATAAGCCAAATAAATGCAGTGCAATTAAATTAAATGAAACAGCAGGATAAACTATGTAACCATCTATGTGATATGCAAATGAGAGCAACACTAGTACTCAGGCTGAGACCGCTACAAGCTCTGTATCGGGGAGTCGGTAGCAGCAATAACACGTAAAAGGTCTAGCTCTGCTGGAGAGTCTACAACCTCACAATAATAGTAGATATATATATAGAACAGCCTGTAGCCTGTGTGTCTCTCTCCACCCAATGTAATCACGTAAACCATGACCATAACGTCTCATGTACATGTCAGCGGGATTATAACTAATGCAACAAGTCAAACTGTCTATAACTAGAATATCTCTGTCAAGTCCTGTATCCTATACAGAATCACCATGAATGTCTCAGGAAGATTCTGTCCATGCATAGTGTCAAGTGTCCTGGGTTGTAGGATACATGATATGTCAAGTACAAAAGTAAAGGGTATCGTAAATCCATCTCTAAATGACGAACCCAACATCGCGTACTGTGTTGGCACCCGACTAGGATCGGACACTAGGTACGTCATACGTTTTCCTAGGTTAAGCAGTTTAAACAAGTTTATATGAATTTACACAAGACATCCAGCAAAGTATTATTACAGGAAATATGAAAATAAAGACTGCAAGTTTGGCAAGGTGCACTTGCCTGATGTTTGAATTCCACTTAGTTCCTGTTCTCGGAAATTTCCAGAGATGTCTCCGAAAGCTGAAATAAACAGTACCATCACGCTCAGAAGGTGTCAAATAGCTAGGAACGCCTGTCCTTGGGTCCAATTTGGAGACAAGGACAAAAACGGTAATTTCGGGCCAAAACGGGGTCCACCGGTGGGCCCGCTTTGCATCGAAAAAACGTGTCAGGGTCAACTGTCTCCAAATTCATCAAACTTAGTGTCAACAGGTCAGGAACGCTGATACGAACCCAACGGAACTTTCAGATTTGAATTCCGATGAGCCGATCACAAAATCGCCCGTCGAGCGGGGCCTGTGGGGCCCACGACACGCGATTTCGTCAACGTTCTCAGAATCGAACCAAACTTGACCCACAGGACCAGCGTATCTCTACGAGTCTGATGGCGCAAGTTTCGTCTCGATCCGACGTGTATGCACGAAGTTAGGATGAATTACAAAAAAGTCGGATACGGGGCGATGTCCGCGGATACGCACTGATTCCGGTGTGCACGCACATCCCAATCAGCTTCTGCGAAATCCCACACGTCCGTATCGACGATGCGCACGTATCTGTGAAGACCGCACGCGACCAAGTCGTCCCGTTTGGCGGGGCGTACTCAGTTCCGGGGTGAAACAGGGTCTGGTTTTTCCTGTTTTTGGATCGCGGTGTGCGATCACCACAGGACGCGATGCCCCGAGCGGTTTGTCCGGACACCGAGAGGGTCTTACAGGCTTCGCAACGCAATTTACAGAATCGAAATCGGAGGTACGAGCAAGAAGTTACGGTTACCTGAACTGGTCCAAAAAACCCGAGTTTCCTCGTGTCAGACTCGTGTCCGACACGCCTAGGGTTAGGGCTAGGGCACGCTGTGGCGGCCGGAGGACCGCCGGAGAGGGCTGGGGGCAGCGGGGGAACGCTCGGCCGGGGCTGGGCGGCTCTCGGGGACACGCGGCGGCGCAGGGGAGGCGGTGCTGGGCGGCCGGCCGGTAGCTGCTGCGGCCGCTACTGCTGTCGGTGCCGGGGAGAGAAGGGGAGAAAGGAGGAGGAAGAGGGTGGGGACGCGGCGGAGGGCGGCTGGGAACGGCGCTGTGGGGGGGCAGCGGGCTGGCGGTGGCGAGTCGTGGACTGGGGTGGCCGGAGGAGAGTTCGCCGGAGTTAGGGCTAGGGCTAGGGGATGAGGGAGGAGGAGAACGGGGGAGAGGGGTTTTATCTCGGGGGAGGGGGTTGGCCGGGGACGTGCGAAGAAGGCGGAGGGGTCGTGGGGACGTGGCGGCGTGAGGCGGGCGGAGCGCCGGGCAGAGCGCCGGACGACGCGGGCTCGCGCAGGACGTGGGGGAAGGGATGGGAGTGAGCGGTTTCGCGGGTTCGGGTCTGGCCGACCCGACCCGTTAGCCCAAGGGCTGTTGGGCTGGGCCGGTGGGCCGGGTTTGCGGGCTGGGCTGGGCCGGGGGTTAAAATAAATAAATAAATAAATAAATAAATTAATAAATAAATAAATAGTTTAATTAGTTTTTGGGTATTTAAAAATAGGTCTGAGGCCCAATAAAATCCAGAAAAATTACCCTAAGTCAGGTTTTCTATTTTACACCATAAAATCATATTTTTATTACGTTTTAATATTAGTTATTAGCAATTAAAAATTATAAAATCACCACAGGACCTATGTAAATTCCTGAAAAATTGCAGAAAATTCCCAAAAATTGATTTTAAAAATCTGAAAATTTTAGGGTGATTACAAGTAACATGTAAACCTCGTATCCCTGTTAGACACGATACTCACTGGCACTTCGTGCAGGCGCACAATCTC
Organism: Iris macrosiphon; assembly: GCA_036927795.1. Lineage (NCBI taxonomy): Eukaryota > Viridiplantae > Streptophyta > Magnoliopsida > Asparagales > Iridaceae > Iris > Iris macrosiphon. Next base: position 94,488,346 of record JAYESA010000019.1, read on the forward strand.
CCTCATGTACATGTCTGCTAAGACCTCAGTAGTTTGCCCAACTCTGAAGGGTAAGAAGTGTGCGGACTTGGTGAGTCTATCCACGATTACCCATACTGCATTGCGACCACTAGGACTCCTCGGAAAGCCCGTAACAAAGTCCATATTGATGTGCTCCCATTTTCACTCCGGTATATGTAGTGGTTGAAGCAATCCTGCAGATCTCTGATGCTCAGCCTTGACTTGCTGACACACAAGGCACTTGGCCACAAAGCGTGTTATCTCTCTCTTCATTCCATGCCACCAGTAGTACTGTCTCAAGTCCCTGTACATCTTCGTGCCTCCTGGATGAATAGAGTAGGTCGAACTGTGTGCCTCTGTCATCAACTCCTGCTGAAGTTCTCCATTTGGTACATAGAGACGGTCTCCACATCTCAAGGTTCCGTCTTCATGTATACGCAGTCCTGTCTGTAATCCAGCCTCTGTCCTCTGTCTAAGCCTCTGAAATCTGGCATCTGGCGGCAAAGTAGCCTTGATTCTCTCCACCAGTGTCGATTGCAACTGAAAACTCGACAACTGTCCATCTATTCCGAGCATAACGACCTCTATACCCATCTGCTCTAGATCCCTCAACAGATGTTGTTGGGTAGTCAAGAAAAATGTCATGGGTCTTCTGCTCAACGCGTCAGCTACTACGTTGGCCTTTCCCGGATGGTACTGCAGCTCAATCTCGAAGTCTGTCATCACCTCGAGCCAACGTCTCTGTCTCTGGTTAAGGTCCTTCTGGGTGTAGACGTACTTCAGGATCTTATGATCAGTAAATATCTCCACTCTTTCTCCGTATAGGTAGTGTCTCCAAAGCTTCAAAGCAAAAATTACCGCGGCAAGTTCCAAGTCGTGAGTGGGATAGTTCTTCTCATGTGTCCTCAACTGTCTAGAAGCATAAGCTACAACCTTTCCATGCTGCATCAGAACGCATCCTAACCCTTTCCCGGATGCATCACTGTAGATCACGAATCCTCCGGGTCCAGAAGGTATGGTCAAGATGGGTGTTGTAGTCAAACGCTTCTTCAGCTCGTCGAATGCTTTCTGGCACTCCTCTGTCCAAGTGAACTCCTGCTCCTTACGGGTCAAGCGGGTCATCGGCTCTGCAATCTTCGCGAAGTTCTCCACGAACCTTCGGTAATATCCGGCAAGTCCTAGAAAACTTCTCACCTCCGTGACATTGGTAGGGGTTGGCCATGTCTCTACTGATGAAATCTTTGCCGAATCCACTGAAATGCCCTCTCCTGACATGACGTGTCCAAGAAAAGCGACACGATCCAGAAGAAACTCACACTTGCTCAGCTTGGCATAAAGCCTCTCCCTCCTCAGTGTCTGTAACACTAGCCTCAAGTGTTCTTCGTGCTCCTCGTGGCTCTTCGAATACACCAAAATGTCGTCGATGAAGACTACCACGAACTGGTCCAAGTATTGGTGGAAGACCATGTTCATCAAGTTCATAAATACAGCCGGTGAATTCGTCAATCCAAAAGGCATCACTAAGAACTCGTAGTGACCATAACGAGTCCTGAATGTTGTCTTTTGAATGTCTTCTCTTCGCACCTTTACCTGATGATAACCCAATCTCAAGTCGATCTTTGTGAACACTACTGCTCCTGTCAACTGGTCGAATAAATCGTCAATCCATTGCAGGGGGTACTTATTCTTGATAGTCAAAGCATTAAGGGCTCTGTAATCAATGCACATATATACTGTTCCATCCTTCTTAGGTACAAACAACACTGGTGCTCCCAGGGTGATGCACTAGGACGGATAAATCCCTTGCTCTGCAACTCCTCCAATTGTAGCTTCAGCTCATCTAACTCCTTCACCAATCGGTATACATTAGAAGATACAGGTGCTGCTCCGGGTACTAGCTCAATGGTAAACTCTACGTCCCTATCTGGCAGTAAGCCTGGCAGTTCTTCGGAAAATACATCCTCGAATTCTGTAACTATTAGCGGGGGTGCAATCTCCATAGCCATACAAGTTCCAGCTGTCTGTCCTACTCCTTGTTCGACGGTCCCTCGCATGTATTCGAACTCCGGTTGATCTGGCGGTCTAAAAGTGACGCTACCCTTCCGGCAGTTCAGTATAGCATTATACTGGCTTAATCAGTCCATGCCTAGCACAACATCAAAGTATGGCATGGGCAATACCAAGAATCGCGCTCTCATCTCTCTGCCACATACGACTACCGAACACGTTCTAATAGTGTTGGTAACCGGCACGATACCTCCTCCGGTAAGAATCTTCCAACTCTTAGGTAAGGGGAAAGTAGCTACTCTATGCATTACTACGAATCTACTAGATATAAAGGATAATGTAGCTCCAGAATCAAACAATGCAGTCGCAGGTAATGATGCAACTAAAATGGTACCTGTGATTGCTTCTCCTTCTGTTTCCTCCTCAGTAGCTGCTAATGCAAAGGCTTGTCCCTGTCTCTGTCCTCCGGTCTGCTGTCGAGCTCGCTCGAACTGTGCCTGCTGTGGGGCCAAGGGTGGTCCCCTCTGAAATCCTCCGGGGGCTGGTGGACGCTGTCCTCCTGGTGGGGGTAGTATCCTCGGAACTGGTGCTGCTGGCCTCTGTCCTGTCTGCGGTGCTATGTCTATGCGCTGTGGGCAGTCCCGGGCATAGTGCTGGCTCGCTCCACAAATCATGCATATTCCTAATCTCTTTCGGCAGTCCTTCTGGTAATGTCCCCTTTTACCGCAGTAGTTACAAGATGGAAGCTCATTTTGCTGGTATGGTGCTATCCTCTGCTGTGTCTGCACTCCGGGACGACGGATCGGTCCTCCTACTCCGGGCTGAGCTCTGGCTGGCGGGGTCGTGCTGGGACGTCTAGCTCCTCTGGCAATGGCCTCCTGGATCCTCGCTTCTGCAAGAACCTCCTCGTAAGAAATCCTCGCCTGTGTGGTGGTATACCTCTGTAGCTCAAAATTGAGGCCGTGATAGAATCTCTGGGCTTTCTCTAGATCATTGGGTAATATGACGGCACCGAATATGCTAAGACGGCCGAACTCCGTGTCATATGCGTCCACAGTCATATTCCCTTGTTCTAGATGTAGAAACTGGGAGTAGAGGATATTGCTAACTGTGGCTGGAATATAATTCGCATTGAAGTATTCTAAGAACTGTTCCCAGGTCTGGTTCTTGCCTATACTGCGCTCAATGGAATCCCACCAGTGATGGGCGTTGCCTTTTAGTTGGGCCCTCATTGCGGTCATCCAAAGGTCTGGATGCAGTTGTGACGCCTCTAGTAGCATCTCCGTGTTGGCGACCCAATCGGAGATCTGTTCTGCAGTCTCATTGCCTGAGAATGTATCTGGTCCCATCTGTCGGAACCATCTAACAGTGCCACCTGTCTGAGCTGGTGGAGGTGCTGGTACGGGTGCTGGGACAGGTGTCCTCTCTAGTACTGCCATCAAACTCTGTCTCAACATCTCTGTCTGATGCCACTGTGCCTGCATCATAGTCTGAAAGAACTGTAGCATCTGTGGCTGTCCGTCTAGCTGTGGCATCTGGGGTGTATAGGGTGGAGGTGGTGGTAAAGGAATCTCTGGCTGTGCAGTAGGCGTCTCCTCAGATTTTGGCCTCTCGGTCTGCGGCATCGGTGTAGCTCCTGAAGTCTGGCCCTCGCAATGCTGCGTGGGGATCATCTGGGAAGTCTGTCCCTCATGCTGTGGTGTAGGATCGCCTTGAGAAGCCTCGTGCCAATGTATCAGCGGGGTCTGTAGCGGGGGTTGCCCTTGGGGTACCCCCTCTCTTTGGGTGGTATTGTCTGGCACCGCGGCACTGGGTGCTCCTCGTCCACTGCGCAAATTCATCTTGCTGCAAAAGACAGGATTTCATCAAAAGAGGACGAAATCAAACAAACAGGATGCAGATATTTAGAAGTAACACAAAGGAAGCTCAAAAACGAAATCAGAGTGGATGAGACCTAGTAATTTCTATACTACTGCAGGCTCGCTGGGCACGTTACCATACCACAAGCGAATAAGTTGACATGCATGGGCCACCACTAAAACCATGTCACGCCCCAGTCCCAAATTATATGGAACTAGGCCACGTGGCAATAGTCAGCTGTCACATCTCCGAGGATATCTCAATTTAATGGATCCTAACGAAGAGTGCTACGCTGTCATAAATACTAACATGTCCCATATAAATCATCAACAAGTAATCTAATCTCATCCACAATATAACAGCAAGAATGTACTAAATAAACTGCTGGAAGATAAACGCCAGTCTCAAAATATCATAGTACAACCAAGAATGTCTGGTGGGGACAAACCCACTACTATGACGAAATAAAATACTAAATGATAGATAAAAGATAATGACTGGGGCATCGGCTGACAAGATAATGATGCTCCCACTCCTAGGAAGAAGGCGTACCAAATGATCACGGAAACTCTGACGGCTGCACCTCTAACTCCTCAGTTGTAGCGAACCTCGTCTCCTGTCCTGGCCCGTATACTGTGGGGTAGTAAGTCTCGTCCAAATCTGGAAAGGTACCATGTCCTTAGAGGGACGTAACAAGATACATAGAAACATGCCATAAATACTTAATAAAGTAAATGCAATAAAGGGTGTGCTAACCACCTAAGTGACTGCAATGTGAGGACAACTTTTGTACGTATGAGTAGGTGTAGGCATAACGTCCATACCGCTCTGAAGAACGGGGAATCTGCAAGTATATATACGTCCATACCGCTCCGAAGAACGGGGAATCTGAATAATATAACGTCCATACCGCTCCGAAGAACGGGAAATCTGCAAGTATATATACGTCCATACCGCTCCGAAGAACGGGGAATCTGCATAAAGGGAGTCATTGGATCCGTGGCTCCTCCGGATACTACGGATTCCAATGGGCGTATCCCATACGCCTACTAGTGGTCCTCCCCGCCCAATGTAGATACACAAATCAAATACTCGACGTGCATACCACGTATCTATATGTCAGTCTCTATGAATAAAAGTAGCCATGAGTTACGTACTAACCGTGATGCATGTCACACGCACTGATAGCTAGTCGAGTACGTGAACCCGCATCCCAATATGAATGTCACAGTGTACCGTGTAAGAGTGTCAGGTCTCAAAAGATAACAGGATATCCTCCCATGGGTGAGTCTGCTAGTAGCTAGGTTAAGTACACTAATCATCGACGCAACCGTCGACTGCACCCGAATCAATCTCGGACGCGCACAGTCATATGAAATAGAACAACAAGATATCATACAACATATGCAGCATTTAATTTAAACATTAAATATGGCAAGGTATCTTGCCCGAGTACTCAAGCTGTGAATGCCAAAAGCCTGCTCCTGTGGTGTCTCCCGGCTGATCCAATGGTCCAAAACACAAAATATAATATAGCAATCTACATCAGACACTAAACAATACATACACGACTACGACGTTGCTCTTAGGTATTGACGCAAGTTCACGGTGGATCGACTACAGGGTCGCGTGTGCACGTAGTTAAGATGCAAGCGTGCCCTGTCCTCTGTCACTGTGTACCTCACGTCAATAAATCGCTAAATTATGGTTTACGAAACTACACTACGTCTTGTTAGATTACACTTCATTATTCCCCATGCATAATGCACTAAGTCTATGACTACGCTTTTAGGTGGAATACAAGTTTTTTGCACAGGTCATATGGTCGAAATAATTATTAACCATAAACTCTATTTAATCTAATTAAGCATTCATACTTATACACATGGTTTACTGCGACTTAGTCGTGTCGTCATCCGACACGACGACACGGTTGTTACGATTTATCAACCATACAACGAAGGAGGGGGGTGTTTACCAATCGTAGTCGAGGGGGTGCTGTCCAGTTGGCGTCAGCCTCCGGTGCGGCGGCTCCGGCGTCGTGCGGCAACTCTGGCAGCAGCGGCAACAACAGCTACAGTAATGGTCGCAGCAGCGGCTACAGCAGCTTGGTCGGCGGGGGAGCGGCACCTGGGTGGAGGTCAGGCCGTGGGGGGGAACCGATGGTGTGGGGCGGCGCTGATGGCGGTCGGGATCAGTCGGTTCGAGTCAGACGGGTTGGATGCCGGCAATGGGGGCGGTGATGGTATGCTGACGGTGGTGGTGCTGGGGTGGTGGAGTGCAGGCGACGGTCGGAGTAGTGGGGGTGGCGACTTGCGGTGGTTGTGAGGGTGTTTGTGTAGTCGGAGGCGGTGGTGCCCGGTCGGGAAGGAGGGGCTTGGTTTAGGTGTTCGGCTAGGGTTTTGGGAAGAGTAATGAATAGTTGGTTTTAGGGTTTCTAATGGTTGAAGATGTGTATTTATATGTGGGAAAGTTTGTGGGCTGGCCTCGAGGCTTGGGCCGGCCAGGACTCATGGAAGTGGGGGTTGGTCCACATGAAAGGGGGCACGTGGGCTGGGTTAGGTCCTGCTTGAGGTGGAATTGGACTTTAATTTAATTAAATTAAACAATTGCACATGGTGACTCCTAATGCATTGAAGACACATAGAACTAGATTTGGGGTGGTACACAAGAGTCGTGGGCGTAACAGGCTTGGTGTAGGCTAATACCTTAATTTGGGTACTTGGGAATTGGGTTGTGTTTGTTCCTCGATTTAAATAAATCATACATTTTTCAAGGGGGTTTACAGTACACGTAATGAGTCAAATCCAGAAACTATAAGTGAGACCAACAAGAAATGCAAGAGAGTCCAGACTAGAAAAAATGAACTCGTGTGTTTGAAATACCTTTTTCGACATGTAAACGTCTAGGGGTAAGTACGGCTCACCGCACACTGGTGTGCGGCTGCTATCATTCCAGATTAGACCAGAGGGGGTGATTTCAGTGATTCCAGTTGGGAATATTTACATGTCTACTCGAGTATTTCTCCGTCCCGACTAGTACAAGTGAATCCAAGACCCGA